>CM067373.1:165204781-165588154 GCA_034401795.1 Chaetoderma sp. LZ-2023a | reverse complement strand
GTAAATGTAGTGATAGGTGTTGACTCTAACAGTATATGCACTCCAGAACCAGTAACCGAGTCTCTCTATCTCTTGAGGGAAGGGAAAAGTAACTGAGAACCAAAGACAGAGCACTAAAGTCAAAACAATGCCAGCTCAGCAAACAACAGGAAGAGCTCAGTGAACAAACATGTCACGTAGAAAAATTGATGATACTAGTTAATAAACTTGAAGCAAAGGTTAATAATATATCAGAAGAAAATAGGCTGCTAAAATTAAAATTGCTATTACAAAATGATGTATAGCAAACTTCCAATTCAATAAGCCATAGCCATATACCACCTGAGGCACCGTCAGCACCTGTCTTCAGGCCTGAGATCCCACCACCCAGCTTCAGTCATCTTACCGCACCTACAGAAACTTCTTATTCAGCATTTCATAACGGGATACATTCGGCTCGACCAGCAACCATGTTCAGGCCTGAGATTCCACCATTCGCCCCCGGATATCCTGCCCAACCAGCATAAATGCCAAAATGGTATCCTCAGCCTACCATAAGCCATCATTATTACGGACAAATTCCAACGAATCATCATCCAACATCAGTATCTACAAGCCATCAGGAAGTGTTAATGACTTCTATGACAGCTCTGACTACAGCCCTGCTTTCCAATGTCACCAATAATATGCAACAAGCAGGACAAAATCGTCAGTATAATGCAAAACACAACCGACGGAATCACCTTAGTAGAGCAAATAACCACAACCAGTTTAGACAGCCACAATCTGGAAAGCTTAGTGCACCTGGTTACTCCAGTCATGAATTTAACTACAATCGTGGAAGCACGCCCACAACTCAAAATCTGGTAAGTGAGGTAAAAAGTAACAGCACCGAAGAGAAACGTACAAATGATCATACAATTCCAGACTCTCAAACTGTGATTACTAAAGCCAATCCGGTACAAGGAGAATGACGCACTGATGATCAAGATAGGTGTATACCTAATGAAAATCTTAGTATCAACTCTATGTCACTGGATAGTGTTGTAGACATCAACAGCATACCAAGTGCAAGTACAGCGCACCCAGATGGGATAAATTTGTCAATAGAATCAGCAGCCAATCAAGATGAAGATAGCTACCAAGCCAATAGCAAGATGCTAACCATAAATGTAGATAATTGTAAGGAAAATACCGCCAAAGGCAATCACTTTATGCCTGCTGTACATGAGAAAAGCCTCTCTAGTTCAGGTGAAGCTATTGCTATACAACTAGAAAGTACTCTAGCGCACCATTTTTAGAGAACACTCGGGAAGCCGGAAAACCACCACCATTAAAGAAGTAGATATAACTAGCTCACATAATAAAGACCCTCATATCAAGATCATTTCATGCAATATTGAGAACATAGCTACTAACACTGCATATTTAGCGGAGATACTGAAAGACAAGCATGCAATAGTATGCGTTCTTGAGCATTGGCTCTTCACTTATAAATCAGACTTCATATGTAAAACCTTTCCATCCCATGATGCAGCCCTCAAATGTTCAGATGATTATAACCCTCTACCACCTTTATATAGGCCCAGAGGCCAAGCAGGTTAGGCGATTATCTGGCACAAGGATCTTGCAAGGCAAATAGAAGTGTTACCAGATGGAAGCAATAGACTGTTGCCTATAGCGATCACTACAGACCAAATTCCTTTAGTTCTCATTAATACATGCAATGCCTTCCCAGGGATCAGCCAACCAGCATGCCTATGCTAGTATCCTGGATGAAGTCTATGATATACGAGAACAGTATAGTGATAACAGATATATACTGTGGACGAGGGACCTAAATGCAGATATGAATATAAAGACACCATCGTGTAATGGCACTCTTCTTAAAACCTTCTGCTCAGAATCTGGGTTCAAGTTGAATGAGTCAACTCTAGACATCCTCACATATCATCATTTCACAGGAAATATACCATCACACATTGATCACTTTATTGAACCAGATGATCAACATTCAGTTATCTCGGGTACTTCAGTTGGCATAAGAAACATATTGAATCAGAGTGCACATGATTAGATAGCAGCTACATTATCACTAGGTCTCATCTGAAAACACTGTGTGTGAAGCCAATACCCTCAAACCACAAGTCACATGGTCAAAAGTAAATCAGGAAAGATACCGACTACTCACCGAAATTAGGCTAAGAAAAGCACTGGATGGCATTCCAGCAGATGCCCCAGCAGAAGTGCTACTATAGGCTTACTAACTCTATGCTGAAGAAGACACACTAAACGACAGAACGTAAATCAACATCCAAATGGATAGCATCGCTTAAACCATTAGTTTGTAAGGCAAACGTTGCTAACTGGGTTTGGAAAAATGCAGGATGTCCAACAAATGACTATAGTGGCACAAAACAGAAAGCGAGCGAAACTGAAACTTCGGCAGGCTCAACGTCAACTTTCAGCTGAATCTGGTAATAAGCTTCATCGTGAAATTATGTTTATGTCAACGCATGACCAGCAATCCATGTTTAAGCTTCTACGAAAATACAGAGCGGGAAGTAAAGCAATATGTTCCACTGCAATTGACTTTAAACATGGGCAAACTACTTTGCTTCAGTTAAGCTGAATTATGAAGGACTTGATGAAGACACGTATTCATTATTACCCGATCAACATATCAGTGGACTGTCAATGAGATCATCACAACAGATGATCTTTCCTTTCAACCCTCGCATGGCCCCTCCAGGTTATGGCGACATAAAGAACTAGATGTTGTCGTTCCCATAATGTGATATATATGACAAACATACAGTACAAGATTTCATAGATACAAACGTTTAAGATATTCTTTTTACGGCCAAGTGTCATTATACTACAATGCTACTTCTAGTCTTCGTCATGCTAAGCTGCATTTATAATACACATGAGATTGATACCATGACTGCCAGTCATTGCCACCCCAATTGTAATATCCAGCTTTTTCACGATCTGAGATTTTATATACAAAAGGCTTGTTCCATTGTTATTCAGACAAAAGACTGGTTCCATTGTTATTTAACCAAAAGACTGGTTCCATTGTTATTCAAATAAAAGACTGGTTCCATTGTTATTTAACCAAGAGACTGGTTCCATTGTTACTCAAACAAGATAAATATTCTATTGTTATTGGAACAACAGAATGTTTCTATTGTTATTCGAGCAACTGAATGTTTCCATTGTTATTCTAGCAACAGAAAATCAGTATTGTTTGGTTCCATTGTTATACAAACAAAAGATGGTTCCATTGCTATAAAAACCGATAATGTTATCTCATGATATATTTACACCATTGTTCTTTCATGAATATAATATTAGATAGAAAATCTCATAATTATCTAGCCTTTGTTGGGAAAAGTAATAGCTATTAATACTATACTTTTATTTTAGCAGCATGTACTCATGGCATATACTCATGGCATATATAATGGACACATTGTGAACGTGGTTGTTGAGAATCGGTTCTATCTGCTGTAAAACAGTTAGAGTGTTAATCTTTGAGGTACTATGTTTCATATAAGATGACAAATTCTTGCAATGACTAGAACTTTTTGCAATGGACCTTTCCATTTGTTAGCTATGTCCCGGCCATCTCTAGCTAAGCTCCACTCACACTTTGCCGTGTTGGGATTGATCGATCCCCGAATGCCCTAACTATCAATTTCCTGAAAACTATACAGGTAAGCTTATGGCAGCAACAGCGCCCAGTCAAATTAGTTTCAAAATATTCAACAGAATATTTTTTAAATAGTAAAGACATACAATTCCTACAACAACGCATAGCCCGTCTTCAAATATACGTTCTTGATGTACTTATCGACGTCATTCATGACGTCATTCATTATGATGTCATTCTACATATCGCGTGGTTGCTTGTGACGGCATAGGATGGATTAATAAAGTGGAAAGGTCTGTTTGTTTACTGTAGTTTAATTCTTGCTCAGTGAACACACACCTAATTCATAATTAATCAGTGACATCTTGTGATGCTTATAGCAGACCTGTACTTATTCTGAACACACAGCAATCAATGTGTACAGCACAGATCAGAAATAAGGTAAATGTTTCCAAAACAAACAGAAACATATTCGTTAGAAAGAAATGTTCTGTTGAACATTTTGAACATAATTGGATTGGAAGAAATTTCTGCCTTAGGCAGCAATGTCTTCCAATCCAATTATGTTCAAAAGACACGACAGTACGTTTTATTTTGTTTTGGAAACATTCTAAGTTATTTATGAGTTGTACTGTATGTGAATAATGGCAAGTTTGTTTGCCAATGTGCCATCAAATTATTCACTTGATAAAAACTTGTAATGGTACTTGTAAACGTTTAGAACAGGTATGGCAATGTAATATCACGTTACTGGCACATGCACGCACATACGCACACACTGTCACGCACAGACTATTTGTGATATGTAAATCTGAAAATGGATGCTGATATGCATGCTAAAGCCTACTGCTTGAAAACATTTGACGTTATAATTTAGAGTCTGTTGCTGTGGGACATTCCATTTGCTTTTCAATTTTGCTGACATGTAGTCAGGAGTCACTCATTGGTTCCACGACACATCGCCCAGGCAACAAGTACGCCCCGTCGGCTTGAGTGGTCTGCTCAATAAGTGTGTCCCGAGATGGGTGCCTGAGTGAGTTACGCAAGAAGATAAACTTTGTCAACGTTAAGTAGGAATAGGCCATTTGCAGCATAAAACATTCTGTGTTTGGACACCTAAGGGGTAGTTTAGTTCCTTGAGACGGCCCTCCAAAATAACGCAGCACCGACTAACCCAGTGACAAAGTTAGGGAGGTGACTGTACCGATTTCTTATGAAACCTCTGTGATTTTATGGGTCAGCTTTAACCAAACTGGTGGAGGGCGTTGTAAGACAATTATTGACAAGATGGGCGGAGAAGCATAGAAAGAGATACCTGCTAGGAAGTAGTTAGTAGGCCATTAAGATTGGTAGCCAGGTATAGAAAAACGACTTGCTATGTAACTTGGTGTGAAGCCGTGAAAGAGACTTTACGATAAATAGTCTACTTCCTTGAGCAGTGGTCCATAACTATCAATATATCACATCCAAAATATCTGAGCTTATATTAGGGTTAAGCTGGTCGTGCCATGCCCCGTGTCTATTGGTGAAGGCACGAGAAACTGTACGTAGTGGAAAAAGTGTTGCTGCTTAAAAAATGGTGTATGTCTGTGGTACTAAACAAACGAATGCATAGTTTCTCCTCCCTTACAGGGGTACCTTGCATATAACTAAGGATAGGGTAGGTATCTTTGGCAAGACATAACACAGATGGGCAACACCACTTTTTCTAGATTGCAGATAATGGTTTCTCATTATTAATCCACGATCTTTTTAGCTTAAAGCCAGCTTACGACTCGCCGACACATATGTTTCCAAATTTGGCGTATCAGTAACAATGCAGAGACATACTGGCTACACCAACAGTGGGGATGACACGGTGGCGTTTGCCACAAGTGGCAATGATCACTGGGATGTGAACGTTCCACCGACCCTAGAGGTCAGTCTTTGTGGTCGCCGGTGGCGTGCACGCGCCTCTCACCATGGCGAGCTAGCCATCTTCGTTGTGCTGACGAGCACTCGTCGGATTCCGAGGAGGAATTCTTGTGGGGGCAGTGTGACGCTGGAGCTACAAGTGTCACCTGATGTGGGGCTTGAAGTGGGGAACCTGTTCTCCATCATTTGTCTCGACTGTTGCAGCCGCCGTTCCACCCGGACGAGTATTCCCCTTAAAATTATGGGGATACTACGATGATAGAATCTTCGTCTTGCGTTCATCTTTCTCATGACAGTAATCTTAGAGTGTTTTCCTTATTTGGTGCATGAAAGTTGAAGTGGTCACCAAACTGTCTCTGTCTCCTCTGATCTTCTCTTCAAAAGATACTTCAATAGGTCAGAAGCTTCTTCTAGCCTGTTCATATCGCTGGCAGTGCTACAAGGGATATTCTACCGTTTCTTCCGCCTGCTGACACTCACAAAGTGCAGAATCTGTAATCTTGAGATGGTTAAGATGTGCATTGAGACGGTTGTGACCAGTCCTCAATCTGAAGATACATGTCTAATCCACCCTACTGAGGCTGTGTATTGCATCATTATGCTGCCTGCTGGTGGTTCTTGTGGCTTTAATGATATGCTTCAGTTCTTCAAAGTCAACCTCGCGGTTGAATTGTTCTTTATTTGACCCTTCCATAGCCAGTTGATCAGCTTTGTCATTTCCTAATATGCCACAATGCGAGGGATCCACTGTAAGTTAACATTGTTCTCTTTAGCCAGTTGCGTAAGATCTTCATGAATTAAATCTGTACTTTCCTTTCCACTCTCCAGCGCCTGGAGCCCTGAGAGGGAGTATGTCAGGAAGACAATATTTTCATTTATGGTTTTTCGTTGTATCAGCATTTGGCTAGCTAAAATCAGTGCATGGATTTCTGCAGTGTAATTGCTACAGTGCTTCCCTGTTGGCAAGCATGAGTCTGTTATATCTCCACATGGAAACCGAATGTGAGCGCCTGCCCCTCCATTCTTGACAGCCTGGATAGCTGATCCATCTGTATAAACATGCATCCACTCTTCCTCAGGATATTTTTCTGCAATATGACTCAATGCAAGAACTTTGTTTGTCACCTCTGCTTGATCTCACTTGCTTTCAATCCCTGGAATCGAGGGCCAGATTGAAATTATGTTTTCTATTTCAGAAGCTTTACACAGTTCCCTTTCAGAGATAGCAGTTATGTTTCTACATCTAGGGAAGATGTCCGACTCTGTTTCTTTTAACTTTCTTTGAAGTTAATAAGAAATTGTTCCTCTTGAGCCTTCCTCCTGACATTTGGTGAGTCAGCATATGCATGGGATGCTGAGGCATCAATTTGAATTTCTCGTATTGAATCTCGGCCTTGATTTCTCGTCTTTGCTGGAGTGGCAGGTCTTCCATTGCTGCTATTGGAGTGGTCTTCATAGAGCCTGTTATGATACGAAGAGCCTGATTTTGTACCTTATCCAATGTCTGAAGGTTGCTTGCAGCAGCTGTCATCCATGATGATGAGCCGTATTCGATGATTGGCCCAATTGATCCAGAGTAAACCTGTTTCAGAATTTTCATGTTAGCTCCCCATTTTGTTCCAGAGAGCTTCCGCATAACTGCCAGTCGTCGCTTGGCTATACCTTCAGCTTTTCTGATTTGCGCCTTCCAGATTAGTCTTTTGTCAAATATCAGACCAAGATAAGTTACTTCATCCTCAAAGTGCAGAACTGAGTCACCAAATTTCAGACTTGTCTTGTGTTCCTTTTTAGTGGATAGTGTGAATAAAGTTGCGACTGTCTTCTCTTTGTTGATATGGACAAACCATCTTGTAACCCAAGAATTGAGGTGATCAATTGCGAGTTGCATGCAGTAATTGGCTGTTGACACATACTCCTCGCTGCTCCACATCACAAGATCGTCAGCATACAATGCAGCTCTGGCTCCCATTGGCAGGTTCTTCACCAGGTCATTGATGAATATTGTGAAGAGGGAGGGAGAGACCACACCACCCTGAGGTACACCATGTCGTAGCAGGACTTTCTTGCTGCTCGTCCCATTCAGCTGTACTGATGCCTTTCTGTGGTGGAGATACTGGCATATCCAGCTGTACATTTTCCCAGAAATATCACTGGTCCTGACCTTTTCGAGAAGTCCATGCTTCCATACTTTATCAAATGCCTTCTGCAGATCAACCCACACAGTGATGGTATGCTTTTTCTGTTGGAACGCCTCCTCAATAGACTGTGTCAGATATGTTGTTTGATCCTCAGTAGATCTACACTTTCTGAAGCCATTTTGTTCATCCGCTAAGAGAGTGTTGCTTTCAAGATGTCGAAGAAGTCTCTGGTTGAGGATTCTTTCCATGGCTTTGAGAGTGCAACTAGTCAGACTGATAGGTCGATAACTTGCCACTTTGGATTTATTCTTGCCTTTCTTCAGTACAGGGATCATGTTGGCCTCTCTCAAGACTGGGGAACTTCTCCTGCGTACCAACTGTGGTTGAAAATATCCAAAAGCTTGTGCTTTCCAATAGTACCCAGATTCCTCAACATCTCATTGGTTATTCCATCTGGTCCAGGAGACTTCCTGTTTTTCAGAACTTTCAAACTTTCTCCAACTCGCTGATGGTCAGAAGCTCATCCATTCCCGTGGCATGTATTTGTGTCTCTCCGTTCCCCTTTGTAGACTTCATTGCAGCCTTTTTATGACTCACTGGCATATCTAGATTGCTTACTTTCTGAAACATACAAGCAAAGCATTCAGCAGCAGCCTGTCCTGTTTTGATTGCACAATCCTCTTCAAGAGTTATGTTCAGTACTCTGGTGTTTTCATCGTTAAGCTGCTCCACAAGCCTCCAGAGTTCGTTCGTATCTTTTTCAAGATTTAAGCTTGATGTTTTTTCTCTCCACGATTCTCTGGTGGCTCTGATTTTGGTTTTCAGATATTTTGCCTTGGATTGTTGGAGTCTCACATGGTTGGCTTCTGTTGGGACACTCTCTGCAATTTCTCTTGTGTTGGACATTTCTTTGTGTAACTTTTGCAGAGACGTACTCCAGTAAGGTCTGTAATTTTTTTCTGGATCCCCTAGGAATGCATTTGCCAGCAGCAGAGAGTAAAGCAGAGTTAAGCTCTTTAACAACTTCATTGATATTTTGGTTTTTGACATCAATGTCTTTTACTAATCTGTCACCCTCTTTCTGATATCTGTCCCAGTCTGATTTCTTATAGTTCCATCGAGGAGTCTGATTCCGGTCAATCTCAACATCCATGTTAATGGTAATGAAAACAGGGCGGTGATCACTATCTCCATGTTGTTCCCCAACAATATGCAAAGATTCTTGATGTAGATTTTCTTCCAAAAATGCCAGATCAGGAGAACTTTGAGGTATACCATTGTCTTGAGTAGAATGTATGGGGTGGGGGTCATCTGCCTTATTCAAGAGAATCAGCTTCTGCTCATCCATCCAATTTTCAATGTCCTCACCTCTCCTATCAGTAGAATGATAGCCCCATAACTGAGAATGACTGTTGCGGTCACCAGCAATGATAGTTGAATCTGGGTGAACTGGGATTTTTCTGAGATTCAATGGTTGATTATTAGGGCAGTAATAGTTGACAACAGTGATAGGATGTTTCTCTGGAATTATCTTGATTGTGAGAATTTCAGGTCCGTCTATTTCTCTCTGAACTTCAATGGTGTTTAGGTTATTCCGGACCAGGATTATGACTCCTCCTTTATGTCTTCCATCCCTGTCAGATCTGAAGCACTGAAATCCTCTTATACAGAATCTTCTGTTGGCATTCAGATGGGTTTCTTGGATACACGCGACATCTACGCCTTTCTCCTTGAGAATTTGGCTACGCTCCATTTTCTTGTTAGAAACTCTTCAGCATGCCATTGCATGATAGTCAGCGGTTTGCTTACTTGTGCTTTAAGTTGGACAACCTTCTTCCTTTTTCTCCAAGGTCTACAAACTTTACCACCAGTAGCTTGGGTGGACCCCTTCGAGGCTGGGGGGGGGGGGGGCGGTGCTGCACATGCCTGGCGGGAACTCACACGGCAAGCACCATGACGGATATTCATAATATTAACTGTCATGAAAGATGAGTTGTTTAGTGCTATGGTTGGCCACTCGCTCCAAATACCAGGCTTGGTACCCAGATAAAGTGGTACACCCCTGCACCTGACCCAAGATCAGAGATCTTAGATCTACTTTGAGGCCTAGCAGGGGCGATGATAGAATGATGCACGCAGTAACTAATAACCTGCCTGTGCACGTCCCACATGCGGGATCATTAGAACAGGAGCAGCCACTATATTCGCCAATCAGCGATGCAGAGTTCTTGAATGCATCAGAGGTGGATATGTCGTTCCTAACCCTGTCAGACATTTGTGAGCAACGGCTAGACACAGCATCAGACTATGAACGTCGGCCTGGAAGTCCCCTACTGGGGCATCATCTATATCCTACTGCTCCGCACCCACCTAGCGCATCATTGGAACAATGACTGACACAAATCTACACTCGTAGGCCTATGTCCCCACAACAATTTATTTCTTCACCCATACCGCGCTGTACATCACGATTGTCGCATCATGGACCAAGAAACGCAGACCTGCACCAACAACAGGTACACAAAGTCATGCGCCAAGACGAAACACAGTTCCAAGACAGATGACAGTACCCACACACACAACTTATTGCCCATGCTCATCTGGACATCCGCCGTATCAAGTGTGCATAACTCAATGAGAACACAAACCCCCACAAAGTATGAGTGATCAGCTATGGCACAGCACCATACCCATCCAGAGACCCATCCCTACGTATAAAGCCGCGGAATCCTCAAGGTGACATTATGACACACACACCGTCTGCAGGGATATGAGTTGTCTGACACACCTCTTGAATATCGTTCGCGTCGCCACCCAGAACATGTGCGCAACAGATCGCACACACCAGCTTCCTTTGTGTTTATTCCTATTCATCCTGCCGTAACACCAGGATTCACGATGATCACACCCTTTCACAGCACCAGCTGAGTCATCCTCCCCCTGAATTCAACAGGGCTGGTGACTGGGAAAATTACTGATGCTGGTTTGAGATCATAAGCCATACTAATTTGTGGGCAGACCAACAATTGGGCAACTACCTGGCCGCCAAGTTGTCAGGCAAGGCTGTGCAGGTCTTGTGCCCTGTCACAGCGTTTTGGCAACACAGCCCTGGGAGAGACCAGCTGTCTGCAGCTTAAAAACCTGCATAGATGGCCTACTGAAACCCTCCCAGAACTCTCCAGCAGGGTACGGTGTCTAGTAACTCGGGGTTATCCAAATACCAACATAGAAGGAGTTACCCATTTACAGCTGGACACCTTTCTTGACGTCTTAAGAACGGAACCCACTCTAAAACAAAAGTTGTTCCTATTGGAACATGGCAGTTTGCAAACCCTTGCAGCAACTGTCATCTGCATAGAGAACTTTTTAGAAAGAGAAAAGAACGTGCGGCACCAAAATCATCCAGTCAATGAGGTGGAATAAACCACCACCACACAACCAACCAACACCCACTACCTCCTCACCCACCACCCCCACGGAAACGTTGGTCCAACAAGAGCACTCACCCGATCAAGGACAAGGACAACAGCAGACCTCTAAAGGCAGAGGCAGGTGTCAGTCCCATCGCTAAGGATAGGTTAGGTATGTTTGGCCAGCCATAACACAGACATGTCACTTTTTCTATATTGCAGATAACGGTTTCTGATTGTTAATCGCCGACAACTATATTTCCAAATTTAGGGCATCAGTAATAATGCAGAGACATACCAGCAACAACAACAGTCGAGATGACATGGTGGTGTTCACCAGAGGCAGCAATTGTCACCCAGCCTCACTGGAACGTGAATGTTCCACCAACCCTAGAGGGTGGTCTTTGTGGTCGTAGGTGGCGTGCATGCTCCTCTCTCTGAGGCGAGCTAGCCACCTTTGTCGGGCCGACGTGCACTCGTCGGATTCAGAGGAAGATCTCCTGTGGGTGGCAGCACAACGCCGGAGCTACTCTTAAGGTGATGGATGGGTGGACTAGTATTTTGGACAGAGGTGGTTCAATCGACACAATTTACATGGATTTCATGAAGGCATTTGATGCAGTGCCCCATCGTCACTTACTAGGAAAATTATACAGCTATGGTATCAGCGAGAAGTTAATAACATGGATAAAAGGTTTCCTGACAGTTCGAACACAAAATGTGGTGGTGAATGGGATTGATTTAGGAAGGAAAGATATTACTAGTAGAATCCCTCAGGGCAGTGTGCTTGGGCCAATAGTATTTGTCACATATACAAATGACTTATTAGATATTGTGGAGTCAAGAGCTTACTTGTTTGCGGATGATACAAGCTCTACAGAGAGATAAGTAGCACAAGTGATGATGAGCAGCTGCAGAAGGGCCTTGATACATTACAGGGATGGTCAGATACTTGGCTACTGCGCCTCCAACCAAATAAATGCAAACTCATGACTGTATCAAGTAGGGAGCAAGATAAGGATATGGGCAGGGATCTGAGAAAATATGCCTTTAGAAACAGAGTTGTGGAATTGTGGAATGGTCTACCGACAGCACTGATAAATGCGGAAACAGTGTTGGTGTATCGCGGATCAGTCGGATAGGTACAGACCGTCCCAGCTCAGCTGGGTACAGGGCGATCACTCCGGGTACGTTCCAAGCACGCCCCCCCCCCTCCTGAGTAGGATAGTATGTGTGTATAAAGCCATACAAGAGAGGTTTCTGTGAAATGTCTAAGTCCGTGAGATCAAGTAGCCCGCATGCGCGCGCGTCATAGCTTCCCTGACAACACATGTCAGCGTTGGGAGAGAATGCATACTAAAGTGTACCGGGTCAGTGCACGTGATTTCTTTAAATTCAACTATTCTCGTCGTTCTTGGTCCCTATCAGGACCGGAATGAGACGAGGATTCTAAAACTATGTAGCTTTTTTAAAATCGGACCAGAAATGGCCGAGTTATCCTAATTTTGCTCATTGAAATTATTTTCAAAATATTACAAGGACGTCGTAAAAACACGTGTATGTACTGAATAAATCTGGAAGATGTCTATCACGTGATAGCATCCTCACCCTTCCTATCTGCACATTGATTGGCTACAGATCTCCCACGGATTGGCTGGGCATCCTGCCTATGACGTCATGAGTAGTATAAAAGGAGCGCAAAACCAAGAATCGAGACCACACTTCGGCGGGAGAGAGCAAGTGGCAGGTTGTGTGGTCAGAGCAGTGCAAGACGTGGGTAACTGCTTACTGACTGCGGTTCCCTTATAGCCACAGCAGTACCTCTCGGATTTCAGTTCTTAATCTCTGGCCCACAATCGTAGCATCCGCATTTAGTTTTTGTGAGCCCTCGGATGGCAATCCGGGGCCAACTAATTAAATAGACGAGTCCCTCACTTCCAACACTTCAGAGGGGCTTTCCTGTGGATGGGCCTCGCGGCCCGATGTAATTTCTCCAGTATGTAGAATGAGTGGTGAATCATGGCGGACAACTCGTCAGATCTGCCGAACCACACTGAAAAGTGGCGATCAAACTTCCGCACAGCATGTCGTGTGTTAATTAACCTTTGGGCCGCAGTCTGGTGGGAGCCTGCCTGGTATGCCGCAAGAGCTATGCGGTGTACCATGTATGGTGTCCCCAGGAATGTACATGCATTTTATAATTATAACTTTCAACAGTAACTTTTTACATGTGGTTCAATGGAGCAGGGCAGTAGGATGGACCAGCGCATACCTCCGCGAGCTTCAAGTGGCGCCCGATGTGGGGCTCGAATGAGAAGCGAACCCACACCTACCCTCATCACACACACGTTTCAGTCTCCTTCATTCGACGAACATCACTCCTTAGATATGGAAGTAGCATCATATGACGGGAGAACAGATTCAACACGAGTATTCACTGATCAGCGAGGGGACCTTCCGCGGTGCCTCACAGCCGCCAAGTTAAGGTTCTCAATAAATCACATTGTCGGATATTCGCAATAGGCACCTAACACATTTGTCGGATCACGGTCGACCATGACAAAGACCTCTATGGGAGCACACCAATTCTTCACGACCATTACATTCACCTGTGTCATCAGAGGGTGACCAATGGCCTTTCCCCCATGTACCATGTCCCGCATCTCCTCCTATCAGAACGTCGCCGCCATATTATCCATCAGTACCATGACACGAACCGGGGGATGCAGAACATCCATTTCAATATTATGAAATACACAACACGCACCGACCCCGTCAATCTCCTGGACCTCCTCCATATGAAGAACACATCACAGCGACCTACGGAACTTCCGCATCACATACATAGAACACCCCCACCAGTCTATAGACTAACACCTGTCTATAGATCTGCCTCAGGGTGGTATTCGGCGGAACCCACATATTGCACACATCATCGTCGGGAACCACCTTCGCAGACGAGGTATCAGCGAGACCAACAGCGGGAACAACCACCAACACCACCACCAACCAGCATCCAGGTTCACACCATTCTCCCCAGCACCGCCACCCAGATTCGCGCCTATAGTACCATATCATGACCATGGCCAAGTCACTCTCCCTCCAGAATTCAGTGGGGAGAGTGACTGGGCCAATTACAAATGGCAATTCAAGATCATTAGCCACACAAACTGATGGATGGATCAACAAATGGGAGCATATCTGGCTGCAAAGCTGTAGGGCAAAGCACTGCGAGTCCTGGCAGATTTGGGGTCAGACACCACACCAACGTACATGGAACTGAAAAACGTGCTGTCGGAAAGATTCGGAGACACCGCTCTCAGTGAAACAAGTCATCTTCAGCTTAAAATCTTGTGTAGATGGGCTGGGGAGACCTTGTCGGAGTTAGCAAGTCATATCCGATGACTTGTTACATGCGCATACCCCAGCACCAATCACGAGGGAGTTGCGCATCTTCATCTTAACACCTTCATTGACACCTTGAGCGGTGAGCCCGCCCTCAAAGAAAAAACTGTTTTTGATAGAGCATAATAATTTACAATCATTAACAGCGACTGCTGCCAGAATCGAGAATATCTTGGAGCGGGAAAAAGCCAATCGCCGCCAATTGCATCCAATTAATGAGGTAAACGATGCACACCTCGTAATTGCCGCCGACACCACATTTGCACCTACATCCTCATCAGCAACAGACCCACGCACCCCACCATCTGAAGACCCAACCAGTTACAATCATGCGCCTAAAGGAAGAGGGCGTGGCCAGCCCCATCGGGGAGGCCAAAACAATGTTCCCAGACGTGGAAACCAGCACAACAACAACAATAGACAAAACATGCACAAAAGGTTGGAAGAGATAACCAAACAGATCTCCACACTCACTAATTTAGTCGCCACGCTCAGCACCACCATCGCGACACAGTCGACTACATGACCAGCTTCACGTACGGTAACACATACACAACTGCCAAACACATGTTATGGATGTGGTCAGCGAGGCCATTGGAAAGAACGATGCCCAAATCGGCCTCCATCTACAACTCCAACAGCTGACCGACGTACACCGCAACTTGAGGCCTCGTTAAACTAGAACAGGCACCGTTTATAGAGTCACTTCGGTGCCCACTCTCACAACCTGGCTCAACTACGGCCTCCAGACAACAATGTCAGCTGGCTAACACTACAATGCAAAATACTACTTACTCAACAGTACACAACCACACTCACCCGGCTTCACCTAAGTCAGTGCCAACCATGCACACTGCATCCACGGCACTGCCAACATCTCCCTCTGGGAAAGGTTGTGACCCCGCAACCTGCGCATCTCACAAACCTTCTTTCCTATGTAAAATGGCAGTGGCTGGTTCTAGCACCTCCACTGAAACAACATTTATACAAGCACCACGCCCCGCCGCCAAAGCACTTAACGCCTGGTGCCCCTTGGTGGTATTCAACTCACAGGTCCTAACAGCATCACCCACCGCATCTAGCAGCAGTAACAGCAGCACAGACAGTGGTCAACATTCAGCATCATGGATCCGCAAAAAGAAGCATCATCCAAAGAGTGGCAAGCCTCAGCGCTGCCACTGCTTCTTTTGCGCATCAACTAAACATCCCATGATACATTGTCAGAAGTGGCTAACACCAATTCATGATACAGCACACCAGCATCAACAACACCACCATTGCTGCCCCAGCTCTGTCGTCGCCTAAGCAATCGCAGCAGCAGCGACGACGAGTTGTTCATTTCCTCACTCAGCCACTGATTCCACTTCCTCTTCTTCTTCTTCTTCTTCTTCTTTTCGATCGCTGGTATCACACTTGGGGAGCCGTTCTCAAGATGAAATCTGTGGTTTTCTGCAGTTCTTCCATACACAGGCCCATACAGCTTTTCAAGAAAAGAGGTTGACAAAGGCCAGATCTTTTCTCTCAGCAGCTGATACGTACTGCAACATTGAAGTATGTGCTCTGTGGTCTGTTCTGCTTCTCCACAAGGACAAGCGGCTGATGTCGTAAGGTGGAACCGCCTGTACATGTGTTGGTTTAGTCTGTTATGTCCAGTTCTGAGACGAAAAATGGTCACTTGCTCTGGCCTCGAGAGATGATGGTAGGCATCTTCTGATTGAGGTGTTCTATAGAGTGACTTGATGATAGTCTTCATCTCTGTATGGGTAACCATGTTTTCTGTCTGATTCTCTTCTGCACCCACCTTTGCCATCTTGTCTGCTTCCTCATTTCCTTGGACTCCACCGTGTGAGGGGATCCACTGCAATGCTATCCGAAAGCATTTGATGGTTTGTAGTGCTTCTTCAAGTTGTGGCAGCTTACCTTTGGTGATAGCCTCACTGATTCCACTCACGGAAGCTATCCAAAAGCAAATGGACTATATACAGGATGATACTGCACCAAAAGAAATCCCTCAGGCAGTATCATTGGAAACTCTTCCACAAGCACACCGCAAAGTAATATACAAGTATGCTTACCTGTTTAGTGGTATTTCGACCCATGCGACCGTAGACACTGGAGCTTCCGTCACCGTTTTTAAAAAGCGCTTGTATGAGAGCATCCCACCTCATAAAAAGCCACCCCTTATGCCTACAAACATATTTTTACAAACAGCTACTGGAGGTGATGTTCCTGTGGCTGGTATGGTAAACCTTTGATACAGATAGAGGAAATGTAACTCATACAACGAGTTGTAATTGCCTCTATTCAAAACGATGCCCTGCTGGGTTCTGACTTCCTCAGTGTCAGCAAAGCCATCACACATTGGAGACAACAGGAATTAGACATACACAGCCACCGCATACCCCATGGACCGGAATCATCACTGTACGACACTTGTGCAGTGATTTTGGCATCTACTGCCACAGTTGAGCCAGGACAAGAGGAAATATTATGGCCCACCGCACCACAATTAGGAAGCAACACACACACAGCCATTCTGGAACCTGACCCCGATTACATGATCGCCTCACAATGCGCAAGTCCCTTGATGATCATGGACACCACCAACAAGGATCATATACCATTTAAAGTATTCATTGGCACCACGGACCCGATAACGCTGGTATCAGGTGTTTGTTGTGTAAATTTGGTGGATGTGATATCACTGGAGACACACCCCTACCACACATACACCAGCAACAACTTCTGAGAATGATTTACTGGAACATGTGCATGACAATTATTTGTGCGCCACAGTTGGTCTAACTCAATCTGACAAACATGACATACGACGAATATTACATAAGTATCATGAAGGTTTTTTGGCTGGAGACATGGATCTGAGAGAAACTCACCTCGAGCAACACTGCATCGACACCGGAAATAATCAACCCATTCGACAACCCGTACAAAGTCATCCCATTCACAAGGAGCCGGAAGCACATCAACAAGTGAATGACATGTTGCGGACAGGCATCATAGAGCCCTGGGCACCCCCCTGGGCCAGTCCCATTGTACTAGCAGGCAAGAAGGACGGATCTTTGTGGTTTTGCATTGACCACCGCTGCCTAAACGATCTCAGCATCAAAGACGCGTATCCGTTACCAAGGATCGATCAGGCCTTAGATTCCTTGTCCGGAGCCAAGTGGTTTTGTACCCTTGACTTAGGTAGTGGGTACAGGCAGGTAGCCATGGATGAAGCTGACTTGGAGAAGACGGCATTTGTATGCAAAGATGGTCTTTTCCAATTCCGCAAGATGCCCTATGGCTTGTACAACGCTCCTGGAATGTTCGAACGTCTCATTGAGCAGGAACTAACTACCCTACAATGGGAGATCTGCCTCTGTTAGATCGACGACGTAATCGTCTTTGGCTCGTTTTGGTTTGTTTGAGCAGACCCTGGACACGGTTTTGATGTGGTTTCATTCCGCCAGCCTCAAGCTCAAACCCAAGAAGTGTCATCTTTTCAGACAGAGCGTCGAGTTCCTGGGACACGTCATATCTGCCGATGAAGTAGTTACTCAACCTTCAAAAACCAAAACAGTAGCAGAGTGGCAAAGCCCCACTTCAGTCACTGACACACAGAGTTTCCTCGGTCTCTGCCAGTACTATCGTCAATACATCCGTCACTTTAGTGAGATTGCATCCCCATTATTCCAGATCACCGACAGGCGCTGTAGGAGCATTTGACAACTGCACCAATTCTAGCTCATCCTAACCCTAACCTCGATTTCATCTTAGACACTGATACATCTGCTTATGCAATAGGTGCGGTTCTATCTCAGGTCACAGAAGATGAAGCAGAACAGGTACTTGGTTATGGTTCGTGTAGCTCGCCGGTTAGTGTCGGGCCGTTCCGGTGTATTATGTCGACTCGCCGCACCGCAAGTGCATGACGAGTGATGACGCTGGTTAGCATCCGGTCTCGGGGTGACGGACCTTGTACGAGACTGCCCTGCGGGAAACAAACACCAGCTCCTAAGGCCGGTGGAACTCAATCGTTCCGATGGGGCCATGCGACCATCGTCGCGAACATGAAACACAACTGTTTCATCCCAAGAATTTGTGTCACCAGTATGCCTGTCCATAGCAATTTCGTGATCTATGGACTTACAAGATTTGATTTGCTGACCTAAAAATATAAGTCTATACAATGAGTTTACCTAAACAATTATAAATATCCTAGATAATACTACAGTAAGAGCATACGAAAATACCAGACATAGAGAAGGTAGATGAACTTTTAAACATGGGCTCCCGGAGGTACCACACAGACTGATAGGTCCGCAGAGGTATCGCCGCAAGTGAGGCTCCCGTACATGAGACTTAGCTAATTAACTTAATATAAGTTATTATACCTCTAAGCTGAAAGGAAGAAGGTTATCTTGGACGAAGAAGTTATGTGCCTCACGTGGGCAATACTCCTAGTGCTAGTTTGGGTGAGGAGTATTATCCTGGTGTGGACCGTCGTCGCTGAATCCTTGCGAGAGTCCTTGCCTCCGTCTCGGGAAGGTGTCGCCACTGCTTAAAGCAGGAGAAGAATAGTAGGCAAAAAACCAAAAAAACCTAATATTTCAACCAAAAATGCTTTAGGAAGAAAAGACCATACCTAGTGAGATTATGACTATAGGGGTGTCTACTGGTTTATGTGAAGACGGGACGGGCGATTCCTGATGGATTCCCTTATCACCGTCTTATGTGATTATTGGTGTGCTGAATTAGTAGTTTCTGCTTTATTTATGCGGGCCTTCTGCTTTGCTTAATTAGCTTTTAGTTGTTTTCAAAACAAGAATTATTTTAGGCCGCAACTAGCTGATATTTACCTACCTATTAGACATGGCTGTCACTGAGAACAGATGCCCTAAGACATCAATACTGAAAACAGTGCTCATACATGTTACGTAGCTAGATCTCCGAACTGGATAAGAATCCGGACATCCCACCCCGTAACCACATAAAACGTTACAAGAAATGGGTTACTTTTCACGAAAGCATTATTAGACCATTATTCTATCGTTATGGTGGAGTTAAGAGACACGAATACCCACTGTAAATGTCCTTCCCGCAAGGGCGTGGCAGATCTAAATATCATGCCCAGACATTCTAACGGAATTCGGTGGGGGTCCATATCTCGCCCGTCACCGGGTCCTATGGAACTAACTGTTTATCCTGTCGTTAGGTTTATATATAAGTGGCCCTGTTTTGCACTGCAGTGCGGGAGGATTGTTCAGTAAATAAAATAATAATTAATACATGTGTTCGCAGTGCTTTCCTACATTGACTTAAAGTGCTAACTACTAAGTATCCAAAGATACATGGGAATGTGTGTGATACCGCACCCTGGCCATCACCGCTCGGAAACCCCAATAGTTTCCCAGAGTCGGATCAGCCCATGGTGCGGATGGGGACATCCAAACAATTAAGAAGCCACAAGGCTGAGTGGAACATGAAGAGAGACAAAATCTTAGAGTTATGAGTCTTACCAGAGTGCGGGTCTAGATTATCGCACTACCGGAAAGAGAAGAGTATATTACGGAGTATGTAATGAAGAAAGTGTCTCTAATCATTTTGAACCTATCCTATTGAGCTGAATAGAAATGGTTTAGTCGGTAGCATTCCGGGCTAAACAGAGTTATAGCATGGACAGCGACATCAGTGAAAAATTGTTGGTGGCGGGAGGAAGTGTTGCATATATTAGTGTTGCTGTATAGTGTTTCCTACATGCACTGCAGTCCTATATTTTCTATGAATAAGCAAAACATATGAACGGATGGCCACTGGCCACATATATACATAATCTAACCAGAACAATCAATACGGTATCAAAATATATATATATCAGTACAGGTTAACGAACCTACTATAGTGCGGTTAGTAACACATGGAGGAAAATGAGAATAACCATAAACAGATACATAAATTATAACTAGCGGTCCTAAGACCGTTACGGTTCCTTTTAGTCATCGGGACCGTTTTTATGGATACAATATAAATAACAAAACCTATATACAGAAATAATTAAACTGTGAAGTATAGTTGCTTGAATACTTGGTAGTCATTCTTAAGTTAGGCTACCGTGTTACTGAAATTGATATGTCAATCCATAGTCGACGTGAGATGATGCGCTCTCCGGAAGCTGGAAAGTTCCCGCAGGTTGGTTCCCGCAAGCTGTTTTACGCATACAAGACTCCCGCAAGAACACACGATAGTACTATGTGATGAAGAAAGTTCCCGTACACCGATGGCACGGATGGAAGGTGTAAACAACCCGATCTCAAGCAGGGGTTGTCAAAGGTAAGCGAAGATACAAAACAAAGCTTCACGGTGCTGTGTACGTCAGCCAGCTCTGAAGACGCACTGGGCAGAGTTCACTTGCTGCGGTCGAAAGTTAAAAGAACCTACACGATATTAGTGCGGCGGCGGTTGAAATACCACTTTTAGGTGTGGCCGGCGAGTCATCTATCAACATCTACATTTGTAGACTCACATATTCAGGCCGTAAAGGCCTCACCACAAATTTTTGTTCCGAGGTAGATATTGATATTCGTGAACAATAATCAGAAGTTCCAAATTACTCCCGTAAATGGGGAGTTACAAAATTGTATTAGTGCGGTGGGTTGGAAAACTGCCAGCTACGGGATAAAAACCCGACACATAGCAAAGGAAAATGCGTGTTGTCTGTCGTGCTGATAGTAGCTGGTACAGATCCAACCTGTTCAGCCCCTGGCCGAGGATGCTCTCGATCACTGGATCGCTTCTCCTTTTATACGCCTCGTGATGTCACAGGCACAGGCTCCAACAAATCATCATTCGAGCAACAGCTAATCAGCGCGTAGCTAATCATAGTGCAGCCGAATGTTCTAGAACATTCTAGAAGTTTTGCGGCCACGTGGTTAAGCCGTCATGGCAATATTTTGAAGATAATCAAGAAGAGTTTTCCGTAGATAACTCAGCCATTTCTAAACCGATTTTGAAATGGTTTACAGATTTCAAAAGCCCGTTGAATTCTGGTCATGATCAATGCCAGATTTAACTGGAACAGGCAATCAATAAGGATTACAGGGTACCATCTCGGTACACTAAAAGCGCCATCCTATCTTGGTCGTAACTATGCGCTCTATCAAAAACAGCATCCTGGCGAGCGCATGCGCATCATGTGTTCTAACGAACGTAGTCGTTTTTCGCCACGCTATCTCTCCCATAGGCCTATATACGCTTATGGCTCTACCCAGGGGGGCGTGTTCTGGGAAACGAATCCAGGACGGGCGGCGCGTACCTAGCTTAGCTACACCACCCCCTCCTAGTTTGACATCCATGGCAAACGATAGCGCATGGCGGATCGATGCACGGACGTACTCTAGGGAGGAATTATAGACTTCCCGGGTAGGCACATGGCCGGAGAGGAGTAGTGACGCAATAGACGTGTATTAAAGAGACAGAGCACATAGAAGTGCCAAGAGGAGGGGGGGGGGGGGCATACTTTTAGTTTTCAATTTTGACCTGGAATAATTTTTTGTGTTTTGTTTTATTAATATTACGGTGTGTACTGTAACTTTATTTAGTAGATGATTCTAAACAATAGCTCACATGGGTGTTCTCTCTGAGTGTGGATAATCATGATCTCCGCAGAGAACACCCAAGCTCCAACGTACCACAATTTAAGTTTTTAAATATATATAAAAATATAGTAAGAAAAAGACAAGGTATATATAAACTATGTAACATACCCTCATGAGGTATTTATTAAATCACACCGAATTACTTGCGCACCCCGGGTAAATAAAGGGGTACGCAACACGAATCTCCTATTATTATTATATAAAATACATATTTGTGGCCCGTTATTGCAGGTCCACAATGGGCAGCTCTCGCTGGCCCCATATCCGTCCTGATGTCTGAGATAAGAAGAAAAATAATAAGAAAAAAAAGATATATAATAATAGTAATAACTTAAAAGTTGGTTTATCAGGCAGCCTCAGCATAGCTGAGACTGCATGGTGGGATTGTGACATTATTGCACTGTGGGATGTTGTATTCTTTATGTCGCACATGACGTTTTTACAACATCGGAGTCTGCAGTGCTCATTTCGTGTGAGACACAGCCTGGCACTGAAGTGTGAGGCTGTGTCAGATAACCGTAGTCATCCTAGGCACGGGATTCAATTGATCTAACATATATAAAAATAATTTCAAAAATAAAGTAATAATTAATACATTTCCACGAATCTCCTATTGATATTTCTGCTGTATCACAAATGATCACACCTCCGCAGCAAAATTTCCCCATTGAGTCTGGGTCCCGCGACTGACGGTGGTGAGTCACGTGGATGCACTGTCATTACTGAGATGCTTTCACTATTACTGGCACTGTCGGAAACATCTGAAGCGATGGTGGTGGAAATATGCGCTTCCATAATGTCTCTTACAGTTACCGCTGGTTCTAATATATCCGTCTGTATGGCAGCGGTGGTACTAGTGGTTGCCAATGTCGTTGATGCTGTAGTGATGGTAGTCGTCGTGGTGGCTGCTGTAGCTGTCGTGGTGATCGCTGTAGCTGTCGCGGTGATGGCAGTGAGCTGTACCGTAGGCTGAGGCCATGGTGCAGGAGCGGATACGGCAGGAGATGACATCTTCCGAAACTTAGCATATTTTAACAGACGACTTGCGGTGATGTTAGGCACGGGCTGAATGTCATGTGTGTGGGCGATCCGTCTCTTTCCCACGTATTGACGTTCCGGTGTGGTTCCCCTTCTGATTGCCGGGTCAGAAAGGCGAGGAGGCGGATGCTGAATAACATGGGTCGGAGTGTCATAATCACTACCGAAATCGGCTGACTGGCTAACGCTGTCTTAGACACTACGGTGTCGGGTGTAGTGACAGTAGCCGGATGGCTAATAACTGATGCGGGTGCTGCCGAACTGGAACTGAGACTTTTGCTTCTTACTCCGCTTTAGGACTGGTGTGGATGAAGTGACTGGGACCGGCGTAACGCTTCCAGATGTGGCTGCAGGCAGGATTTCACGTCTGGCTGTGGGTACGTTGCTTACGGTAGGCGCGGGAAGACGATGACTAACGGGATATCTATGAGTAGTGTTCTTCGTGTGGGCCACTTTCTCGGTCGGAAGAACTTTGACCGGGAGCCGAGATTCGAAACGGGTGGCTAAAACGGCACAATCCTCGTTCTCTTCTCCAGGAACTAACTTTACTTCCAACACACGGTGATGATAATGGGGCGCGTGTGTCACCCCGTAGCGAGTAGCAGTGTAGAGATACTGGCACGTCACACAAAAGGCTGACTGGAAGAGATGATCCTTATTAACATGAAGTGTGCGGTCAGATTTTCTAGTGAAAGTTCTGGTACATGGCTCTCCGCTAGCTAACAACAAGTTACATGGGAACCGTTTTGGATCTGGTACCGATTCTTCTTCAGACGAATCCGATAACGCTAAATCTTCAGGGAGTGACATCTCGTTCCCGTATGGTAGTTGGCTGCGGGAACCTTATTCAAAACCTAGTGCCCTATCTCTTCATTGTTTGTAACTTTCCAGGCCAAATATAATAATGAAAATATAATAAGAAAACAGCAGAATTTGGTTTGTGACACAAAAGAAGCCTAATGCTATCTGTTTTTCCCTGGTGTCGAGTTTTGATAGGAAGACAAAGTTTCAGAGCGCGCTTCCTCCTTTTATACTATTTGGTGATGTCACAGGTGGCGGATGACCACACCTAAAGCTTTAACAGGTGATTCGGTCATTCTTATGTGAAAGTTTCCTCTTTTTCTGGCCTAGACGTCAGGGGATTAAATCTTCCCATATAAAGGGAGTACTTTTAATTATAGGAAGAATGGCTCGTTAAACTTGTCTTAATTTTGCGCATTTAACAGCCTTCGATCAACATATAAACGTGGTACTACTTTTCCTTTGCGGTGCCTCACCTTTTAATTAGCGTGAGATGGTTCTCCAGATTGGATGCTTATAAACGTGCCTATTTTAATTTTAGGGTGGTGCGCTTGACGGGGTGTGTGGGAGCCAGGTGACGTCAGCAGTAATCTTCCGGACTCACCCTTGCCACTCCTCCATCACGCTGTGGTAGATGCGTCTTTGGGCGGCTCTTTTGATCCAACTTCTGGAAATAGCAGTAAATGTCAAGTGGCTCTAAAAAGTACGTGGTTGATCGGAAACATATATGCTTTTTATGGCGACAGCCAAAATGCTGTTGCTGAGGTGTAGTCTGTTGCAGAAGCGAGGGATAGAAATATTTATGTTACATCAAGATCTTTATAATGTCCTGTATTTGCGCGAGTTCTTTAACATGCGTCTTGGTAGGTGTCTGTAAAAGGTAGTTCTCAGCCCGTGTTGATTATAGACTGGAACCCAGGAAGAGAATTTTTGAAATTCTCTCTAATTTTACTGTCAGATTTTTTATGCCGCTTTACCGGCCCGTGCGCTAATGATTTGTAGCACGGTAGAGCAGTTGTGTTCTTAATAAAAAATTTAACATTAAAGTTGCAAGTAATTTGATGTGTGGTTTAAAGATGTGAGGACTAGATACTCGATCGCTCTGATTAACTTGACAATCATAATACAGATTCTCCTTTACTAGAAGAACAAAATGCTTTTTAAATTTTTGTAATCGGCCCAGCCAAAGCTGAGATAAGCATATAGCAACCACCTTGACAACCAAACGTTTTTAGCTATTGCGCTAGAGTTGTGACGTCACGGGATGACACCAATTCCTGTTATTATCTCGGGGGAGCATAGCTATAGGCTCTCTACTGCTGCGCGTATTAGGCACCTATGCACCTATTCTTTGACAATTCATTGTTCACACAGGGACACTACATTGTTCGAGATGCACAAAGGTTCAATAATATCGAAGTTGATGATATTTTTGTTGATTAAACTTAAAGGACAGACCTCATGGCCACGGTGCCTGACATCACAATTCTAACGTATAGGCCTGTTAGAGGTGACAGTAACATCGGATTTCGTGTACGTGAATTAGGATATATTTAATCAAACCCACCCACACACTTCTTGGAATACAATTCTACAAATGCATATATATCTTATCTTTCTGGATTGACTGCAGAGATTTTGCATAGATGATATAGGCATGCATGTACACAAATGTACAACTTTTTAAATGATAGTTAAGTAGGCCTACACCGCTCAGTGCACGTACGATTGCAATTTACCATTGTGTAGGCTTATGAATAAATTTATGATTGCAATATAGCATTTACTCCAGTTTTGTGTTTAAAATTAACTAAAATGTCGGGTAAATATAAATTTAATCTAAACTAATCTATTTGCGTATAGTCTACATTGAAATATTATTGACAGTACACGGTTTGTTTACAATTTAGGCAGCGGTCGAGGTGCGTAGCGAGACTTTCACTGCCGTCCGCACGCTTATAGTACAACTTAAATATCATATACTGTTGAATATTTTGAACATAATTGGGTTGGATTTCAACCCAAATTGTGTTCAAAATATTCAACATAACGTTTCTTGTATCGTGTTCATATGGTTCTAACTAACATATTTGTGTTTTTGCTTTGGAAGCAATTAAACTTATTTATGAGCTGCACTGTAAGTAAAGATGATACGCTAGCGACCTCTGAACATCTGTCAGTTCACCTACCTATTTAAAATTTGTTCATCCGCTACAGTTTTGTTTTTTCATAACATTGAAATATGAGTGTATGCTACTACCATACATGGAAGAAGTTGGTTTGAAAAACAATTTAGTTCATATGGTTGTCACAGGCGTAACGCCCCCCCCCCCCCCCCCCCACACACACACACCAACGTACGTGTTGACCCGTACATGCCTCTACATTATTATTATACAAACACATTGCCAAAAGCTTATAGGTAAACAATTACATTCTAATCAGTAATCACGGGAAATTTCACATAGCACACACTGACACACTTATTGTACATTCGTAATCTTCAGAAAAAGTTGTAACTGCACTCTGTAGCATATACATTTAGCTATGAATAATAGTACAGCTATAGCCATCGTCAACCTCTCCCACCCACCTCGATCATCACACACATCCATCCATCCCAGATATTACTTAGTACACCCTGTTCTTTCAAGAATGGTAATGGATCCGCAATTAAGCCTACTAGACTACAGAGTATTTGTCACATGCATTGAAATATTGCCGATTTTCAGCATTGCCCATGGTTTACCGTAGTTATAGGCCTATTATTATGCGAATATAGCTATCCATGAAACCATTAAAAATGAATAAATATCAATAAATAAAGACTTACCTTCAACCTGACATAATTTATGTTATGGTAGGTGAAGTCTATCCTGTTAAACGCACGGTTTAAAATATGTTACCTTTGTGCTACAGACAGAGAAATATTGGCCCAGCTCACAGCGCCGTTCCCGGTGTGACGTCACAGCGAGTGGTGGTGTGATTCAGATTGAGGCGTCATTTAATCTCGTTATTTGGGCTGCCTAACATATTTCTTTCACTCCAAAATGACGCTATTGTGTTTAAATAGTGTAGTAGACCATAAAATTAATTGAAACTCGTTATCGACCGCAAGTCCTCACAAGACATCTTGGTATGTGTCTGTAATACGTAGTTCTTAGCCTGTGTTGATTATAGACTGGACCGCAAGGAAGAGAATTTTTGAAATTCTCTGTAATTATACTGTCAGGTTTTGATGCCGCTAATGATTTGTAGCATGGTAGAGTGTTGTGTTCTTAATCAAAAATTTAACAGTAAAGTTGTAAGTAATTTGATGTGTGGTTCAAACAGATCTATTCATGCGGTAGATCAACGTTACTGATCCCGTCAAGATAGCTGTGTTTTCTGAGCGGGAGGGCTGGCCAAGAATTCTCCTCAATGGGTAGAACTAGCTACGTCACGGCCTAGACCAGACACATTAATACCATTTAATAATGGTTAAATTACAGTACAACTCGCAAAATATGTGCCACAGTTATTACAATTTACAATGCCGTCGTTCGGAGATTGTGAATACAGTCAACCTGAGTGTCTGTGTTTCTGACATGTTGGTGAATTTAATCTGATACGTGTGACTGGTTATCTGTGGATGATACTTGAGCTGTGGTGAAGGTGACGCGTTTATGGCCGCCAGGTGTGGGAAGAGGGAGGGAGAGGCGGCGTGAATGTCAACTTTATCGAACCCTGAGGGTATTTCACGCTGTAATGGCCGAGCCCGTGGGCGGGACAGAGTTACTTTAGAGTGCAGATGACCTGTCAGATGCTGTCGTAACTTTGATCAGTCCATTGTCGAATTCAACTTTTCGGTAGCAAAATCCTACTCGTGACTGATGACAATGTGGGAATCTGGCGCTCTTAATAATATTGAGTGTATTTACGTGTAGATGAAGTCTGTAGATTTAGCTGTTTCCGTACGACGTCGGAAAAAGGGAAAAGGGAGGAGCACTGGACAAGCGTCTCTCCCATGATGCGTACTGTAGATGGCTGTAGTGCATTCTGATATCCATATGATCAGTTCTCCCGTAACCAGATAAGAGAGTGTATGCAGGAGATTTGTTGGCTGCTGTCTGTTGATGATTATGCTGTTGTCGGGATGTCCGGGCTGCTGTATGATGTAACTAGCGGTCCTAAGACCGTTACGGTTCCTTTTAGTCATCGGGACCGTTTTTACGGGTACAATATAATTAACAAAACCTATATAGAGAAATAATTAAACTGTGAAGTATAGTTACTTGAATACTTGGTAGTCATTCTTAAGTTAGGCTACTGTGTTACTGAAATTGATACATCAATCCGTAGTCGACATGAGATGATGCGCTCTCCGGAAGCTGGAAAGTTCCCGCAGGTTGGTTCCCGAAAGCTGTTTTCCACAAACTAGACTCCCGCAAGAACACACGATAGTACTAGTGGTGAAGAAAGTTCCCATATACCGATGGCATGGATGGAACGAGTAAACAACCCGATCACAAGCGGTGGTTGTCAGAGGCAAATGAAGATACAAAACAAAGCTTCATGGTGCTGGGTACGTCAGCCAGCTCTGAAGACGCACCGGGCAGAGTTCACTTGCTGCGGTCGAAAGTTCAAAGAACCTACCCGATATTAGTGCGGCGGCGGTTGAAATACCACTTTTAGGCATGGCTGGCAGATCCGGTGAGTCATCCATCAAAGAACATCCTGCCTCTACATCTGTAGACTCACATATTCAGGCCGTAAAGGCCTCACCGCAAATTTGTGTTCCGAGGTAGATATTGATATTCGTGAACAATAATCAGAAGTTCCAAATTACTCCCGTAAATGGGGAGTTACAAAATTGTTTTGGTGCGTTGGGTTGGACAACTGCCAGCTACAGGATGAAACCCCGACACATAGCGAAGGAAAACGTGTATTGTCTGTCGCGCTGATAGTAGCTGGTACAGATCCAACCTGTTCGGCCCCTGCCTGGCTGCGGATGCCCCCGATCACTGGATCGCATCTCCTTTTATACTCCTCGTTACGTCACAGGTGCAGGCTCCAACCAATCATCGTTCGAGCAACAGCCAATCAGCGCGTAGCTAATAATAGCGCAGCCGAATGTTATAGAACATTCTAGAAGTTTTGCGGCCACGTGGTTATGACGTCACAGCAATATTTTGAAGATAATCAAGAAGAGTTTTCCGTGGATAACTCAGCCATTTCTCAACCAATTTTGAAATGGTTTACAGATTTAAAAACCCCGTTGAATTCTGGTCTTGATCCATGCCAGATTTAACGGGAACATGCAATCAATAAAGATTACAGGGTACCATCTCGGTACACTAAAAGCGCCATCCGACCTTGGTCATAACTACGCGGTTTATTAAAAACAGCGTCTTGGCACGCATATGCGCATCATGCGTTTTAACGAACTTAGTCGTTTTTCGCCATGATATCTCTCCCATAGGCCTATATACGCTTATGGCTCTACCACGGGGGAGGCGTGTTCTGGGAAACGAATCCAGGATGGGCGGCGCATATCCAGCTTAGCTGGTACGGCCGGTATCCGACCGATCGATCCGAACTACACCCGCATACTCCGAATAAAACTGAGAAGCGTTACGTGACCACTAAGAGGGAATTGTTAGCTGCAGTGTATTTTGTCAAATATTACAAGCACTTTCTGTACAGGCACCCATTTACACTCTGTATTGATCACGTCTCACTATGCTGGCTCAGAAACCTAAAACATCAGGAGGGCCAGGTAGCGAGGTGGCAGGAATCCTTGCAGGCCTTTAACGTCAATGTTGTTCATAGACCCAGAAAGCTGCATGGAAATGCCGATGCCTTGAGCAGAATCGGGCTCGAGGATGAACAAAAAGTGACCACCACCGTGACACATACAACACAGCCATCTTCCGTGTTTCCCGAGCTGTGCTGCGCAGAGTGGGATCTGGAGACAGTCGCTCACGAACAAGCAACAGATGCACAATCACGGAATATATACACGTGGATCCAGGAGGGGGTACTTCCTCATAAGGAATCTGTTACCTACCTTTCCACAATGGCTAAATATTTCTATCAAAGGTTTGGAGAATGTCATATACAAGGCGGCGTCCTCTACATCAATAACCGAATAGTAATTCTTGAGTGTTATCATGTTATTATACTAGAACAACTATACGACAACACTGGACATTTAGCCATAGAGCGTACTGCAGCTCGCAGCAAAGATAGATTTCACTGGATCAGGATACACGATAGTGTAAAGGCATGTGTCGTCAAATGTGTCCCATGCCAAAGACGTGCTGTTGACCAGCACCATTATGCACCCCTACAAGTTAAAATTGTTGGTGCACCATGGGAGCGAGTGGCTATTGATGTGCTCGGCCCCTTGAATACGACGGATGAAGGAAACAAGTACATCGTCGTATTGCAAGATTATTTTACGAAGTGGGTAGAAGCATTCGCTTTGTCAGACCAAGAGGCATCCATAGCAGCGGACGTCCTGTCTAGCAATGTGTTGAGCCACTTCGGTATACACTATGAACTGCACTCTGATCAAGGAAGTAATTTTGAGAGCTGGCTGATCTCCAAGCTCTGCAAATCGTTTCATATAGTCAAAATTCGGACAACTCCCTATCATCCGCGAAGCGATGGGATGGTAGAGAGGTTCAACTGAACCCTGGCTGAGATGTTGACTAAGGAAATACAACTTGATTGTCGCGATTGGGATTTATGACTCCCATACGTGCTCATGGCATACCGCACTTCAGCACATTCCAGCACGGGTTAATACCCCTGCTTGGTTAATGTTAGGCCTTGAATTAGACTTACCATTAGACCTGGCCCTGCCCAGGATTCCAGGAGAGAAAAATTCACCATCTCTGTACATAGGGCTCATGCGGCAATGGATAAAACAGGCCCATGAGCTAGTAAGAGAATCATTATCCACTGCACACCAGCGTCAGAAAACGTGCTATGGCCGGCGCGTGCATGGAGACCCATATGAGGCGGGGAAAATGGTTTGGGTTCATGATTCGTGATGTTCTGAAAATGTGCCAAGTAAACTGAATTACCAGTTGAAAGGCCCCTATGTGGTAGTCGGTAAGATGTCAGACGTAACCTACCGGATCCACGCTCGGATGGCCTGACCTCAGTCATCCACTTCGATCGACTTAAACCTTGTGTTAGTGACAACCCAGTGCCAAAGCTCGGGCTGGGCATTCCACCTAGCACTGGTACCCAGACAGATGTTTCTATGAAAACATGTATTCAAGATGTTAGTCCAGAGCACCACAGTGCCAGTTCGACCCCCCCCCACCCCCCTCTCCTACCAAGCCAGGAGTCCGGCGAACATATGACTAACACTGATGATGATGACGGGCTACGTACTCGCCGTCTCCATCCTCAGAGCGGGTGTACACAATCTGGGAAGTCATATCTGAAGACTTTCTCATTTGTGCTGTCAAAGGAGAAGGACGGAAAAGTTGTTACGCCGACCTCTTCCCATTTCATGCTATTAACACAATTATGGAGTTACCACAGGCGGAAGTTGGGGCTTCCCTGGGCCATGCTTCTTGTGAGGTGGAACATATAATAAATAGCATGGAAGTGAAGAGGCTTGATGACGCCTTGTCATGTTGCAGAGAACAGGAAAACCACGCAACTCGGTGAACTCCCACTCCAATCCCCGAAATCGCCAGATCACCCCCACTCCAAGTTGCAACCCATCCATTAGCAACATCACCCCCACCCCGAGTGGCGTCTCTAATCTCCGCACCGAGGTCGGACATCGCATGTCCTGTCCATTTCAAACTCCACTCGCCGTCTGTTTACTGTCAATCTTCAGATATGAGAGAGTCTGCTGCTTTAGAGGAGGTGGCATCCCACACCACAGTCACCCCCACGACTGGTGGTGGGCAGGGAAGCAGCCTGTTCATCAGACTCTCGGCTAAAATATTCCCGGTATTTGAAAACTATGACAGACTACCAACCATCGTGTAACGGGAGATGTCCGTCCCCATCCAAAGGGCATCCCGAGCAAAATCGCCCTACCAAGACCCCCCCCACCTCCCCCGTGAGCAGTTGGAACATCACACCAAGACACAGAAAGCCAGAAGCCTACATAACACACTTGCCCTCAAGGCTGGATGCGTCAATTCTTCGTCGCGCGAATACTACACACATACCCGATTATATAGAGAGTATAATGGAGCCATTCAACACCACCAACAGAATAGATAGCACGCACCTAGCTTTTGTAACAGAAAAAGTTAGAGACACCTTTTTCCGCAGCATTCCCTACTGCATGAATGCGGTGAGTTCATAACCCACCGCAACCAGACTTTTCCGCAAAAGCTACAGAATCGTCATTCCCCAGCTTGGGAAACTGGATCTGCCCACTGAACACTACGCCAGCATCATGCATCAGCCCCGACTTCCTTACAACAGAACACTACCATCATCAGCACGAGTTAACATTTTCCGCAAGCACCTCCTTATCTAGTCATACGGAAAACTGATCATACGGTAAGGTGAAAAAGCATTGCAGCCATCTACAGTACACGCTACAAGGATCCCCAGCCCCCTTGGAAACTTCATACGTAAACAGCTAAACAAAGACATCTCAATCACACATAATAACAGCCAACATTATTAAGAGAGCACGATGACCGCAGTCGTCGGTATCAAGTAGGATTTCACTACCGAACAGAAATTCGATAGTGGATTGATTCAAGTACGACAGCACCCATTATGTTCATCCGTGCTCTAAAGTAACTCTGTCCCATTCTAAAAAAGGACTTGTCCATTACAGAGTGATAAAGTTGGCACCACAAGCAGCGCAGTGCCCCGCCTCCAACTGCAATAAAAACTTTCGCACTTCACGACAGTGCAAGATTCATCTGCAGATAAGCAGCCACGCGATTCAATCAAATTTATCAACATAACAGAGACACTGACACTCAGGATGACTGTTTCACAATCTCCATATGACAGTATTGTAAATGGTAAACTATGGCACACATTTTCCGAGCTGTACCGTAATAATTAAGTTTGGTTTAGGTGAGGTGAGACTAGTCCTACTCATAGAGGAGAATGCTTGGCAGTCCGCCCACCCGAAAAATACACTCCAGCTTGGCAGAGTCAGTAAACTTAGAATCCGCAAGACATGGACCTGTTTAAACCAAACAATAAATTACTGTCAGCTATACTGTCCTAATTTTGATTAAGAACACGACTGTTCTACTGCGTATACAAATCATTAGCTCGTGGGCTGGTAAAGCAGCATCAAAACTTAGACAGTACAACACATAGAATTTCAAATATTCTCTTACCTACAAATTCCGGCCGACAATCAACACGAGCTGGAATATATACACCATACACAGGAGAAGGCGCATGTTCAAAATCGCATGCATAAAAGGGACGCTGTTCTAAGGAACAGGGAAATGAAAACATATGTTTCTATTTTTCGCATCAAATACGTACAGTCAACAGCATCAATCGCCACATATATGCAAATTGCCTATGTTTCCGATCAACCACGCGCTTTCAAAACAAGAATCACGTGATCATCACTTCTATTTTCTGGTAAAATGGATCAAAAGCTATAAACAAAAGAATCGCCATCCCACGACGCTACCACAACGTGATGGAGGAGGCGAGAGGTGGTGAGTCGTGGTCACGGCCGCTGATGTCATCACACTCTCCAACACCCCATAGGGCATTCCAGCCTGAAATTCGAACAGGCGAGTTTATAAGCATCCAACGTGAAAAACCGCATCACGTTGATTAAAAGGTGAGTGTCCACAGGAATAAATAGTTCCATATTCTAACGTTGATCAGAGACAGAGACCTGATTTTCCACCGAGTGGGGATGAAAGTGGCTATCCTGCCTTCTTATATATATATTTACCTTCTTTATATGAAGGGAATATGTAATCGGACTCCAGGAGAAAGAAAACTTAAATAAACCCATATATGGAGTGACCAAGTGACTCTGGAACTTTCGGGCGTGGTCCTTCTTTATATGAAGGGAATATGTAATCGGACTCCAGGAGAATGAAAAGTTAAATAAACCCATACATGGAGTGACCAGGTCACTCTGGAACTTTCGGGCCTGGTCCTCCGCCCTCCTGTGAGGTCATGAAAAAATATAAAAGGAGGAAAGCATGCACTGAAACTTCATCTTCCCTTCAAACTCGATACTAGGGAAGATCAGGCATTAGGCCATTTTCGTGTCGCAAACCAGATTCTGCTGTTCTTATTATTATTCATTTCATGTTATAATTGGCCAGGAAAGCATTATGAAGAGCTAGGAAAGTTAGGAAAAGCTTAGTTAGGTGTGTGCACTTCTGCATATAGCAATCATGCGGGAGTAGTATGTCACTTGCGGTGGATCTCACGTTGTCCGACAGCTCGGAAGAATCGGCACCTGTGAACACTGCCAAGAAATATCTGTGTACCTCAACTTCGTACGATGGACAGCCATGCAAGCTTGCATTTTCCAGAAATTCTGACTTGAAATTTCACGTCAATCGCGACCATCTACTTCAGAGGGCATACTGTGTGAACTGCAAATACTTACATTCTGCCACCCGCTATGGTGTTACACACACGTTGTCATATAAAACATCGTGTGTTGGTCATAACTTTAAAACCCGGTGAACAGAACAAGGATATAGACGTCCTCGCACGACACTTCGAAAATAGACATCCAATTGAAGAGACGGCAACCTGACTTTCTGTAAATAGTTTCAGCATCCGTATCCACAACACCATCAGGCAGCACCAGCACTCCAGCAACCATCACCACAACACTGGCAGCACCCGTAAGATTAACACCAAAAGCACCTGCAGCATCGGCATCGACACCAAGTGAAACATCCGCACTCACAGCAGCCACTCATTACCGCAACAACATCTGCATCCGTGATCGGACAGCCAATTTCGGTAGTGATAACTACCCCTGTGACAATTAATGATCCAGTGTTACAGGACATTTCGGACAGTTCTATATCTCCTATCAGTTTAGTTATCGACGAGGCGATAGTCTCACAGAAACCACCATCACCACTTCCGCACCGCATGCCAACACTCAGACATCCACGAGCAGCACCATCGTGTCAGTAGATCTTGCCATCCGAAAAGCTACAACGTCGAACAGACCATACTCAGGGAAATGTCACTTAGCTCACCAACCTGACATCTAAGCGGTACCTAGAACATCCGCAAGTAGACGTATTCAGGCTATAAAAATTAGAAAACTATTCACACCCACTGGAGCAACACCTCAATGTAGTATTTCTGCCACATCCAGCCGACCACACGAAAGCACCACTACAACGACAGCCACCACCACCACCACAGTGATGACAGCAACTTCCGAATCAGCCACCATCAGGAGTCCACACATTATCCACAATTTCATCAAACCTGAGCACAGAGAACATTAACATGGACAATGTAATATTAGCACCAGTAGATCACACACATTCTCCGCAGAAATTAAATTATCCGTCACCAAGAGAACGCCCATGTGAGCCATTGTTTAGCCGAATCTTGGTATTAAATAAATAAAAGAGCGTGCACCGAAATATGAAAACAAAAAAAGAAAAGGCCTGCAAAAATAAATACTAGGCCAAAAATCAAAACCAAAGTATGCCTCCCTCCCAAACTCTTTCGCACCACTATGTGCTCTTCTCTTCTCTGATAAACTAAGTGTCTCTCGCGTCACTACTTCTCTCGGCTATGCGCCTACTCGAGAAGTCTATCATTCTTGCCTAGCGTGCTCCTGTGCTTTTGATCCGTGATGTGGTATCGTTTGCCATGGGTGTCAAACTAGGAGGCGGTGGTGTAGCGCAGATCGGCTGGATGGCTAGGGACCATCCCAGCTCAGCTGGGTACAGGACGACCGCTCTGGGTACGTTCCAAGCACACACCCCTGAGTAGGATAGTATGCATGTATAAAGCCATACGAGAGAGGTTTCTGTAAAATGTCTAAGTCCGTGAGATTGCGTAGCGTGCATGCGCGTGCGTCAGCTTCCCTGACAACACGTGTCAGCGTTGGGAGAGATTGCATACTAAAGTGTACCGGGTCAGTGCGTAATTTCTTTAAATTCAACTATTCTCGTTGTTCTTGGTACCTATCAGGGACGGAATGAGAGAAGGATTCTAAAACTATTTACCTTTTTTAAAATCGACCAGAAATGGCCGAGTTATCCTAATTTAACTCATTGAAATTATTTTCAAAATATTACAAGGACATCGTAAACATGTGTATGTACTTAATGAATGGGTAAGATGTCTATCACGTGATAGCATCCTCACCCTTCCTATCTGCACGCTGATTGGGGACAGGTTGCCTGGTGATTGGCTGGGCGTCCTGCCTATGACGTCACGAGTAGTATAAAAAGAGGGCAAAACCAAGAATCGAGACTACACTTCGGCAGGAGAAAGCAAGTGGCAGGTTGTGTGGTCAGAGCAGTGCAAGACGTGGGCAACTGCTTACTGACTGTGGTTCCCTTATAACCGCAGCAGTGCCTCTCGGATTTCAGTTCGTAGTCTCTGACCCACAATCATAGCATCCACATCTAGTTTATGTGAGCCCTCGGACGGCCATCCAAGGCAACTAATTGAAAGGAAGAGTCCCTCACTTTCACCACTTCCGAGGGGCTTTCCTGCTGATGGACCTCGCGGCCCAGATGTAATTTCTCCAGTATGTAGAATGATTGGTGAATCTTGGTGGACTACTCGTCAGATATGGCGAACCATGCTGAAAAGTGGCAATCAAACTTCCGTGCAGCATGTCGTGGGTTAATTAACTTTTAGGCTGCAGTCTGGTGGACATCTGCAACTACAGTCGTTCTTCTTCACCGTCTTTGAGAGTGACCCACATCAACAGTTCGCCTGTGGAGGTTTCCCAGCAATTCCATGATCGTGCCATCTCACGTTCCTCATCTGTGACGCATAATCTACAGTGATTTATGAACTTTTTCCGTACCGATGACTAATAGGTACTCATTTAGCTATATTTTTGTATTATTGTATTTATTCATTTCTTTACAGGTACTGATGACTACTAGGTACCGACCGATCGTCTGAGACCGCATTTTATAATTTATATTTTAATTGTATATATTATCCTTATTTTTGTGCTTTTGACTACCGAGCACCGCAAGGTCCTACGACCTGATTTATTGTCGATACTGTGATAGTTAGTTTATACATATGCCAGCAGCCATCCTAGTTACTTGTCTTGTTTATTTTATATAAAACACTAGGACCGCAGTACACTAGGCCATACTATACAGCAAAAATAAATCCGCATCACCTTTCCCCCAGCATCAATTTTACACTGAGGTCACTGTTCATGTTCTCATTGCGCGAACCTGATTGATTAAACCTGGCTATTCTAGCTCGATAGGATAGATTTAAAAGTAGTTAGGGACAACCGCTCCTTAGGAGACATTTGTGTAAACCTCTTTTCTGGATGTAGCGGATATGTAACACCGCACACCAGCTAGATTGTGTAAAATTGGCCAGTTACCGTAGGGCCTCTTATTATATTGAGTGATTGTCTCTTTCTACGCTCCCCCTGCCACAAGGCTTATTAATTGTCTGGAACTCCCATCGCCACGTTGGCATGATCCAACTTGGGAAACTATTGGGGTTTCCAAGCGGTGAAGACCAAAGTGTTGATTTCACATACACTTCCTCTGTATCTTCGGATACTATTTAGCATAGATAACCCCGCCAAAGAAGGAAGCACTGCAAAATGATATATTAGTTTAACCGGCCAGCAGTGCATCTCTGGGCATCTTGAAACTTAATCCTAATGACAAGCAAACATTAATCCCCGCAGACGGATCTTAGATGGTCCGCCCCGACACACTGGATGACGGATAGGATGCAGATCTCCATCTAACTCCATACAGTGACTGGGTGCGGTCTTAGAGATGGATATCTGCCTCTCACTCCCCACCATAATGGATCGTTATGTGATTCTGAAGCTGTCACTCTGTAGCATGTCCGCTCGCTGCCATTCTGAGGGAGATGCTCTGGAGGGTGACCTTAGGGAAACCGAGCATCTTCACCAGTCATGCTCATGTGTCAAAGCTAGGTAGAAATTCCTGCCACTTGTGGCCAAAGCTTGGAGATAAATCTAACAACTAACTGATAGTTTAAGATTTAGCAGAAGGACCACACAAATAAAAGCGGCAACTATCATCACCGTATCTTGGACTTACATAAGATGACGGTGTTGAATTCTACGCAAATCATCCACCCCATCTTCGCGTAATACAGTATGCATAACATTAATTATAATTTCACTAGGTTGACTCACACTACACTTCGCATAGGTTTTAACAAGAGAGTGACCCTTTTTGCCAGCCCTCTTCCTCCGCTTCGGCATCGGAGGCATTTTCCTGTGACGGAGGCCTGCGTGAGGCACTTTCCTTTCGGAACAATAATATTTTTGTCCGGGGTATAATGGTTTATATTAAACTATATAGGTGACCCCATCAGGACGCTCCCTTGCAGGGATACCTCACGGATATATAAGGATCGGTGAGGTACCTCTGATGAATCCACGTTACCAAGACACAAACGTGGTTCTATGCACTGTATATTTTCTCTCTCATGCTAACAAACGAGTACCATTGTTTGTATAGTATATATTTTAATTATCTTGTCTGGGCTCCTAAATTGAGTCATGGACCATCATACCGGTGGCACAAATAGTTGGGACGAGATGGTGCAGTTCAATCTCGGCGGCAATGGTCGCACCGCCCGACTGGAACATTATCGTTCCACCAGCTCTAGAAGTCAGTCTTTGTACTTTTTTTGAGTCATGGTATGGGATCTGTAACCCCGAGAACCACAGCCAACCAGCCCTCCCGCGCATCCTGTACATGCGATACAATGGAGTGGAGCAGCAGGATGGACCAGCATGTACCCCCGCGAGCTACATTTGCATTCGAGGTAGGAGTGGATGCTTTTTGGCAGTATCAGGGGGTGAAATACGATTACACAGCAGACTATAAATCGCCAGGAAGTCAAATGAAAGAAAAGTTTAAGCTAAGGAAGAATAAAGATGTAGACGAAGAGGCAAAAAGCCTATCTAGATAATTCCATCTTAAGACAACCTAACAGACATAGCCTCTAGTGAACTCCCTGCTATCATATTTGAAATTGTTACATCTACCAAGAGAATAAATCAGATCAAATCAATTCTCATAGCACCACCCTACGTTTTCTACCCATCCATCTTTCACCCACCCACCCCACCCCTACCCCAGGTCAAAGTAAATCATCATCATCATCATCATCATCATCATCATCATCATCATCATCATCATCATCATCATTTTACGAGGCATAAGCCATTGGCTTGGTATTGCCTCCATGTTTTTGTTATAGTATATATGGCTTGTTCAGTCAAATTTAAAGGTTCTTTCCTTGAAGTCAATTTGTAGTTTGTTCTTGAGTGATTTGCCTGTTGTAGCTTAAATAAGTCTCTTCGAAACAGTTAGATTTAAGACTTTGATCCTTACCACTCTGATGTCAATATTCTATCTTTTGCTGTGTCAATAGCAAAGAAGTCATTGTACATTTTCCAACAATTTGGTTGATGATGTTTGTCAGTAATTTACCAGTGATTGCAGTCAAATACTTCAGCTTAAATCAGCCACACAAAGCACAGTAATCCAGTCATCTAACAAATATCTATGCAGGGCGGAGTGGAAACAGTTCTAAGTGTAGGCGGCAAACCACAGTTAACGTTTAGGTCAGTAGTCCAGTATTGTGGCGGAACACCGCAGCTAACGGTCTCGATCATGCTCCTCTCCACCAAAACTTAGCACAGTTTACACTTCAATCATGACCCCCATGAATAAGCAATAACAACGCTAAAATATTGGCCATAACCAAATAGCTAGAGACATAAACTAAGGGTTAAGTAACTAACCTAAAACCAGACACAATTTTGTTCAAGTCTATAAAGTAAAACAAATGTACACATGTAAACATCCTGTGTTCTACCCGCTCCAGTAAGTCTATGTCTTTTTGTAGGTGTGGGCACCAGAATGGGATACAGTAGTCTAAGTGAGGTCTTTGTAAAGCTGGAGAATAACAGGTGGGGATTTATATTTTATTGTATGATATATCAGGCCTAGGGCTTGGTTTGCTTTTCTTGATGCTACTTCACATTGTCTTGGTACTTTCATTGTTTGCTGAATTGTTATTCCCAAATCTTTTTCTTCAATGCGTTTTGCCAGTGTGTTGCTTCCCATTTTAAAGCTATAGCACATGTTATTGCGTCATAATGTAAGACACTACATTTATCTAAGTTAAAGAGCATCTGCCATTCTTGAGACCAGCTAAAAATTCTGTGAAGATCTGCTTGGAGTTTAAGTGTAATTTCTTTGTTCAGAATTTCTTTACCTAATTTAGTATCATCAGCAAATTTAGCAATTGGGCTTGTGATGTTTTCGTCTATGTCATTTATATAGATCAGAAATAAAATTGACCCTGGGGCACTCCATTCTTTACGCTTGTCCAATTAGATTTGTGTCCATTTATTATGACACAGTGTTTCCTATCTGATAACCAATTTGTAATCCTTATATATCCGTGAGGTATCCCTGCAAGGGAGCGTTCTAAAGAAAGGCCACTTATGTAGTTTAATATAAACCATTATACCCCTAACAAAATATTATTGTTGTGAGAGGAAAGTGCCTCGCATGGGCCTCCGTCACAGGAAAATGCCTTCAACGCCAAAGCGGAGGAAGAGAGTGGGCAAAATGGGTCACTCTCTTGTTCAAACATATGCTAAGTGCAGTGTGAGTCAACCTAGTGAAATTATAATTAATGCTATTCACGCTGTATCACGTGAGGATGGGGGTAGAATTCAACACCATCATCTTATGCAAGTCCAAAATACTGTGTTGGTAGTTGCCGCTTTTATTTATGCAGTCGTTCTGCTAAATCTTAAACGAATATCCTAGATTTGGCTACAAGTGGCCGAGATTTGTACCTAGCTTTGACGCATGAGCCTGACTGGCGAAGATGCTCGGTTTCCCTAAAGTCACAATCCAGAGCATCTCCCTCAGAAAAGCAGCGAGTGGACCTGTTATGGAGTGACAGCTTCAGAATCACATAACGATCCGGTTACATATCACACCGCAACCACATACAACATCACTAGAACAAGTCAATATAGCACAAGCAATTTGAAAGGCGCATAAAGGTTTTATGGCGGGAGTGCGAGGCAAATATCCATCTCCAGTGACCTTCCCATGAGGGCGTGGTGGGTTCCCAGACCGCACCCAGTCACTGTACGGAATTAGATGGATATCTGCGTCCCATCCGTCACATGGTGTGTCGGGGGCAGACCATTTAAGATCCGGCTCTGGCAGCTAACATTTTCCTGTCATTAGGGTTAAGTTTCAGGATTCCCAGAGATGCACTGATGGCTGGCTAAAATAAATATCTTTTTACAGGGCTTCCTACTTTGGCGGGGTTATCTATACTAACTGGTATCCGAAGATACAGGGGTGTATGCAAAACCGACATGTTGGTCTTCACCACTTGGAAACCCCAATAGTTTCCCAAGTCGGATCATGCCAACGTGGCAAAGGGAGTTCCAGACAATTAATAAGCCTTGTGGCTGGAGGAACATAGAAAGAGACAATCACTCAATATAATAAGAGGCCCTAAAGTAACTGGCCAATTTTACACAATCTAGCTGGTGTGCGGTGTTGCATATCTGCTACATCCGGAAAAGAGGCTTACATAAATGTCTCGTAAGGAGCAGTTGTCCCTAATTACTTTTTAAACCTGTCCTATCAAGCTAGGATAGCCAGGTTTAGCCGATCACATGCCAGGTTCGTGCAATGAGAACATGAACAGTGAATTCAATGTAAAATTGATGTTGGGGTAAAAGTGATGCAAATTTATTGTTGCTGTATAGTATAGCCTAGCATACTGCGCTCCTAGTATTTTATGGAAAAGAAACAAAACAAGTAACTAGGATGGCCGCTGCCATATATATATACTAACTACCTATCACAGTATTGATAATAATTCAGGTCATAGGACCTTGCGGTGCTCGTTAGTCATGGGCACAAAAATAAGGAAAATATTTACATTAAAGATATAAATTATAAAATGTGGTCTTAGACGACCGAGCAGTATCTATTAGTCAGCAGTACCTGTAAGGAATTGAATAAACACAATAATACAAAGATATAGCTAAATGAGTACCTATTAGTCATTGGTATGGAAAAAGTTCATAAATCACTGTAGATGCTGCGTTCCAGGTGAGGAACGCGATATGGCATGATTCTGGGGTTGCTGGGAAATCTCCGCGGGTGAACTGTTGATGCGGCTCAATCTTAAAGATAGTGAAGAAGAATGACTGTAGTTGTGGATGTCCACTGGATAGTCATAATAGCTAACACAAATAATTAAGCAGAAGTTCCATACTGTAGCAGAAGTTTGAAAGCTGCCCATAACATGAAGAACTACAGTTGACTGTTATAATTATAAAATGCATGTACATTCATGGGTACATCGTACATGGTACACTGCATAGCTCTTGCAGCATACTAGGCAGAGTCCCACCAGACTACGACCCAAAAGTTAATTAACACACGACATGCTGCGCGGAAGTTTGTTCACCACTTTCAACGTGGTTCGGCAGATCTGACGAGTTGTCCACCAAGATTCACCACTCATTCTAAATACTGGAGAAATTACATTGGGGCCACAGGGCCCAATTGCAGGATGGCTCCTCTGAAGTGTTGGAAGTGAGGGACTCTTCTATTCAATTAGTTGCCCCCGGATGGCATTCTGATGGCTCACAAAGACTTAGATGTGGATGCTCGATTGCGGGCCAGACTAAGAACTGAAATCTGAGAGACACTGCTGCGGCTATAAGGGAACCAGTTAGTAAGCAGTTACCCATGTCTTGCACTGCTCTGGCCACACAACCTGCCACTTGTTCTCTCTCGCCGAAGTATGGTCTCGATTTTTGTTTTTGCGCTCCTTTTATGCTACTCATGATGTCATAGGCAGGACGCCCAGCCAATCAGCGGGCAATCTATAGCCAATCAGCATGCAGATAGGAATGGTGAGGATGCTATCACGTGATAGACATCTTCCCCATTCATTTAGTACTTACACGTGTTTACGACGTCCCAGTAATATTTTGAAAATAATTTCAACGAGCTAAATTAGGATAACTCGGCCATTTCTGGTCCGATTTTAAAACGGTAAATAGTTTTAGAATTCTGGTCTCATTCTGGTCCTGATACATACCAAGAACGGCGAGAAAGTTGAATTTAAGGAAATTACGTGCACCGACTCGGTACACTTTAGTATGCATTCTCGCCCAACGCTGACACGTGTTGTCAAGGAAGTTCTGACTCGTGCGCATGCGCGCTATGCGATCTGACATTTTACAGAAACCTCTGCTATATGGCTTGATACATGCATACTATCCTACTCAGGGGGGGGGGCATGCTTGGAACGTACCCGGAGCGGTCGTCCTGTACCCAGCTACGCTGGAACAGTCCGTACCTATCCGGCCAATCTGCGCTACACCACCAACCTTGGAAGCTCCCACCTCTTTCAACCATGGATTGATGTACTGGATGTAGCAGTGTGTAGAGATAATGCCACGCTGTCTCACGCCTTGACTCAATTCAACCAGCCATGAGGTCTGTCCTTCCCATTTTACTCTGGACTTCGGCTTGTGATAAAGCCCACTTAAGATGTTCCATCGACATCCTGGGAGTCATATACGGTGAAGTTTATGCATAACTCCTTGCATCCATACAACATCAAAGGCCTTCTCTGCATTGAGCATGACTAGGTAGAGTGGACTCTTTACTTCTTTTGCCTCCATGATTGCTTCAGCAACCAGCAGAGCTGCGTTGATACTTGGGCTCCCCTCTCTAAACCCTCTCTGCAGGTCAGACTGGTATGCATCCAGTGTGTGTTTCGCCATTGCAAGCCAAATCCTTTCCACCACCTTCACAATGACTGTCAGAATGGTAAATCCTCTGTAGCTGCCTTGTGCAATTGGAGATTTGCCCTTTTTCAGCACCAGAGTTAACCGCCCCTCTTTAATGATATCAGGTATACAGTTGGACTGGAAAGTAAGGTTCATCAACTTGGTAATAAATGGGACCACTGCTTCACCTGCATGTTGTATATGTTTTGCAGTCATGCCCATCGAATCCATGGCCTTTCTTTTACTCATCTGATTAATGGTTTCTCTTACCTCAGCTTCAGCAATAGTGGTCAACATACTCACTTTGAATTTAATCATTGTGATATCATTGTCATTCATGACTCGTTGCCTATAATCTTTGTCAAAATTTGGACATATTTTCGGATTTGCGATCTGTTGAAAGTGGATCCACCATCCCTCACACATTTCCCTTGGTTCCTGCAAATTCTGACCCGATGCCACTAGCAAATTGGTTGGGGGCACTCTGGGCACTGCGTTGTCTATTTATGAGTCGATGGAAGAGCTTCTTGTCATTCCTGTTTGCAGCCATTATCTGTCTGTAATAATCTTCCCTTTTGGTAGCTTGAGACATACACTGCGTTTGTCTCAGGTGTGTCCTGATGAGTAGTAGATTGGTGTGATCCTACGGAGAACTGCCTGCTACCCACTTATAATGAGCCTCTTTTGACTGTTTGACTGCCTCTGCAATTGCTGGCATCCACGTTTGGACACCACCTTGTCCGTTCCAGTTATTTGCACTCTATCCTCCAGATTCTTGGACTGCCCTAGGCAATATATTAGTCAGATGTTGAGTTGCCAGTGATATGTCTAACTCAGGACAACCCTCAGTCCTTGTCTGGCATTCTAAGGATTCATCATTAAATTGCGGATATGTGCCTGCATCGACCCTCTCCCAGTACACGTTCCCATACTTCGTTACAGGCCCCTCAACCATGGGTGTGGTTAGACTTCCCTGTTTGCCTAGTGACTTTCTCTCGACCATGCGGGCAAGTAATAGCAAGCATAATTGGTGTGTGGTCCGAAACATTTGTAGGCTGGCTATCCATTGCAGAGATGTCCATAATATCCTGGCTTAGACTATTACCATGGAAAACATAGTATATCTGTGAGTGGTGATTTCCATTCTCATGGAGGAAGATCAGCTTCCTCGGACGGTGTTCTATTGGAATGCCATGCACCTTCAACATCTCGATCAGGTGTAAGTCCCTATCGAGTGGATGATTTCTCCACAGTGATGCGTTGAAGCCACCTGCAACCTGCTACCCCACCATAACCCCTTGGTCATTGTTTCGGTGATATTGGATTCTGCATATCCATTGTTTTTTGGCAACCAGTAAAGTCCTTATGAAGAGGCAGGATTTCAACTTGCTCAAAGATGAACAGCCATGTTTCTACCAGATATACATTGTTGGCGGTCACACTCTTGACATTAAACGTACAAATCCTGAGCTTATCTAGTCCAGCCTGTTCTCTTCTGTGGGCTGGCTGTTTAAGTGGTTGATTGCTTGTGTTTGATGATCCTGTTCCAGCATGCTCCTCATTTCCAATGGCCATGCAATCTGTGACGTTGCCCAGCCATTCACTAAAAATGCTCTTTAAATTGCTGCCTAACCATCTGCTGCAGGGACCTTGCATGTCTGAACTAGGCACAGGCAGCGGACTGCTAGATACTGCCTCAGCCACGTGCTGCACTATATGGTGTGCTGATATACTTTCACGGTCTGATGCTAAATATGATTCACTTGTACTATGCTATTGTATATTAGCAGCTCTGGACACACTGCATGGCTGGATACCTCTATAGGATCCTGTACTACGAGACTCACTGTTAGGTTTTTGGGCACCCTGTATGTACACCTCTTCATTCACTCGCTACATCCTCAATGCTCTGTTTGTATAGATTCCTGATGATTGCTTCTGTTGTGGTACCGCATCTGGACCACTGCTATTACGGCTTTCTGATGTCTCATTTATGTACTGTTGATTCTTCTTCCCCTGTCTCACCTCTTCCTTGTCAGGCGTGTGTCTAAGTGTGTCAGCGTACACTTCTCAACCCATTCCATGCAGATCTATGACTACTAGGGCTTGTTTCACCTGAATGATACAGACTTCGTCTACTGTAACTGTGAGACCTCCATCCTCTGCCGGAGCTTTGCCACCTCCCCTCGCCTTGATCACTGCACACATTTGTCTGTTTCCCACCATCACCAGCCTCACTTGAATGACTGCTACACCATCTGTCTCTTATTCTCCCATTGCTTTCTCTCATTATGACTCTCTACAGCCATGCTCATAACTCTGGCTGAACGTGGACAAACAAGTGATACAACCAACGTTGGTCCAACGTTGGGCCAATGTTGTAATAACTACTGCGAACTGCCAACCTGCTGCCAATGTTGGCCGAAACTTCTACATGCTATATGGGTAGGCACTTTTACAGATCTAATCGATTTGATCATAATCTTTGATATAGGGTTAGCAATTTCTTTTGAGCCTTCTCTCAGTACCCTATGGTGTATATTGTTCGGCCATGCTCCCTTATCTGGCTTTAAGTTAGCAAGGGCTTCCTCGACACTGAAGGCTGATATTTTTTTTTGGCTCTTTTTCTGCTTCTGCCATTTAGTAGCCACCATCAACAGGTTGATTATTATGCTACTGTAGAGAGCGCATGACACCATTAAAAACAAGTTTTTTTTTTGGTGTATTAAATTTTCTTTAAAAACAAGGTTCCATACGCTTACTGTGTGAGAGACTTGAATATATCAAGGCTCTCAGCTTGTACTGTAGTTGCTGGTAAGGTGTTCCAGTCCCTGATGGTGTGTGGGAAGAATGATTCTTTACGGTACTTGTTTATACTGGAGGTGACTTGGCATGACAGGTGATGCATATTTCTCGAGAAGCGTTTTGGTGGGATGAGTCGGTTCTCTTTGTTGACATGTACTTGATTGTTGGCGAATTTGTACATCATTGCAAGCCATGTAGATTTACGCTTGTCCTCGAGTGGTGGCCATTGAAGATGGTTCAGCGTGTTGCTTACACTCGATCTGTTGTGAAATCTGCTGAGTATGTATCAAGCGGCTAGTCTGTGGACCATATCTAGCCGATGAACTTCATTTTGGTGGTAGGGATCCCAATTCATGCTAGCATATTCTAGAGTGGATCAGACTATAGTTTTGTAGGCATTCGTCTTGGTGCTTGTTGATGCTATATTAAGATTTATCCTTAGAAAACCGAGTGTCCTGTTGGCTTTGTTGCAGATGTTGCTGATGTTTTCATTCCACTGTAGATCAGATGTTATAGTGACACCAAGATATTTGGCAGATTTTACAGCCTCTACTGGATGATCGTGCAATGTGTACTGGTGTCTGCATGACTGATTGTGTTTTCTGCTGATATTAACACGTTGCATTTGTCAGGGTGGAATTTCATCAGCTAGTCTTCTTCCTATTTTGCTAGCTTATTGAGATCTTCTTGGAGCTCTCTTGCATCTGAGTCTGAGGATATTGTCAGGTATACGATTGTGTCATCAGTGAACAGTCGTACTTTGGATTTTAGGCTTGAGAAGGCTGATTGGAACTGTCTGTTTAGGATATCAGCTTTGTCGATGGGTTTTTGATATAACAATCCGCCATGCTTAAGGGGTGAAATGCCACTGTTGTCAGATTTGTTGTGTTTAAAATATTACCAGAAACGTCTCATACTGCTGTTCTGGTGGCCCGATTCATCTAGTTTTGGTGTTATGATATCTTAAGTTCAAGTTCAAGTTCAAGATTATTTATTTTGATATAGAATATACATTTACAGTTTCACAACAGGTAGTCCACCAAAGGCAGAGCCTATGTGGCGGTGGACCCCTACATATAACATATAACATATAACAACAACAGTATAGGACATGAGAATACTGAATACATACGGTTAACATGTTATAGTCCTATATATACATATAGTTAACTGTCTCGCTGCCAAGCCTCTGCAGTCTACATTTTCCATGGAGCCTAACTCAGGGTATGCTGAGTACCTCTAAAACAATTTGACCAAACGTTGTCGGTGGCTAAGCCACAAGCAACTTTCAGTCAAATTTTTCTAGAATACTCAGCCAATCCAGAGTCATTGCCAATTGGAGTTATTGTCCGCTTCCAGCAGTCCAACAGTTAATAGACGTATGACAAATGTCATGCAATTTGTTAATTTTGAACATTTCTGGAAAAGTCATGGAAATCCAAACATAGAAAGCTGTACGAACCCTGTATTAATGATTTACGTGTTCCTTTCATAAGATAATTTAAATCCGGATTTTGTCGCAACCCATACGTTGGCAGGAAAATTCAAACTGAAATTGAAAATAAATGTCAGATTCATGTCAATCTTAACAGGCACAGGTATTGTCGTTTTATTGATATTGTAGCGGATACAATGTTTTTGTATTCTCAATGTCAACAATTCGTAATCATTTTCGTTGCCAATAATACATTTCAGCTTTAGGATTGTTGATTTTATGTTTTTTGTGCTTATTTTCGTGGTAATCTTGAATTCAATATGGATGAGGCTCAGGCTATATATCCTACCTCCTATCTTGATGAAGCGATATTCACAAACATATTTAAAGCATTGGTGATGCTGCATCTTGAATATATATATATATATATATATATATATATATATATACAGTCAGTGTGTGGGGACCAGAGAGTAAGACGTAAACCATGATTGAAACCATATCCATCAATGATAATCAATGAGCCATGTAAAGATTCAAGATTCTTTATTTCCATATCGGTAAATAATTCATTTCAACAATTCAATAAGCTATCACAGAGTTACAGCATCGCAAAGAATTATGGGTAATGTCAAAGGTCAAAGCACATAAACAAATCTCTCGAGTCTGCAGCTCTGCGATTATGAATACTATGCTACAAATTTTCCTCCCCATACCTGCATGTTTTATGGTGTTCTTCTGTGTGAACTTCTTAGCGACAGCTAAGAAAATCAAATAATGTTTACGCAACTGGAGGCTGAAAACAATGCGGTCAAGCGCATTCGCCCCGGTGCCAATTCAGCCCATTGATTAGCTGTTACGATTATAAGTGGATTCACATTAGTGTATTTTGCATAAATTCAATAAATAAATGTAGTTATTATATATATTTTAGAAGTACAATTACAATATGCTTATTTTTAAATCTGTAGTGTCAGCGATTACGTGAGACTGACAGTGTAGGCTTACGCACGAACACCAGCTTCATAGTTAGGCCTATATAGTTTGTGTGTATGGTACTACGCATACTTGGGTCTTACAATTTCATTGTTCTAATATTCCCAATTTAACACTATAATCCTCTAGTCTCCTAAAGGCACGGCTACCTAATGTAATCATTCAATGTAAATACGTGCGCGTAGATTGCGCTATCCATTGATAAAAGAATTGTCCCAAACAGTATAATTATGTTTATCATATTATGCTCATTGATTTTGATAAAATGTGCTTAGAACGGGCACTGCGCTATTGACTTTTAAACCACCCTGTCCAGTATGGATTTTGGCATTGGACACGTGGTATAAATAAAAAACATGACAGGGAAGAAATTCCAATATTTGAAACAAAAAATGTGTGCTTTTTATATAAAATAGAATGGTTTAAAGGCATATGATAAAAAGTAATCAGAAAAGCGGCCATTTTTTACATGCTAAAGTTGATTTAGTACTCAAGTATCATCTTAATGTGCGTTTTGAGAGGGAACACGGTAAACGTTACCGATAATTACCATACTGTTTGACTACAAAATTATGACATGATCTTCTGAACAGACTTAACGTCAACAAAGCATGTGGCACTGATAACATCTCACCATGGGTATTGAAACTGCTCTCATCAGAAATTGCACCTGTATTGACACATTTCTTCCAAGTTTCGCTAGACCAAGGCATACATACATACATACATACATACAGTTTTACTGTTGTATAGGCTATTCTCCTTCGATCATTACATTACTTATTGATGACAGTACCCTAGGGGCTGATGCCTAAGAATCTTCTGATTTGACTAGCTCTAACCAGTTCCTGGAACCGGGTACCCGCCCCCAACAAACGGTTACCCGTTACCAAGGCCGCTCACTTTCGAGAGTGACACGCCTATCTTGGTGCAGTGAAAAGTTTTTTCTTGTTCTTTTTCTGTGCTTCTGTAGTTATATTCTTACCAGAGCCGTGCTGGAGTCAGAGTACAATAGGCGTAAAAGCCTAGGATTGATTGTGACAGATGCATCCACAGATAGTCCCATATGAATCGTCAGTGTGTCAGTATATCAGACATGTGAAAGCTGGTCGGCCAATCCTTGACTTTGTCTTGGTGCGGTGGTCCAGCGGAAAAATGCCTGGTTGCTGATGCTATGTGGAGTTGCAGAATGGCGGTTCGATCCCCCGACCGGGAGATGGTGATCAACAAATTAAACTAACGGGTGCATCACTGTCGGCTAAGTTAGCACATGGAAATTGAAGCCGCACGTTGCCAGTGCGTCAATAAAATAAAAATACATATACTCCCAGAGCCGTGCTGGAGTCAGAGTACAATAGGCGTAAAAGCCTAGGATTGATTGTGACAGATGCATCCACATATAGTCCCATATGAATCGTCAGTGTGTCAGTATATCAGACATGTGAAAGCTGGTCGGCCAATCCTTGACTTTGTCTTGGTGCGGTGGTCCAGTGGAAAGATGCCTGGTTGCTGATGCTATGCGGAGTTGCAGAATGGCGGTTCGATCCCCCGACCGGGAGATGGTGATCAACAAATTAAACTAACGGGTGCATCACTGTCGGCTAAGTTAGCACATGGAAATTGAAGCCGCACGTTGCCAGTGCGTCAATAAAATAAAAATACATATACTGCCAGAGCCGTGCTGGAGTCAGAGTACAATAGGCGTAAAAGCCTAGGATTGATTGTGACAGATGCATCCACAGATAGTCCCATATGAATCGTCAGTATATCAGACATGTGAAAGCTGGTCGGCCAATCCTTGACTTTGTCTTGGTGTGGTGGTCCAGTGGAAAGATGCCTGGTTGCTGATGCTATGCGGAGTTGCAGAATGGCGGTTCGATCCCCCGACCGGGAGATGGTGATCAACAAATTAAACTAACGGGTGCATCACTGTCGGCTAAGTTAGCACATGGAAATTGAAGCCGCACGTTGCCAGTGCGTCAATAAAATAAAAATACATACTGCCAGAGCCGTGCTGGAGTCAGAGTACAATAGGCGTAAAAGCCTAGGATTGATTGTGACAGATGCATCCACAGATAGTCCCATATGAATCGTCAGTGTGTCAGTATATCAGACATGTGAAAGCTGGTCGGCCAATCCTTGACTTTGTCTTGGTGCGGTGGTCCAGTGGAAAGATGCCTGGTTGCTGATGCTATGCGGAGTTGCAGAATGGCGGTTCGATCCCCCGACCGGGAGATGGTGATCAACAAATTAAACTAACGGGTGCATCACTGTCAGCTAAGTTAGCACATGGAAATTGAAGCCGCACGTTGCCAGTGCGTCAATAAAATAAAAATACATATACTGCCAGAGCCGTGCTGGAGTCAGAGTACAATAGGCGTAAAAGCCTAGGATTGATTGTGACAGATGCATCCACAGATAGTCCCATATGAATCGTCAGTGTGTCAGTATATCAGACATGTGAAAGCTGGTCGGCCAATCCTTGACTTTGTCTTGGTGCGGTGGTCCAGTGGAAAGATGCCTGGTTGCTGATGCTATGCGGAGTTGCAGAATGGCGGTTCGATCCCCCGACCGGGAGATGGTGATCAACAAATTAAATTAACGGGTGCATCACTGTCGGCTAAGTTAGCACATGGAAATTGAAGCCGCACGTTGCCAGTGCGTCAATAAAATAAAAATACATACATACAGTTTTACTGTTGTATAGGCTGTTCTCCTTCGATCATTACATTACTTATTGATGACAGTACCCTAGGGGCTGATGCCTAAGAATCTTCTGATTTGACTAGCTCTAACCAGTTCCTGGAACCGGGTACCCACCCCCAACAAACGGTTACCCGTTGCCAAGGCCGCTCACTTTCGAGAGTGACACGCCTATCTTGGTGCAGTGAAAAGTTTTTTCTTGTTCTTTTTCTGTGCTTCTGTAGTTATATTCTTACCGGGTTAATTGGATTACCGTGGGAAACACTACCGATGTCAAGGTTGTATAATTCCTTGAAGTAATCTAATTATTATGGGGACTTATGTCTCTAAATTTCGTGTGTGTTGTATGCCCCATTTTCTGACCCCGGAACTGGGATGTATGAAACAATGGAAAATGCCAGTTGTGATCGCCTCATTTAACCCCCAACGGCAATCTGGCAGTAATATGAAATATATTTACCGACGAAATTCATGGTTTTCTAACACTAAATCGGCTTACGTCGTTCAACGTGATGGTCTGGACGGGTGACATCACCCTTTTATCTCAGTTTATTTTGTTGAGGAAAATGTTTCTTTAATTTGCATATCTTATACTTGGCATCTGCGTGCGTGTTAGTACCAGAAGCTTTATGAATTATGGTCAAGTTTTGCATATATTTCCGTTGCGATGAATGGTTATTAGCTCACCTGGCCTGAAAGGCCAAGTGAGCTTATGCCGTGGCGACCGTCCGTCGTCCGTCAACTTTTTCTTTAAACGACTTCTCAAGAACCACTGGGCGGATTTCAATTATATTTGGCAGGAAGTATCCCTAGGGATAGAGATTCAAGTTTGTTCAAACGAAGCCGATCGGCCAAAATCCAAGATGGCCGCCGGCCAAAATAGCCAAACTTTAGAAACACTTTAAAAAATCTTCTGGAGGAATTGATTCAAAACTCATAACACATCATCTAGTGCAATGGTAGACTCAAGTTTGTTCAAGGCAACCTGATGGGACGATTTGCCTGGCGGCCATCTTGGATGACCTAGTTTTCGCGAAAACGACTTCTCCCGAACTGCTGAAGGGATAGACCTGAAATTTGGTAAATATGCTTAGGGACCAAGGTCCATTCAAGTTTGTTCAAGGGAAGTTCGTACGTTAAAAAACATGGATGCCATCAACCAATCAAAATTTAGCATTTGTTGGTCATATTGGCTTTTTTGTATTTGATGTATTTTGATGGCGAAAATTGCTTTATATATGCTTATCAGTGTGGCGAGTTCAAATATGCCACTTTCGAGACTGTTGAATGAACGGTTTGGCTGCCATCTTGGTTTGTTTTCCCGCCATCGACTCCCATAGTAAAGTAATGGGCCCATAGTAAAGCAATGGGGAATTCTTTAAACGACTTCTTCTCAAGAACCACTGGGCCAATTTCAATTATATTTTGGACGAAGCATTCATAGGGCATAGAGATCTAAGTTTGTTCAAAAGAAGCGGATCGGTCAAAATCCAAGATGGGCGCCGGCCAAAATGGCTGATTTTTAGAAACACTTAAAAAAAAAATCTCCAATACCGCTGGAGGAATTGATTCAAAACTCATAGCACATCATCTGTGGCAACGGTAGACCCACGTGGCAACCTGATTGGCCGATTTGCTTGGCGACCATCTTGGATGACCTAGTTTTCGCGAAAACGCCATCTCCCGAACAGCTGAAGGGATAGAGCTGAAATTTATTAAATATGCTTAGGGACCCAAGGGCCTTTTAAGTTTTTTCAAGGGAAGTTTGTTCGTTAAAAAATATGGCCGCCATCAACCAATCAAAATTTTGCGTTTCTTGGTCACATTGGCTTTTTTGTATTTGATGTATTTTGATGGTGAAAATTGCTTTATATATGCTTATCAGTGTGGCCAGTTCAAATATCTCACTTTCAAGACTGTTGGATAAACAGTTTTCCTGCCATCTTGGTTTGTTTTCCTGCCATAGTCTCCCATAGTAAAGCAATGGGCCCATAGTAAAGCAATGGGCCCATAGTAAAGCAATGGGCCCATAGTAAAGCAATGGGCCGATAGTAAAGCAATGGGGAATTATTTAAACGACTTCTTCTCAAGAACCACTGGGCCGATTTCAATTATATTTGAGAGGAAACATTCATAGGGCATAGAGATCTAAGTTTGTTCAAACAAAGCGCATCGGTCAAAATCCAAGATGGCTGCCAGCCAAAATGGCAGATTTTTAGACACTTTAAAAAATCTTCTCGGAAACCGCAAGAGGAATTGATTCAATACTCATAACACATCATCTATGGCAACATTAGACCCAAGTTTATTCAAGCCAACCTTATTGGCCTATTTGCTTGGCGGCTATCTTGGATGACATGGTTTTCCCGAAAATGACTTCTCCCGAACCGCTGAAGGGATCCTGAAATTTGGTAAATATGATTAGGGACCAAGGGCCTTCCAAGTTTTTTCAAGGGAAGTTTGTTCGTTAAAAAATATGGCCGCCATCAACCAATCAAAATTCTGCGCTTCTTGTATTTGATGTATTTTGATGGCGAAATTGCTTTATATATGCTTATCAGTGTGGCCAGTTCAAATATCCCACATTTGAGACTGTCGGATAAACGGTTTTCCTGCTATCTTGGTTTGTTTTCCCGCCATAGGCACCCATAGTAAAGCAATGGGGAATTTTTTAAATGACTTCTTCTCAAGAACCACTTGGCCGATTTAAATTATATGTGGCAGGAAACATCCATAGGGCATAGAGATCTAATTTTGTTCAAACGAAGCGGATCGGTCAAAATCCAAGATGGCCACTGGCCAAAATGGTGGATTTTTAGAACCACTTTAAAAAATCTCCGAAACCGCTGGAGGAATTTATTCAAAGCTCATAACACATCATCTATGATAACGTTAGACCCAAGTTTATTCAAGGCAACCTGATTGGCCTATTTGCTTGGCGGCCATCTTGGATGATGTAGTTTTCGCGAAAACAACTTCTCCCGAACCGCTGAAGGGATAGCGCTGAAATTTGGTAAATATGCTTTTGGACCAAGGGCCATTCTCCTTCGATCAATACTCACCATTCTATTACTTCTGATATATACAGCTGGTGCTGACAGCTGGCTCTAGGACTATAGACTTAGAAAGCCTTACCGACTCCTGGAACCGGGTACTCAGCTCCCAACTGCCGAGTACCCGTCTACCATGAAGCTCATTCTTGTTTGCATAGCAACAAGAGATACATGCTTTTTGCAGTTGGAAAGATCTTAAGAGTTTAAGCCTAAGTCTTTTTGTCTGTGATTAATTGTGATAGCTTGTGCGTTCTCAAAAGGATCTTTGGATTAATATGGATGCTGCCGATGATAACCAGGTTGTATAATTCCATGTTATTCCATAGTTAAAAGACTTAGGTGTCTAAAATTTTGTCTGTGTCGCATGTTCCAATTTCTAACCCCAAAGAATCTGGGAGTGTGTTAACAACGAAATATGCCGGATGATCGCCTTCTTTAAACCCCAACAGGCGATCGGCAGATATGAAAATAGGTTTCTACTTCGAATAATACTTACCAGATGTACTATTATGATAATGTCTATTATCTAGTCTAGCTCAAAATAAACAATTAAAACTCCGCACTCTCCTGGTCCTGCCCATACTGTGTCCGGGAATACCATAGCCGCAGGTACCGAGTCAATTCCCAATCACAGTCAGATTCGTCTATTTTGCGCTTTTTCAAAGTCGTGTTTTTTAGAGTGCTCAAATTTTGCAATTTAAGCAGTTAATCAGTTGTGTTGGACGATTACATCGCTGGAATTATGGAGGAACTCGGAAAGTCATCACAGGGGCAGGTTGTATCAATCTAGAATTTATACATTCGTGCCATAATGTTTCCTCTAACGGTTCCTCTAAGATGGATGCGTCCTTGGCCAAGATGGCGGCGCCCATGAATTATGTCGTTCTTGCCTTGGTGTGTCCAGGCACTCTGTTGTCGCCGATATTAGCTCTTGCTTAGTTGTCGAGGGTGTTTGTAGTGATCGGCGATTTATTCTTGGTTATTTAACGTTAGTTAAAGGCTAAGTTGTGTTTTTAAAAAGTTTTTTCACTCAAAAAAGTTTCAAATATTTCCTGCCTAAGACTTGTTATCATTAATTTAAGAGAAGTTAATGTGTTTAAGAAATCTTAACTATCAAGTCTATTGTGCGTATTGCTCGTCATCACTTGTCATGTGCAGCGTTTTAATTCTTCTCTGTGTTCGCAGAAACCGAAGAACCCAGATACGTTGTGCCAGAAGTGCAACAGGTTCATGAAACGGAAGTATCTGGGTCATCACTGCGTGGCGTGTGCGAGGTGTAAGGTCGGAAGCCCGTGTGATGTGTGCGCCAAGTGGTCGTCGGCAATGGTGGCTGAGTTTGACAGGGATCGACGGGCGAGGCTGGAGCGTATAGAGAAGGATAAGGCAGTGAAGCGGCAGCAAGCGTCGTTGGTTGGACTGGAAGGTCGGCTGAATGAGAGGATGGATTCAGCACTGGGCGTATGGGCGGCCCAGTTCAAGGCCATGTTTGATTCATTACAGTCCACGGGCCCGGTGAGGCAAGCTGGTGCAGGGCAACCATTAGGTGGTCCGGCTAGTTCTGCTGAGGGTCATGCACCTGACCCTTCTCTGTCCTCGGCTCAAGAGCCGTCGGTAGAGGAGGAAGAGTTCCTGTTGATGGAAGATTCCGGCATGCCGGATCTGTCAATGTCGGCAATGCCTAGTACGTCCCAGGGGTCTCCCTCGGGATTTGTACGGGTTTGCCAGGCGGATGGTGATGTCGACGTTCCGTCGGGCATTTTTCATCCGTCGTTTGTGCAACCGGATATGCCGGCGGAGCCGTGGTTTGCGGTTCCAAAGGCTATCCCGACGGCGTTAGGCGCGGCTCCTATCGGAGTGACCGTGCCAGCCGTGATTGAGGCGGTCGTAGTCCCGGATCCCGTGTTGGAGCCGATGGACTGCGGAGAATCCGTATCCGGCGGTTCGTTGGATACTGGTGCCACTGGTAGTCGCGCTATGGATGCGCTCTGTCCTGGCAGAGACGTTTATCGTAGCGTTCAGCAGGGATCGTCGGTGGCCCTCTCGTCTAAGGGTGAGAGGGATGATGAAAACGGAAGTTCTTTAATGGACGATTCCGCTTTCTGCGCCGAGGCTGAATGGGTGCAGGTCCTTGGATGGATGACCAATCGTCTCGGGTTGGCATCGGATCTAGGATCTCAGCGCGATCCGGCGATGGAGCGGATGTCAGAGCGTGCGGCTAGCGCTTTGTCCAGTGGCTCTTCGGCCATGCCTACACTCCCCTTGGACACGCAGACTTCTGACATGTTGGAAGTTGCGGCATATCGTCTGGTTCAGCCAGACTATGCGTTGCCCAAGGCCCCGAAGGGGATAAGGAGTAGGGTCCGTTTTCCGGAGCAGGCCTATCATCAGTACGCCAGAGTTCCACGGCTTTCCGTTGCGGAACGTGAGGCGCTGAATAGGCCGTTGGCTGGGAAGGCCAAGGGGCGGTCACGTCCGTTGGTTTCCCAGACCAACAAAGACCCGTTTAATGAGCTCACGCTCATTGAGGATGCGGCTAGGGCAGCCATGGCTGCGCTGTCGCACGGGTGTACCGTCTTGCAGGGTATGCTGGACTGCACGGCGGAAGGCGGACAGGTGCCAGAGGCTGCTCCCGGAGTTGTTCGGGACACCATGCGCCTGTCTCAGGATTGCCTGGCCAGGGTGATCACGAGAACTTTAGCAGAGCGACGGAGAATGGTTCTCGATTGTGTGGAACCAGGACCGGAAATGAGGGCAGCGTTATCTTCCGCACCTTTCATAGGTCCAGGCTTGTTCGGCGGCTCGGCACGACAAGCGCTTTCTAAAGTTGCATCGATGGTGGCGGAGCAAGAGGTGGTCGGCAAGTCGTGGAAGTCGACCAAGAGGACTCAGCCGCAACAGTCCTACCGTCAACACCGACAGGAGCAGCAGAGGCAGCGTCCTAGATCGCCCTTCCGTCCTTCTGCCCGTGATGCCCATGGGTCATCCGGAGCACAAGGGCCTGGCCGTTCGTCCACATACAAGCCCTCTAGTAAGAGGCCGTATGAGGACGACAGGAAGGGTGGCGGTTCGGGCCGTGGCGGCTACCGTAAGGATAGTCGTGGCGGCGGTTCCGGACCGTCATACCACAAGAAGCCGCGGGGCGGCCGTGGGGCTCGTTCCTGACGGGTTTCCGGCGGAATCAATACCGGCGGCTTTGGAAACAAATGGAGTCGAGAATCTTCACCCAAGCGATTTAGCGTCTTGTCGGCTAATCTCGACCGACAACTGTGTGCAGATTCCTTCCGTCGGAGGCAGACTTCAGCTATTCCTAAGCCAATGGGAACAGGTCGTGCGCGACTATTTAGTCTGTCAGTGGATAAGAAACGGCTACGATCCGGACTGGCTCATCCATCAATCGTTAGTTCCGTTAACCTCGACTCCAATATGGACTCCTATTCCAAGGGAATTAGACCGTCTAGTTGCCATTCAGTCAGAGATAGAATCGCTTCGTCAGAAGAAGGCGATTCACCTGGTCGCCGATCAGTCATCACTGGGCTTCTATTCGATTATGTTCCTAGTTCCGAAGCGTACCGGAGGGTGGAGACCAATTCTCAATCTCAAACCGTTGAACAAATTTATTCTTTCTCCCAGGTTTCAGATGGAGACGGTAGCAGCGGTGATGACAGGGCTCAGGAAAGGCATGTGGGCGGTATCAATAGATCTGAAGGATGCTTATTTTCATATTCCAATGTCAATTCCCTTTCAGAAGTACCTGCGGTTTGCATTCCAAGACAGTGTTTGGGAATTCAATGCTCTTCCATTCGGCCTGACCACGGCTCCGAGGGTCTTCACCAAGGTGGTTCTCGCCATGACTTCTTTACTTCGCAGGAGAAACATAGCTGTTCACACTTACATAGACGACTGGCTGCTAAAGGCGGGGAATCCAGTCACTCTGCGCAGCAATCTGAAGGTAGTCCTAGACTTATTGAAGAAGCTAGGATGGATTGTGAATCTAGAGAAATCAGAACTGACTCCATCCCAGGAGTTTGTTTATCTGGGAATTTTTTTTTCAATCTCAGGGACGGCGTAGCTTTTCCGGCGGAGAGCAGAGTCAGAAGCCTGATTGCAGTACTGGAGTCAGTTTCTCTAGGAGCCTATCTGACGGCGCGTCAATTTCTCAGAATACTCGGTTTACTAGTATCTCTGGAGAAGGTGGTGCCATATGCGGCGCTCAGGCGCAGGCCGATTCAGATGTATTTGATGTCGTTCTGGTCACAGAGAACAGATCCGTTATCTCTGAGAATACCAGTAAAAGAACCATTGATATTCCACCTTCAGTGGTGGTTGTCAGAACAGAATCTCCTGCGAGGTGTTCCTCTACAACCTCCTCAACCTCAGATGTCCATATTCACGGATGCATCATTGACAGGTTGGGGAGCGGTATTGGACAATCAGTCAGTGTCAGGGGAATGGGATCGGACCAATGCGCAGAAACATATCAATGTGCTCGAGCTATTAGCGGTGGTATTAGCACTGCAGAAGTTCGAGAGTCTAGTTCAAGACAAAATTGTCCTAGTAAGGACAGACAACTCAACAGTGGTGTCTTATTTGAACCGCCAGGGCGGGACAAGATCACCGGAGTTGTGTATGATGGTTTGGAACCTTCTGCTGTGGTGCCAAGAGAGGAATATTATTCTTCGGGCAGCACACATTCCAGGAAGATTGAACATCTTAGCGGATGCTCTCAGTCGAAGGACGGTTTGTCGTCCGACGGAATGGCAGCTCAACCAAGTGGTAGCGGAGGTTCTATTCAAACAATGGGGCAAGCCAAATGTCGACCTATTTGCAATGAAGAAAAACGCAAAGATGGTCACGTACGTGTCACCGATCCCGGACCCGTTAGCTCTAGCAGTAGACGCACTGGCGATAAGTTGGAAGGGAATGTACGCGTATGCGTATCCTCCAACAATTCTCATCCCGAAAGTTCTGGCAAAGATAAGAGAGGGGATGTGCCAAGTACTACTGATCGCTCCTTATTGGCCAGGCCGATCATGGTTTATGGATCTGCTGGACCTTCTGGTCTGCAGTCCAATCCCTCTTCCAGACACAAGAGATGTAATCTCTCAGAACAAGGGTCTGTACCTTCACGACAGACCAGAAATGTTCAAATTGACTGCATGGATGTTGTCAAGCAGCGTGCAATTGAGGGTGGCTTTTCTGAGCAAGCAGCGAAGTTTGTTGCTTCGGCCAGAAGAGTTTCAACCACAAAAACATATAATTATAGAATCAACAAATTTGCACAGTGGTGTGAGAGAAGAGATATTGATCCCTTTTCTGCATCTGTTCAACACGTAGCAGATTTTATCTGTCATTTATACGAAGTTGACAAACTTGTACCTTCTACCCTAGCAGCATATAAGTCTGCATTAGCTTCTGTCATTCCTAGCCTCACCATTGGGGGAGCGGAGAATGACACCTTGAATGAAGTTATCAAAGGAATGAGCAATCTGCGACCTAGACAGCCAATTCCTATCCCATCATGGAATCTATCTCTTGTTCTACAGGTTTTAGGGCATGCTCCCTTTGAACCGATTAGATCTATTGACATTAAACTGTTAACTATTAAATCAGTTTTCTTGGTTGCAGCAGCGTCGGCGAGAAGGAGAAGCGAGATTCATGCGCTTTCTGCCGAACAAGACCGTTTTGTCGTCACGGGTGAAGGTTTAAGATTACTTCCACGTCTTTGTTTCCTGGCAAAGAATCAGTCACTTAAATATCCAGGACAGCCGATCAATTTGCCAAGTTTAACTAGACATGACCCAAATTCTTGTGCTTGGTGTCCTGTCAGATGTCTAAAGATGTATAAGAAACGTACTTCTGAGTGGAGAGACGACCCGAAATCTCTGTGGTTATGTCTCAAAGCTCCCCATTTACGTGCTTCGAAAGATACTATTTCTCGTTGGATAGTTGACGCTATTCAGATGTCGCACAAGATCGCTACAGGAAAGCAGATTGATCGTGCGAATGCCCATGAGGTCCGAGCACTAGCAGCATCATCGGCCCTTTATAAGGGTGTCTCTTTAGAGCAGGTGATGTCTGTAGCACAATGGCATGCCGAGTCGTCATTCACTGATTTCTACCTTCGAGACATCTCCAGCACACTTAATCCAGTAGCCGTCGCCAATCTGTCGAACCTAAACTAAGCCACGTCCGACCACTACTTCGCACACATCACAAAAGCCTTCCGCCTACACTGACCAAGCGCTATGCACATGGCTGAGTACGACCGTGGATTGGGCCTAGCTCCTGTGATGATCAATAACAGATCGACCACTCAAAAATGGTGAGTGTTTACATTAATTAAGTGACTATAAATATATTTACTTCCAGTCGAAATACCAGACTGAGTAAGTGAATAGTCTGGTACAAGAGTATATTTATCCTCTCATACAGACATGAGACTCATTCCAATTTGAAAATCTAATCGATATACTGATAGTTTTTTCAAAGATTTGAAGTTGTAGTAGCTTCTTTGCACTCTACTGGACTGCTCTAGCTGAGACTTGGGGCTGACACGGGTCTGGTGGGTGTTGCATCCCCATGGACATCCCTCTGGTTTTGTGCGGACAAAAGAGGGGGGGGAGCGCGGTCTAGACCATGGAAGTTTAGCACTCTATGAGTCAGATAGCAGAACCCAAGCGTATGCCAGGGTTTTAGTCTCTTCACAACCTTCTCTGTTGGATGGTTGATGAGTGCTGGTTCGAGCCTCACCTCCTCCCACCAGCATTTCCTGGCTGTCGAAATCCGGAGTTTATCATAATAGTACATCTGGTAAGTATTATTCGAAGTAGAATCAAAAAAGCATCCGCTTTTGTTTCTACGAGAATTCTTAATACTTACCAGATGTACTATGGCCCTGCCTCAGCCGCCCCGCTGAGGTGAGGCTGAGCTGCTTTCGCAGTTTGCCAAGGCAAATATAAGACGAATCTGACTGTGATTGGGAATTGACTCGGTACCTGCGGCTATGGTATTCCCGGACACAGTATGGGCAGGACCAGGAGAGTGCGGAGTTTTAATTGTTTATTTTGAGCTAGACTAGATAATAGACATTATCATAATAGTACATCTGGTAAGTATTAAGAATTCTCGTAGAAACAAAAGCGGATGCTTTTTTGAGTTAGCTACGGTGTTTTGAACACGAATATCGGCTGACGTCGTTCTCCGTAAGATCCGAGCGGGTGACGTCACACCCGGGTGTCTCGGATGTTTATGTGAAGAAATTTTTTTTCATTAATTCGCGCATCTGATTCTGGGTGCTGCCTACTAAAATGGTACCAGAAAACTTTGGAATTTTCAAGTTTTGCGTGTTATCACGATCTGTTTGCAATGATCGGTGGTTTCAAAATTCTTGATTAAGATGTGTGGTCTGCGGTTTTACCGTGTGCTACAGCAGTTTGTTATACATTTTGTTGTTTCTTCACATATCGTTTTGGCTTTCGTTAGGAGTATAATTTATATTTATTAGTAAATATACCCCGAATGCTATGCGATATGATTCCTGGTTCCGTTATACATCCTGGAGGATCAATTTATGGGTGTCTATGCCCGCTTCGTTCTTGTCGTCATAATCAATGTGATCGTTGCTGTAACGCTGCAGGGTGGGGTGCGGGAGGGTTTACAGTTAATTTATGGTCAAAATATTTGAAATTAATTGTGTGCCTTCCATCTCTGTCTCGTTCCGCTTGCTTATTGTAGGTTTGTGCTTATTTATAGGCCAAACCAGCCCCGCCATCATGTGACGAGTGCCACAAGTTCGTCCGGGTCCTGTTTAAGGACCATGTCTGCTTTCAATGTACGAAATGTAACCTTGACAATAGGTGTAATGTATGTGCAGTGTGGTCGGTTGACATGATGTTGAAGTTCCTTGCCCAGAAGGACTTGACTGGGTCTGACGCGGGGTCAGGCGGACCGAAAGCAAATCGTGGAGCGTCCGTTTCGGCCCTTAGGGGTGCTCCGCGTCTGCAGCCGGAGGCGGCGGAGATGTCACCGCCGGCGTGGTTTGGTCCGGCTATGCAGCGCTTCCTGCATAGCGTTCTGCCCACACTGGTGTCGTCCCTGCTGCCAAAAGCTGTAGGGCAGTCTCTCCCCATGTTTGGTTCGGACCCTGTCCTTGGACAGGGTTCTGGACTTGCCACCGAGGCTCCGGCCTGACAGGTTCTGTCTCTCTGCGGCCACCTCTGGGTGGTCCAGTAGCGGTGGCCGGTCCGTCAGGCATGGGAGCCGCTACTTAGTGACGTCATCATGACGTCACAGGTTTGAGACTGCGCCGCGGGTGTCCCATAATTTGCACACCACTACCGGCACTACAGTGCATGCACATTCTACTTCGAATAATACTTACCAGATGTACTATTATGATAATGTCTATTATCTAGTCTAGCTCAAAATAAACAATTAAAACTCCGCACTCTCCTAGTCCTGCCCATACTGTGTCCGGGAATACCATAGCCGCAGGTACCGAGTCAATTCCCAATCACAGTCAGATTCGTCTATTTTGCGCTTTTGAAAAGTCGCGTTTTTCTAGAGCTAGTTAATTGAGCAATTAAGGAGTTTAGCGAGCGTATTTTACGTGGTTATCGGTGGACTCATGGAGGAATTGGGAAAATCATCACAGGGGCAGGTTGTATCAATCTAGAATTTATACATTCGTGCCATAATGACTGTTTGAAATTTCCTTAAATTGGCACATTGTTTTAAAATGTTAGCCATTGTTGGAGTTGCTTCTGTACCCGTTACCTTTTGGTTTAATTCGGGTACTCGGTTAATTTTCTCTTGCGACTCGGTTCCTCTAAATATGGATGCGCCCTTAGCCAAGATGGCGGCGCCCATGAATTATGTCGTTCTTGGCCTGGTGTGTCTATGCACTCTGTTTATCGCCGATATTAGCTTTCGCTTCATTGTCGAGGGTGTTTGTAGCGATCGGCGATGTAGCCTTGGTGATTTAACATTAGTTAAAGGCTGAGTTGTGTATTTTAAAAATTTTTCACTCAAAAAAGTTTCAAATATCTCCTGCCTAAGAACTTGATTATCATTAATTTAAGAGAAAGTTAATGTGTTTAAGAAATCTTAACTATCAAGTCAATTGTGCATATTGCTCGTCATCATTTGTCATGTGCAGCGTTTTAGTTTTTCTCTGTGTTCGCAGAAACCTAAGAATCCGGATACGTTGTGCCAAAAGTGCAACCGGTTCATGAAACGGAAGTATTTGGGACATCACTGCGTGGCGTGCGCCCAGTGTAAGGTCGGGAGCCCTTGTGATGTGTGTGTGAAGTGGTCGTCGGCAATGGTGGCAGAGTTCGACAGGGATCGGCGTGCGAGACTGGAGAGGATCGCGAAGGATAAGGCAGCGAAGTTGCAGCAGGCGTCGTTGATGGGACTGGAAGGTCGGCTAAATGACAGGATGGATTCAGCTTTGGGTGTATGGGCAGCCCAGTTCAAGGCAATGTTTGAATCATTGCAGTCCACGGTCCCGGTGACGCAAGCTGGTGCAGGACAACCATTAGGTGGTCCGGCTAGTTCTGCTGAGGGTCATGCACCTGCCCCTTCTCTGTCCTTGGCTCGAGAGCCGACGATAGAGGAGGAAGATTTGTTGCTGATGGAAGATTCCGGCATGCCGGATCTTTCTAAGAAGTCAATGCCCGGTACGTCCCAGGGGTCGCTCTCAGGATTAGTACGGGTTTGCCAGGCGGACGGTGATGTCGACGTCCGCTATTTGTGCAACTGGAGGGGTCAGCAGAGCCGTGTTTTGCGGTTCCTGCTGGTATCCCGGCGGCGTTATGTGCGGCGCCTATCGGAATGCTGTCGCCTGCCACAGGTAAAGCGGTCGTGGTCCCGACTCCCGTGCTGGAGCCGATGGACTGCTGAGAATCCGGGTCTAGCGATTCGTTAGACACCGGTGCCGCTGGTAGTCGCGCTATGGATGCGCTCTGTCTTGGCAGAGACGTGTCTCATAGCGCTCAGCATGGATCGTCGGTGGCCCTCTCATCTAAGGGAGAGAGGGAGGATGAAAACGGGAGTTCGTTGATGGACGAGTCCGTTTTCTGCACCGAAGCTGAATGGGTGCAGGTCCTCGGATGGATGACCAATCGTCTCGGGTTGGCATCTGATCTGGGATCTCAGCGCGATCCGGCGATGGAACGGATGTCGGAGCGAGCGGCTAGCGCTCTGTCAAGTGGCTCTTCTGCCATGCCGACACTCCCGTTGGACACGCAGACTTCCGACATGCTGGAAGTTGCGGCATACCGTCTGGTTCAGCCAGACTATGCATTGCCAAAGGCCCCGAAGGGGATAAGGAGTAGGGTCCGTTTTCCGGAGCTGGCCTATCATCAGTACGCCCGTGTTCCACGGCTTTCCGTTGCGGAACGAGAGGCTCTGAATAGGCCGTTGGCTGGTAAGGCTAAGGGGCGGTCGCGTCCTTTGGTTTTCCAGACCAACAAAGACCCGTTCAATGAGCTCACGCTCATTGAGGATGCGGTGAGGGCAGCCATGGCTTCGCTGTCGCACGGGTGTACCGTCCTGCAGGGTATGCTGGACTGCACGGCGGAAGGTGGACAGGTGCCAGAGGCTGCTCCCGGCGTTGTTCGGGACACCATGCGCCTGTCTCAGGATTGCCTGGCCAGGGTGATCACTAGGACATTGGCAGAGTGGCGGGGAATGGTTCTCGATTGTGTAGAACCAGGACCAGAGATGAGGGCTGCATTGTCTTCTGCGCCTTTCATTGGTCCAGGCTTGTTCGGCGGCTCGGCACGACAAGCTCTCTCCAAGGTCGCTTCAATGGTTGCAGAGCAGGAGGTAGTCGGCAAGTCATTGAAGTCGACTAAGAGGACACAGCCGCAGCAATCCTACAGGCAACATCGCCAGGAGCAGCAATGACAGCGTCCTAGATCGCCCTTCCGTCCTTCTGGCCGTGATGCCCATAGGCCATCTGGATCACAAGGACCTGGCCGTTCATCCTTATACAAGTCCTCTAATAAGAGGCCGTATGAGGAAGACAGGAAGGGTGGCAGTTCGGGCTGCGGCGGCTACCGTAAGGATAGCCGTGGCGGCGGTTCCGGACCGTCGTACTACAAGAAACCGAGGGGCGGCCGTGGGGCTCGTTCCTGACGGGTTTCCGGCGGAACCAGTACCGGTGGCTTTGGAGGCGAATGGAGTCGAGAATCTTCACCCAAGCGATTTAGCGTCTTATCGGCCAATCTTGACCGACAGCTGTGTGCAGATTCCTTCCGTCGGATGCAGACTTCAGTTATTCCTAAACCAATGGGAACAGGTCGTGCGTGACTGTTTAGTTTGTCAGTGGATAAGAAACGGCTACGATCCGGACTGGCTCATCCATCAATCGTTAGTTCCGTTAACCTCGACTCCAATATGGACTCCTGTTCCAAGGGAATCAGATCGTCTAGACGCCATTCGTTCAGAAATAGAATCTCTTCGTCAGAAGAAGGCGATTCATCTAGTCAAAGATCAGTCTTCACTGGGCTTCTATTCGATCATGTTCCTCGTTCCGAAGCGTACCGGAGGATGGAGACTAATTCTCAATCTCAAACCGTTGAACAAGTTTATTCTTTCTCCCAAATTTCAGATGGAGACGGTAGCAGCAGTAATGACAGGGCTGAGGAAAGGCATGTGGGGAGTGTCGATAGATCTGAAGGATGCATATTTTCATATTCCAATGTCAATTCCTTTTCAGAAGTACCTTCGTTTTGCATTCCAAGACAATGTTTGGGAATTCAATGCTCTCCCATTCGGCCTGACCACAGCTCCGAGGGTCTTCACCAACGTGGTTCTCGCCATGACTTCTTTACTTCGCAGGAGAAACATAGCTGTTCACACGTACATAGACGACTGGCTGCTAAAGGCGGGGAATCCAGTCACTCTGCAGGTAGTCCTAGCCTTATTAAAGGATCTAGGGTGGATTGTGAATCTAGAGAAATCAGAACTGACTCCATCCCAGGAGTTTGTTTATCTGGGAATCTTTTTCAATCTCAGGGATGGCGTAGCTTTTCCGGCGGAGAGAAGAGTCAAAAGCCTGATTGCAGTTTTGGAGTCGGTTTCTCTAGGAGCCTATCTGACGGCGCGCCAGTTTCTCAGCATACTGGGGTTACTAGTATCTCTGGAAAAGGTGGTTCCATATGCGGCACTCAGGCGCAGGCCAATTCAGATGTATCTAATGTCATTCTGGTCTCAGAAAACGGATCCGTTATCTCTGAGGATACCAGTCAAAGAACCATTGATATTCCACCTTCAGTGGTGGTTATCCGAACAGAATCTCCTGCGAGGTGTTCCTCTACAACCTCCTCAACCTCAGATGTCCATCTTCACGGATGCATCGTTGACGGGTTGGGGAGCGGTATTGGACAATCAGTCAGTGTCAGGGGAATGGGATCGGACCAATGCGCAGAAACATATCAATGTGCTCGAACTATTAGCAGTGGTATTTGCACTTCGAAAGTTCGAGAGTCTAATTCAAGACAAAGTTGTCCTAATAAGGACAGACAACTCAACAGTGGTGTCTTATTTGAACCGCCAGGGCGGGACGAGATCACCAGAGTTGTGTATGATGGTTTGGAACCTTCTGCTGTGGTGCCAAGAGAGGAGTATTATTCTTCGGGCAGCACACATTCCAGGAAGATTGAACATCCTAGCGGATGCTCTCAGTCGAAGGACGGTTTGTCGTCCGGCGGAATGGCAGCTCAACCAATAGGTAGTGGAGGTTCTATTCAAACAATGGGGCAAGCCAAATGTCGACCTGTTTGCGATGAATCAAAACGCAAAGATGGTCACTTACGTGTCACCGATCCCGGACCCGCTAGCCTTAGCAGTAGACGCACTGGCGATAAGTTGGGAGGGAATGTACACGTATGCGTACCCTCCAACAATTCTCATCCCGAAAGTTCTGGCAAAGATAAGAGAGGGGATGTGCCAAGTACTACTGATCGCCCCGTATTGGCCAGGCCAATCCTGGTTTACAGATCTGCTGGACCTTCTGGTCTGCAATCCAATCTCTCTGCCAGACGCAAGAGATTTAATCTCTCAGAACAAGGGTCTGTACCTTCACAACAGACCAGAAATGTTCAGATTGACTGCATGGATGTTATCAAGCAGCGTGTAATAGAGGGTGGCTTTTCTGAGCAAGCAGCGAAGTTTGTTGCTTCAGCCAGAAGAGTTTCAACCACAAAGACATATAATTATATAATCAACAAATTTGCACAGTGGTGTGAGAGAGGAGATATTGATCCCTTTTCTGCATCTGTTCAACACGTAGCAGATTTTATCTGTCATTTATACGAAGTTGACAAACTTGTACCTTCTACCCTAGCAGCATATAAGTCTGCATTAGCTTCAGTCATTCCCAGTCTCACTATTGAAGGAGTGGAGAATGACACCTTGAATGAAGTTATCAAAGGAATGAGCAATCTGCGACCTAGACAGCCTATTCCTATCCCATCATGGAATCTATATCTTGTTCTACAGGTTTTAGGACAGGCTCCTTTTGAACCGATTAGATCTATTGATATTAAACTGTTAACTATTAAATCAGTTTTCTCATTTGCAGCAGCGTTGGCGAGAAGGAGAAGCGAAATTCATGCGCTTTCTGCCGAACAAGACCGTTTTGTCGTCACGGGTGAAGGTTTAAGAGTACTTCCGCGTCTTTGTTTCCTGGCAAAGAATCAGTCACTTAAATATCCAGGACAGCCGATCAATTTGCCAAGTTTAACTAGACATGACCCAAACTCTTCTGTTTGGTGTCCTGTCAGATGTCTTAAAATGTATAAGAAACGTACTAATGAGTGGAGAGACGACCCGAAATCTCTGTGGTTATGTCTCAAAGCTCCCCATTTACGTGCCTCGAAAGATACTATTTCTCGTTGGATAGTTGACGCTATTAAGGTGTCACACAAAATCGCTACAGGAAAGCAAATTGATCATGCGAATGCCCATCAGGTCCGAGCACTAGCAGCATCATCGGCCCTTTATAAGGGTGTCTCATTAGAGGAGGTGATGTCTGTAGCACAATGGCATGCCGAGTCGTCATTCACTGATTTCTACCTTCGCGACATCTCCAGCACACTTAATTCGGTACCCGTCGCCAATCTGTCGAATCTAAACTAAGCCACTTCCGACCACTACTTCGCACACATCACTAAAGTCTTCCGCCTACACTGAACAAACGCTATGCACATGACTGAGTACGACCGTGGATTGGGCCGAGCTCCTGTGATGATCAAGACAAGATCAAGCACTCAAAATGGTGAGTGTTTACATTAATTAAGTGACTATAAATATGTTTACTTACAGTCGAAATACCAGACTGCTTAGGTAAATAGTCTGGTTCAAGAGTATTCTTATCCTATCAACCAGACATTAGACTCATTCCAATTTGAAAATCTAGTCGATATACTGATATTTTTTCAAAGTTAGAAGTTGTAGTAGCTTCTTTGCACTCTACTGGACTGCCCTAGCTGAGACTTCGGGCTGACACGGGTCTGGTGGGTGTTGCATCCCCAGTGACAGCCCTCTGAATTTTGTGCGGACAAAAGAGGGGGTGAGCGCGGTCTAGACCATGGAAGTTTAGCACTCTATGAGTCAGATAGCAGAACCCAAGCGTATGCCAGGGTTCTAGTCTCTTCACAACCTTCTCTGTTGGATGGTAGTTGAGTGCTGGTTCGAGCCTCACCTCCTCCCACCGGCATTTTCTGGCTGTCGAAATCCGGAGTTTATCATAATAGTACATCTGGTAAGTATTATTCGAAGTAGAATCAAAAAAGCATCCGCTTTTGTTTCTACGAGAATTCTTAATACTTACCAGATGTACTATGGCCCTACCTCAGCCGCCCCGCTAAGGTGAGGCTGAGCTGCTTTCACAGTTTGCCAAGGCAAACATAAGACAAATCTGACTGTGATTGGGAATTGACTCGGTACCTGCGGCTATGGTATTCCCGGACACAGTATGGGCAGGACCAGGAGAGTGCGGAGTTTTAATTGTTTATTTTGAGCTAGACTAGATAATAGACATTATCATAATAGTACATCTGGTAAGTATTAAGAATTCTCGTAGAAACAAAAGCGGATGCTTTTTTGAAACTGTGCGAACCAAGCTCCATGATGCTGGACTGCATGCCCGTCGTCCACTTGTTGCTGTTCCGCTTACAGAGCGTCACATCGAGAATCGGTTTGCATGGGCAAGAACTCATCAGCGATGGCGTGCTCAACAATGGAGCCACGTTTTGTTCAGTGATGAGTCGAGGTTTTGTGTGGATGTGGCGGATGGTAGGCAACGGGTTTGGCGACGTTTAGGAGAACGGTATGATGCAGCCAACTTCATTCAGCACGACAGATTCGGTGGCGGCAGTGTCATGGTGTGGGCTGGAATCCATGAAAATGGTAAAACAGATCTTATTGTGATTCGCGGAAATTTAATGGCTGAACATTACTGTGAAGAAGTTGTCGCCCCTGTTGTCATCCCTTTTATGCAGCATCATGCAGACTATGTTCCAGCAAGACAACGCCCGTCCTCATTCAGCTAGGGTCACCAGTGATTTCCTTGAGGCTAACAACATTCCGGTGTTGGACTGGCCGTCGCGATCACTGGACCTGTCTCCTATCGAACATGTGTGGGACATTCTTGGCCGTATGGTGCGTGAGAACCATCCACATCTTCACAACGTGCGGGAGCTGGAAGTTGCACTGCTCCAGGAATGGGATGCGATTCCTCTTCGTGACATCAGGAGCTTAATTCGAAGCATGAGAAAGCGATGTGTGGCGGTGGTTAATGCGCGCGGAGGTCACAACCGGTATTGAAAGCTGTGTCATTATTTAAATTGGACCCTTCCGTTGAATGATGCCGTGTTAAAGGCGCGATGCTAGCATTACAGTAACAAGAGACTGTTGTTCAAATTAGAAAATGACCTATCAATTAAATAATATATTTGAATCAATTTATTGTTTTTGTTAAATAACATTTATACAGTAATATTCTCAGTGTTGCTAAACTTTTTTGGTTCAGTATATATAAAATTGTATATTTCAGAAGTTGCCCTGAGGACATTTCATTCTCATGATTCTGATTTTATGTCCATGTTGACAAACAACAGAGATCATACCTGATACTACAAACTTTCCTTGAATTCATGAACAATCACACCATGATATAACTCAGTTGCCATAGAAATTGCTGATCTATTTTCCTAATTATCATATGGAACCCCAGCCATATACATAAAAATATGGGTACCGTAGTAATTAATACTTATATGCCTATCAGGATCTGATTGTATTGGTCACTCAGGAAAGCTTTTAGTATGTTACTGTACATACAAGGAGTATTTATTGTAAACCAGTCGTTCTTATTCTAAGTGACAGATATTATTTTCAAAGTAGAACTGAGATTTCATATTAATGGATGAATCCAATCTGTTACTCAACTATTGACCTCATAATCAATTATATCACATATAGGTTGATGTCACCAGTCACTATTATAATTGACAGACAATACTAACTCTCATGGTAGTCTATCAGTAAGTATTAATTGCAAAGACATACAATTTAATAAACATTCTGTTGATTGTTTTGAGGGGAAGTTTGTTTCAAAGTATTCACCAAGTTAGCTGTATGGTTACCATGAAATTGAGATTCTGGGACAAAGCTTGGAGCAGAGCTTAGCTAGAGATGGGTGGGGAATAACTAAAAGTGGATTCATCCATTGTGATATAAGTACGGTAATATTTCTCAAGTAAATTTGTCAAAAAACAGATTGAGTTTTTGTTTTAAATGGCCATTCATTCGTTCCATTTCCAGACCAAGAAGAATATTTTGGAAAATTTACCCCTGAAATTACAAGCTCGATATCTGAGCCAGTCATTCAGTGTTAAGTCTCCAAAAACAATACTCCCTTGGTCTGCAAATGTACATTTTCTCTGCCAAAATATCAGTATTTGTATGACAACACTCATTGGTAACATCTTTCCAGCTTGCAACAATTTCAGGGTGCATACACCTTGGGCACAATAAAGTTCCATACTTGTTCCAAACATATATTTCAAAATTCCAGACTCACTATAATAATTAGTGACTAATGTCCCAATATTTATAAATATCTTAACACCCTCCTCCCACCCCATCCACAAACCCCACTACAAAAACAAAGAATTGAATATCTTACATTGTTGTGGCTTACCTAGTTGAGCAACCCTCCCCAACCCACCCACCACCACCTTGAAAGCAATGGTTTCCAGTCATATTATTTTCAAAATATTTAAAAGAATACGCTTTAATTTGTAAAGAATTCCACCTGTATCAAAGAACTAGTGTCTTAATGGCCCCAAAAACAACAGGGGTTGAAATGTTTATAAAATTGTACCTGTGACGGGTAGATTTTTTTGTAACTGTCACCAAATATTTGTACTTGTACAAGCAGCGTACATTTCTAATATAAAACAATAACCTGCAAGTCCGCCACAATAAAAAAGCATAACCAGCTCTAAGGCATTTAGTTAGATAGCTTGACCCTTCTTAACTTGTACGCTTTAAACTGACAATTTAGTGCAAATGCGATTTACTGGAAATACTACGCACCGGTTTTCCTGACATTTATGGTCCTGTTTTCTCGGTCACTCCAAAGCAATGAACCACTTAAATATCGGGTGGTGTTACTGTCAGAAGCTTCCATTAATAATATATTGGGTCATATAACCCGTCAAAGTGGGCGCTAACATATTGCTTTACTGCGTTTAAAAGCGGCACAGTGACTAGATTTTTCGTTCGCCATTAGCCATCAATATTTAATCGCGAGAGTGGCGCAGAGATTGGTTGAAATAAATCATGTGATTAATTCGTTATGAATGACAACGAGGCACGTGATCAAAATTTTACTACGATAGTAATTTTCATTCATGTCTATTGAAATCGGATATCCCGCGAGCCCATCAGAAACTATGAGTGCGCATTATCGATTATTATTAACTACTTTATGATGTAAATAGCAATATGTAAATGTTTATAGTTACATAGTTATATTTAATTAATCATAGTTAAAGTATTATTAAATTTCATACATTACTCTATGTATATCACACATTTGTACTGTACATGTACTGATGATATTAAATAAAGTAAAGTTATAAAGTAACTATGACTGCGCAGTCATGCGAGACATTTCTCATTACCGGTGAATTAGCAGACCCCCCCTCTAGGCTGATTCGTGACAATTTTTATTGGTGAAATTAGTAACCAGGATCGCGGTGTTCTGTAAGAATGGAATGTTTACGTTTTTGGAAGGGTTTATTTACGAGAATCCAGTTGGATTCCCATATTTTTCAATTTAGGGAATATTATGAGAATCCCATCGAATTTCGAGCCCTGAATTATTGTGTGTCATGGACAAATACACACTGACACAGTAGCTAGGATCTATGAATGTAACAGTTTAATTTAACAGATATATTCTTAAACAGCTGTCTCTACAAAGCAACTGAAACTCAAGGAGAATATACTGTGAGACTCGCTCAACAATGCATGTCTTCCTATGTTATATCGGGATCCAATCGCGTTTATAAAATAATACATCGGGAACATGCCAGCTGACGGTTGCACGTACTTGCATGCAACGGTTTATAATTGAACAGTCCGTTGTAGATGCATAATGCGTAGTGAGACTAGTTCCCGGCCTATGTAGTAATGCTAGCGGAAATACAACGGAAGTTTGTCTCTGACACATGCGCGCTGTCGCTTATTTATAGAATTTGACAGACAGATGTTATCGATCTTTTAGATGGTCGAAAATGCTAAATTCCGTTGTAAATAGCATATATCAAAAGGTTGTTGAACCTTTTCTGTTTTCCACGATCAGAGATAACTACCGCGACCATTTTTTCGTTCATGGTAATTTTACTTCACGTAGCCGACACGCGAACGAAACAATCATTCGCGCCAAATTTTGAGGGATGGTGGCGACTGGCAGGTGGCCGGTATGTCTATTATGGCAGCTTTATAAGTTTAAGGGTTAATTTATAAAGATCTCATGGTCGTGGTCTAGTGAAGAAGTATATTTGGAATTAGATTGGCAAGTAAATACTAGTTTAAGTATTCGTTCCAGTGAGATTGTGACTCATGGCGTTTCATACCAAGTTCGGTTATACCTATCAGAGGAAAAAATTATATCTTAGGGGTGTATCTTGCCATCCAAGTTTTGGGTGGTTAATTTAAATTAATCCAAAAAAGTAAGAAATAGGTGTTTTATCCTTACCTTTAATCCATTTGATTAAGGATTAGTAGTAGGTTGTCCGCGGACAGTGCGTCCTCTTCTCGTCTTTGCTGTGGTGAGAAAGTGGGAGGAAGGGGTCCTCCAATGATAGGCTTTCTATATCTGCCTGAAAGTCATCCTCAAGGGTTGCTCCGGAGAGACCCCGCTGTCTAGACTGTTGTAACCAGGGTCAAATATTTCAATGGGCATGGCTCCACTGATCAGGTCCGAATTTGGTGATTCCCTGCAGCTAGATAGCGGGGAGGAGAAATCTGGGGGATTTTCCAGTTCTTGGGTGACTATGGGTTGAATGTCGCCATCCACAAAGTTACCTGCATTTGAAGGAGATCCTACCGGAGATGATGTAGTCTTGGCGAGCGAGGCAGGCTTTGTCTGAGTGCTTCTTCTACTCCTGATGTGGTGATGATTCTATCAACGTTGTTGGTTGAAATTGTCAGTTCTGTTGTTGGATAAATTATGCGGATTGGGCCGAAAGGTCTTCTGTCCTGCTGTAGTGGTGATTACACAATTCGCAGAACCAGAATTCTTTTTTCTCATATATTGTGCAAATATGACATCAGCGTGATGTTCTATGGGCGAAAGAGGCCATGCAGATTGGAGAGATGAATCTGTCCATTACTCACTAATTACTAATTTAAGCATGTTTGTTGAGACGTTGGTGTAGGGCAATGTCATACATACATGTACTTGTGACATAATTCAGGTGTGACATCAGGTTATGGCATCATAACCGTGACCAAGGTAACCGAGTAATCAATTAAATGTTTTACTACCAAAGGTAGAGAATGGTTACCAATCTGTGTGATTGATGCCGATTGTATCATTGATTTCCACCAACATAGCAAACTAGCTCAAACAATAATCAAATGCCATTGGCCACAACTACAGTAAATCCTAAAATGTCGGGCCACGTTTACAGAGACACCTCTATTTGGCCACAGACGCAATCAGTCCTTTAAGGACACATTGGTCACAGCTAAATTCACAGACTCATGTAATGTAGGTGAAACCAAATGAGAATTTCCGGTGCGCATTAAGGAACACATGAGGGATATAAAAAAACCAAAGCCGTACCTGTAGCACAACATTTTAATCTTCCCAACCACGGACCCACAGATGTCAATCACAGAATCATTGTTATGTCACGATCCTGACAGCATGGAAGCCACTACATTCAGCAAGGACCGTGAAAAATTCTGGATCCATCAACTACATTGTATGGATCCAATAGGCATCAATCATGCAGATTGGTAACCATTCTCTACCTTTGGTAGTAAAACGTTTTATTATTTAAGGATGGCCCCTTATGCGCTGTATCCAGCCTTCTAATTTCACCTTCTGTTTCTTAGGTGACTCAAAATGAGCTGGGCAGTCGATGAATGGAAAGATGGGCTGCCATCTCGTGCATTGCAGAGGATTGGGCAGATGGAGGCTCAGCTAGAGAGGATAAAGAAAGAAAAAGAACAAAAACAATGCCAGCTGGACAGTCTGGAACAAGTGAGTGATTAAATACATGCATTTCAGATTTTTAGGTGACAGTAGCCGAGTACTAAATTGTTATTTGACAGCTGTCACAATGATATGTGCATTCATGAGAATTTTATTTATCTTACAGTCATATAGATGTATTTCTGGAGTCACATGATATTAGCCAATTTTATGATGTCAAAAATTTTGGAGGTCTAATTCTCGTAGTTAAAATGCTTCTGCCCAGCCATGTGTCATCCAATGGCCCACTGTAGGTTTCATCACATCGAACAAGAATTTTAATTGGTCACCTTTTTGCGTCTATCTTTGATTTTCTGGGAATTTTACTAAGCGTAACTTTTTGTCTGGAAGGGTCATATAATGGGATATATTCCAAAACCTCTGAACATGACTATATGTTTGATGCCATATTTACCCTTTGTAACTTTGAAACATCCTTACAGACATGACAGAGGCATGCCCCTGACACCCCGCCCACCTAGAACAGCATGTACAAACATATGTACAAAATGTGGCAAGAAGGTGTGGGTGGGGTGGAAGTATATCATTATACCATTCTGGGTAGGAGTAAATGAGACATTTAAATTTTCATAATTTATCCCCCTATTATTAGTCATTGGACTAGTACTGAAATGAAGGAAATTTGTATGTTGACAATCACACTTTCACTTGCCTCAAGATCTGACTTCCTATCGCATGGTGGTATGTTTGGCTTTTTAAGTGCAGCCGGTTTTGCCACAGCTGCTCGAAACATTGGATGAATTCCATATATTGGTACAACGGAGACAGATGCCTTGCTGCTACCGAATATGAATAATTGGTACTCTTGATCTCGAATTGTTTTTTATGTTTTTTGCATCGCAAATTGTGATCTTCAATATTTTTGTAACCCCATACGACATTAGATCATCACATATTGTGCACTTAGCTTTTCCAGGTATGTCAACTTTTCGGATACGGTCTGCTAAGACACACAGCTTCGAACCAGATTTGAGTTCTAATTGAACGGATTGCTCCTCCCAATGAAATTAGTTTTTATTCCCCTTCCCCCCCAGTCTGGAAGACAGGGTTGGGGATACAGCGATCAGCATGTCTGTCCATCTGTCAGTCCGTCCATCTGTCTGTCCCCGTCGTGTTAACGCAACTCCTAGAGGTCTCAATGGATTAACTTCACATTTTGTCCACATAATCAGTATCATGTCCAGTTGTGCATGTGTTTTTTCACGACCGAAAAATTGTTCATTACAGAGTTATCCCCCTTTAAATATCTTAAAGCCGATATATAAACTGCATTGCCAATCATTTATTGTCAATGCAACGCCTCCTACAGTTTAGCTCTGATTCTTTCGAAACTTAGTAAACGTTATCATTACCACGTGAAGGTGTGCATGTGCTATCCAATATACGTGTACGTCCATCAGTCTGTGTGTCCCTCTGTCAGTCCGTCCATCTCTGACAATGATTTCTTGTCAACGAACTCCTAGAGGTCTCAATAGATTAACTTAAAATTTTATCGACAATATCAGTATCATGTACAGCTGGACTCTTGATGTACGTTTATCTGAAATGTTTTGATCCGGGTGGGATATGCCGTCTTCTGATGGCTCTTGTTTATACCTTTGCCCACCTCCAAAATCCTATCAGAATCATCTCTTGAACTTATATTCATGATTTTTTGCCTAGATCATATATGACACTTAGAAAATCATTATGACACTAGATTGGCTAGCCACTTCAGTCATGTCAGTAGATTACTCACTTTACATCCATAGAATTTTTCCCAGGCTTAATTCATGATTTTCAGACCCACAAAGTTAACACCAAATTATAATTTATTTACATGATTTTCCGTTTTATATTACGCAAATCACTCATTAGTTCAATACTCAAGATTGTACAATGAAATATTTCACAACGCTGATTCAAAGCTTTCAGAACCACGACCTCATTACTATTTCAAAAAACTTAACCGAAGCGAATACTGGTAACGAATACGCTAATCCGAGTATTGTGTCCAATTTTGATATGATTTACATCCTATAATTCCATAGATGACGCACGATACAAATTAGAATCGATAATCTTTGTAAACCTTCACGCTCATAGCGGTAAATATTTAATCGGAAACGAAGCAGATATAAATTTTACTACATTAAGTTTCCTTACTGGTTCCAGGTACTGCTTTTGGGATTGGTATCTATCGAACAGTTTAACGTACAAGTCGGGGGAATTTGCAGTTGGATACACGTAACCAGTCGTGTTTAACTTCGATTGACAATAAAACCTAGTTTCTACTGGTTCTTGGTAGTGCTGAGATTGTATGTAATATACAGTCTAGCGGCCTAGTATCAGGAAATAGCGATCAGATACACAGAACCAGTCCCATTTAAATAAATTGTGCAATCCTGATGTTGACGTAAACACATCTACTGGTCCCCGGTAGAGTTTTGAGATTTCATTTGAAACACAGTTTAACAGGCCATTACCGGGAATTAGTGGTAAGGCGATATATTATTTTGTTAGGAATGAGGATCTATTCAGGATAGATGTGAAAGGTGCCAGCACATATTACGTATTATATATTCCCCCCCCCCCCCCCCATATTTTCTCATTGAATTTGCATCAATCTCAAGAATGACCATGGGGAATAAAAAACATGGAAATCCGGGGAAAAAATCTCACGTTTGAATGCTGGTTGTGCACTCTAATTTGAGCATTTCACAAACTACCAGTACAGTGCTAACTGCAAAATCAAATGTACCAGCCATGTGTAAAAAAACCCAAAATCTTCATTCCTTTTGTTTCATAACATATTACAAGTTCAGCTGTCTTGGAAATTAATGATAGCAGGTTTACTTCTTTCATATTATATTACTTCTCATGTCTATGGCATCAATACAGTTTATGATTCAAATCTTTAAAGTTACTGACTTATTTTGTTTTGAATGTACATTTGCAGGCTCTACAAGGACAGAAGCGTAAGACTGAAGAAGAGAAGGCGCAGATAAGTGGGCTTAAGCGTGAGAACCAGACTCTGTCTCAATCTTCAGATGAAGTAGAACGTAAACGCCAAAAGCTTGCTCTAGATCTGCAGGCCAAGGAGAACCAGATCTCGTGTTTGACGGGTCAGTTATCCAGTTTGCGGCAGAATCTTGATGCAGAGACAGTCAAGGTAGGCCAAAGTAAAGGTGTGTGCATGTATGCATGCATTTGTGGGCTGTAATTGAGCATCATCATGTTCATTTATAATACATAATCTGTAATTTGTTTATTTTTCTTCATGTGTAAATTGGATTGGATTGATGGATAATAGGCGGAGACGAGAAGTTGATGTCATTTTACAGTCCATAATATATTACACAATCCCTTTTTGTATAGCCCATGCATGAATTGAAGGTTTGATACGATTTGGTTCCCATGTCCGAGAATGAAGGAATCTAGTTTTAGGAGCTAATCCCCACCCAGGCTTTGCCCATTTTAGGATCGATCGCTGCGCTCTCTGAATCTCAATTTTCAAAATATTCAGCTGACTTTTGATTAAATGGTAAAAGTGATGGCAGCAATTTCCCTATGTGGGAAATACCGGGCGGTAAATACTTACCCAGGAAATACTCCCAAAAAAGTGGGAAATACTAGGAAAATACTGTGTACAATAGGTGGGTAATCCTCATCACAAAATCAGAAATGGTACATTTTAAACTAAATATCCTAGATACATATTAATCAGAGGGGCTAAAAATAGGCCAAATATTTACTTACACCACAGTGTTTCTATAACCTGTTCAACTCTATAAAACAGATACAACACATACTATTTATTAAATAAACTATTGTTGAAATCTTTTGGAAACCATTTTCACTACAGGCTGCAACAACTTTTAGTTAAATAATTTCAAACTATTAAGCAAGTTTCATGTCCTGAATGGTTTAATTAAACTGATATACAATGCACTACAAAGCACAAAACTAAAGAAAATGACGATCCACTCCGTGGTGGCGAACCATGGAGGAAAAGTAAAATCCTGGGCTCACTGCTTTGCAGTACTGCTGACATTGCTGCATGCTGCATCATGGGGAACATAGTTTTCCAAGCCTTCTGGAAGCTATGGATTCGTAGACCAAAGATGCCCTTGGTAAAAACACTACATTTACACAATGCAACCTGCGTATCCTTGATGATGTATAACTGTAACAGCTGGGCAGCTCCAAAGGCAGCTCTAGACAAACTTGACGCCTGCCACCGCAAACACCTACGCACGATCATTGGACACCGATGGCCAGAGAGCATAATTTCCAACGATGCACTATACAAGATGTGTGATACGCAGCCGCTGTCTGTAAAAGTTGCTCAGCAAAGATGGTCCATGTTTGGCCATGTGCTAAGGATGCCAGAAGACACACCAGCACAGAGAACCTTGGAATTTGCCCCACTCGGAGCCAGCAAATACAGAGCCAGGAGAGGACGTCATTGCATAAATCTGCTAAGCGTGCTACGAGGTGACCTTAAGAAGGCAGGATTAGGTACACTCAAGTCAGGAATGGACCTGAGGAAGCTAAGGATTTTGGCTGAGGACAAGACACAGTGGGCAAAAGCAAAGAAGGACTGATTGCAGCTGTAGGATGTTTCTACTACTACAGCCGCAGAATACAGTAATCATACACACATACAATGCATTAGCATGTTGATAGAAAATTGTGACATCAGATACAAATCCATTATGCTGCCTTGGATTCTCAGCCTCTTGCAGAATATTGATTTCTATGTAAATCGGTCTCTGAGCTCCCACAGTCAGTTCATATTCTAGTATGGTATTTATCTCACAGTGGAAAGACAGGAAGGTGTGTAATTGGGGATTACATGAGTGAGATGGCAACACATTTCATTCTGTTGTATATGATTATCTACTAATATTATGTGATATAAATTATACTTTTAAATGCTATGTGTAGAATGTGATTGATAGAAAACAATCACTTTCAAATTATTTTCAACAAATTCTGTATATTTCAGCGGTTTAATAGCAATTAAAATTTTTCCATTTCTGTGACTTGAGAATTAAAAGTTATCACTTGGAGATATAACATCCCAGAGAGTGAATCACTCATTAAGCCATCAAATTTATTCAAGCAAATTAAAATTTTCTCAGGGAAACGTTCCATTTGCAGACCAAGAGAAGACTATTTTTGAAAATTCACCACTGGAATGACTGGCTCGCTTATTGAGCCTGTCATTCCAGTGGTAAATTTTCAAAATATAATCTCTTGGTCTACAAGTGGCCATTTCTCAAGACCGCTATAAAAGACATGTTTTGTCTGGCTTAAGTTACTAAAGAGTTCACCCTTTCTACTTCGAATAATACTTACCAGATGTACTATTATGATAATGTCTATTATCTAGTCTAGCTCAAAATAAACAATTAAAAACTCCGCACTCTCCTGGTCCTGCCCATACTGTGTCCGGGAATTACCATAGCCGCAGGTACTGAGTCAATTCCCAATCACAGTCAGATTCGTCTATTTTGCTGACTTCGAAAGTCGCATGTTTTTTTAGCTCTAAAATTGTGCAATTTTAGCGGAATTAAGCGTGTTTAACGTTATCCATCGCTGGCTTCATGGAAGGAAAGGGAAAGTCATCACAGGGGCAGGTTGTATCAATCTAGAATTGATACATTCGTGCCATAATGACTGATTAAGATTTCCTTGAATTGGCACATTATTTTAAAATGGTAGCCATTGTTGGAGTCGCTCCGGTACTCATTAACTGTTTAATCATATCCGGGTACTCGGTTAATTTCTCTTTCGACTCGGTTCCTTCCAAGATGTATGTGCCCTTAGCCAAGATGGCGGCGCCCATGATTAATGTTTTGTTTTGGCTTGGCGTGTCTATGCACTCTGTTTTAAGCTGTTCTTTAGCTCTCGCTTCATTGCCGAGGGTGTATGTAGTGATCAGTCTTTATTTCTTGGCTTTTTTAACTTTAGTTAATTACCAAGTCACGTTTATAAAATTTTCACTTAAAAAAGTTTCAAATATTTCCTGTCTAAAGACTTGATTATCATTAATCTAAGAGAAAGTTAATGTTTCTAAGTAATTCTAAGTTACAATCAAGTCAATTGTGTGTGTTGCTCGTCAGCGTATGTCATGTGCAGCATTTTAATTCTTACTCTGTGTTCGCAGAAAGCCAAAAACCAGAAGACGCCGTGTCAGAAGTGTAACCGGTTCATGAAGGGCAAGTACTCGGTCATCACTGTGTGGCTTGCACGAAGTGCAAGGTTGGAAGTCCTTGTGATGTGTGTGCGAAGTGGTCGTCGGAGTTGGTGGCGGAGTTCGATCGTGATTGACGTGGGCGTTTGGAGAGGATCGTGAGGAATAAGGCGGCTAAGCTGGATCAGGCGTCAGTAAAAGGTCCTGAAGAGCGTCTGAACGAGCGTATGGACTCAGCATTGGGTGTATGGGCAGCCCAGTTCAAGGCGATGTTTGAGTCTTTCCAGTCCACGGTCCCGGCGATGCAGGCTGGTGCAGGGCAACCTATCGGTGGTCGGCCAGTTCTGTGGAGGGACAAGCACCTGTCTTTCCTACGGTCTTGGGTCAAGAGCCGACGGCGGAGGAGGAAGATCTCCTGCTTATGGAAGCTTTCAGTAGTGGTAGAACCGAGTACATCCCAAGGGTCTCCCTCAGGTTTTGTACCTGCCAGTCGGGTGGTGACGTCGACATTCCGTCAGGCATATTTCACCCGGACTTCGCTCAACCCGCGTTGTCGGTAGAGCCATGTTTTACGGTTCCCGGCGGCGGTAGTTGCGGCTCCTATTGGAGTTCCGTTGTCTGCCGGGGTAAAAGCGGCTGTAGTCCCGGCTCCCGTGCTAGAGTCGATGGACTGCGGTGAATCCGTGTCCGGCGATTCGCTGGTTGCTGGTGCCACAAGTAGTCGGGCTATGTACTCACTTCATGTTGGAAGGAATTAGGTCCATGGTTCTCAGCATGGGTCGTCGGTGGCCTACTCATCTATGGGTGAGAAGGAAGATGAGAATGGTACTCCATTGATGGACGAATCCTCATTCTGCACCGAAACTGAATGGGTGCAGGTCCTTGGCTGGATGTCCAACCGTCTCGGGTTGGCATCGGATCAAGGATCTCAACGCAATCCAGCGATGGAGCGGATGTCAGAGCGAGCGGCTAGCGCTCTGTCAAGTGGCTCTTCGGCCATGCCGACGCTCCCCTTGGACACGCAGACTTCTGACATGTTGGAAGTTGCGGCGTATCATCTGGTTCAGCCAGATTATTCATTGCCCAAGGCCCCAAAGGGGATAAGGAGTAGGTTCCGCTTTCCAGAGCAGGCCTATCATCAATATTCCCATCAGGGAGAGAGAGGCATTGGATAGGCCGTTGGCTGGTAAATCGAAGGGTCGTTCTCGTCTCTTGGTTTCCCAGGCCAATAAGGATGGCTGCACTCTCGCACGGCTGTACCGTCCTGCAGGGTATGCTGACCTGTGTGGCGGAAGGTGGGGAAGTGCCAGAGGCTACTCCCGGAGTTGTCCGGGACACCATGCACTTGTCCCAAGATTGCCTGGCCAGGGTGATCACCATATCATTGGCGGAGTGGAGGAGAATGGTTCTCGATTGTGTAGAACCAGGACCTGAGATGAGGGCTGCGTTATCTTCTGCGCCTTTCATTGGTCCAGGCTTGTTCGGCGGCTCGGCACGACAAGCCTTATCCAAGGTCGCGTCAACAGTCGCAGAGCAGGAAGTAGTCAGCAAGTCGTGGAAGTCGATGAAGAGGCCTCAGCCGCAGCAGTCCTATAAGCAGCATCGGCAAGAGCAACAGAGGCAGCGCCAGAGTTCGCCCTTCCGTCTGTCTGGCCGTGATGCCCATCGGGCATCCGGATCACAGGGACCTGGCCATTCATCCTCATCCAAGTCCTCTAATAAGAGGCCGTATGAGGAGGACAGGAATGGTGGCGGTTCGGGTCACAGCGGTTATCGTAAGTATAGCCGTGGCGGCGGTCCCGGACCATCATATTCCAAGAAACCGCAGGGCGGCCGTGGAGGACGGTCCTGATGGGTTTCCGGCGGGATCCGTTCTGGTGACATCAGGAACGAAGGGAGTCGAGAATCTTCACCTAAGCGAATTAGCGTTTTATCGTGCAGTATCGACCGCCAGCTGTGTGCAGATTCCTACCGTCGGAGGCAGACTTCAGCTGTTCTCAAACCAGTTGGAACAGGTTATGCAAGATTGTTTAGTCTGTAAGTGGTTAAGAAACGGCTACGAACCGGACTGGCTCATCCGTCAATCGTTAGTTCCGTTAACATCGACTCCAGTTTGGACTCCCGTTCCAAGGGAATCCGATCGTCTAGATGCCATTTGCTCAGAAATCAAAGATCTTGAGCAGAAGAAAGCGATTCATCTAGTCCGCAATCAGTCCTCCCTAGGCTTCTATTCGATGATGTTCCTTGTTCCGAAACGTACCGGAGGTTGGAGACCAATTCTCAATCTCAAGCCGTTGAACAAATTTATTCTTTCTCCAAAGTTTCAGATGGAGACTGTAGCAGCGGTGATGACGGGGCTGAGAAAAGGTATGTGGGCTGAAGGATGCATATTTTTATATTCCAATGTCAATTCCTTTTCAGAAATACCTTCGCTTTGCATTTCAAGACAATGGCTGGGAATTAAATGCGCTTCCGTTCGGTCTGACCACAGCTCTGAGGGTCTTCACCAAAGTGGTTCTCACTATGACTTCTTATCTTCGCAGGAGAAACATAGCTGTTCACACTTACATAGATGACTGGCTGCTGAAGGCGGGGAATCCAGTCACTCTGCAATCTTCAGGTAGTCCTAGCCTTACTAAAGGACCTAGGATGGATTGTGAATCTAGAGAAATCAGAATTGACTCCATCCCAGGAGTTTGTTTATCTGGGAATTTTTTCAATCTCGGATGGCGTAGCTTTTCCGGCGGAAAGCGGTCAAGAGTTTGATTGTGGTACTGGAGTCAGTTTCTCTAGGAGCCTTTCTGACGGCGCGCCAATTTCTCAGAATACTGGGTTTACTAGTATCTCTAGAGAAAGTGGTTCCTTAGGCGGCACTCCGGCGCAGGCCGATTCAGATGTATCTAATGTCATTCTGGTCTCAGAAAACCGATCCGTTATCTCTGAGAATTCCAGTAAAAGAACCGTTGATACTCCACCTTCAGTGGTGGTTATCAGAACAGAATCTGTGAGGTGTTCCTCTACATCCTCCTCAACTGCAGATGTCCATCTTCACAGATGCGTCGACGACGGGTTGGGGAGCGGTATTGGCCGATTTGTTAGTGTCAGGGGAATGGGATCGGACCACTGCGCAGAAACATATCAATGTTCTCGAATTATTAGCAGTGACATTGGCACTTCGAGAGCTTAATCCGAGACAAGATTGTCCTAGTCAGGATAGAAAACTCAACAGTGGTGTCTTATTTGAACCGCCAGGGCGGGACAAGATCACCAGAGTTGTGTATGACGATTTGGAACCTTCTGCTGTGGTACCAAGAGAGGAATATTATTCTTCGGGCAGCAAACATTCCATGAAGATTGAACATCCTAGCAGATGCTCTCAGTCGAAGGACGGTTTGTCGTCCGACCGAATGGCAGCTCAACCAATCGGTAGCGGAGGTTCTATTCAAACATTGGGGCAAGCCAAATGTGGATCTGTTTGCGATGAAACAAAATGCAAAGATGGTCACATACGTGTCACCTATCCCGGACCCGCTAGCCTTAGCAGTAGACGCACTGGTGATAAGTTGGAAGGGAATGTACGCATATGCGTATCCTCCAACAATTCTCATCCCAAAAGTTCTGGCAAAGATAAGAGAGAGGGTGTGTGCCAAGTACTTCTGATCGCCCCTCATTGGCCAGGCCAATCATGGTTTACGGATCTGATGAACCTTCTGGTCTGCAATACAATCCCTCTTCCAGACAGAAGAGATCTAATCTCTCAGAACAAGGGTCTGTATCTCCACGACAGACCGGAAATGTTCAAATTGACTGCGTGGATGTTATCAAGCAGCATGCAATTAAGGGTGGCTTTTCTGAGCAAGCAGCGAAGTTTGTCGCTTCAGCCAGAAGAGGGTCAACCACAAGAACATATAATTATAGAATCAACAAATTTGCAGAGTGGTGTAAGGGAAGAGATATTGATCCCTTTGCTGCATCTGTTCAACACGTAGCAGATTTTATCTGTCATTTATACGCTGACAAACTTGTACCTTCAACCCTAGTAGCATATAAGTCTGCATTAGCTTCAGTCGTTTCCAGTCGGGTCATTGAAAGAGTGGAGAATGACACTTTAAATGAAGTTATTAACGGAATGAACAATTTGCGACCTAGACAGCCAATTCCTATCCCTGCATGGAATCTATCTCTTGTTCTACAGGTTTTAGGGCATGTTCCCTTTGAACCAATTAGATCTATAGATATTAAACTGTTAACTATTAAGTCAGTTTTCTTGGTTGTAGCAGCGTCGGTGAGAAGGAGAAGAGAAATACATGCGCTTTCTGTCGAACAAGACCGTTTTGTCGTCACGGGTGAAGGTTTAAGATTACTTCCACGTCTTTGTTTCCTTGCAAAGAATCAGTCACTTAAATATCCAGATGCCGTGTAGGTGGGGCTTAGAATACACCTTCTGTATCCTGTGCGTGTCGTAAGAGGCGACTAAAGGAGGTAAGGGTGAGGTAACCCTGACAGAAACCTCGAGTGCTGAAGACGGAGGTTCCAGGCCGCACGGCGCACTCTAATAAACCATGGATCCACGCACTTAACGCATATTATCATGTCGATAGTCACTTACGATTAGCGAACGAAAAGAAGAAGAAGAAATATCCAGGACAGCCGATCAATTTGCCAAGTTTAATTCGACATGACCCAAACTCTTCTGCTTGGTGTCCTGTCTGAAAATGTATAAGAAACGTACTGAGGAGTGGAGAGATGACCCGAAATCTCTGTGGTTATGTCTCAAAGCTCCTCATTTGCGCGCCTCGAAAGATACTATTTCTCGTTGGATAGTCGATAGTCGATGCTATTCAGATGTGGCACAAAATCGCTACAGGAAAGCAGATTGATCGTGCGAACGCCCACCAGTTCCGAGCACTAGCAGCATCATCGGCCCTTTATAAGGGTGTCTCATTAGAAGAGGTGATATCTGTAGCACAATGGCATGCCGAGTCGTCATTCACTGATTTCTACCTTTGCGATATCTCCAGCGAACTTAATCCGGTAGCCGTCGCCAATTTATCGAATCTTAGCTAAAGCCACATCCGACCACTATTTCGCACATGTCACAAGGTTCTTCCACATGCACTGAACAATGGCTATGCACATGATCCGAGGATGACCATGGATTGGGCCGAGCTCCTGTGATGAACAAGAAAATACCAAGAACTCAAAATGGTGAGTGTTTACATTAATTAAGTGACTAATATTAGTTTACTTACAGTCGATTTACCAGACTGAATAAGTAAATAGTCTGGCCAAGAGTATCTTCTTCTTTTCGTTCGCTGATCATACCGCCAGTCCTGTAAGTGACTATCGACATGATCATAAGAGTATCTTATTCCAATTTGAAAGCATATTCGATATACTGATAGTGTTTTTCAAAATTAGAAGTAGTAGTTGCTTCTTTGCACTCTACTGGACTGCCCTAGCTGAGACTTGGGGCTGACATGGGTCTGGTGGGTGTTGCTCCCCGTTTTGACAGCCCTCTGGAATTTGTGCAGACAAATGAGGGGGTGGTGGAGCGCGGTCTAGACCATGGAAGTTTAGCACTCTATGAGTCAGATGGCAGAACCCAAGCATATGCCAGGGTTCTAGTCTCTTCACACCCTTCTCTGTCGGATGGTAGATGAGTGCTGGTTCGAGCCTCACCTCCTCCCACCAGTATTTCTTGGCTGTCGAAATCCGGAGTTTATCATAATAGTACATCTGGTAAGTATTATTCGAAGTAGAATAAAAAAAGCATCCGCTTTTGTTTCTACGAGAATTCTTAATACTTACCAGATGTACTATGGCCATGCCTCAACCGCCCCGCTGAGGTGAGGCTGAGCTGCTTTCGCTGTTTGTCAAGGCAAACATAAGACGAATCTGACTGTGATTGGGAATTGACTCGGTACCTGCGGCTATGGTAATTCCTGGACACAGTATGGGCAGGAACAGGAGAGTGCGGAGTTTTTAATTGTTTATTTTGAGCTAGACTAGATAATAGACATTATCATAATAGTACATCTGGTAAGTATTATCAATTCTCATAGAAACAAAAGTGGATGCTTTTTTGATACCACTCTGGTGTCAACATTCTATCTTTTTGCGGTGCCAGTACTGGTGTAGAAATAAATGAAAAAATCTAGTTGCCCCCAGGGCAACCTGTAATGCCATTTCACCCATTTTCAGGTTGCCCGCCACAGATCAAGGTTGCCCTTAAATAATATGCTAATAAAAACGACAAAGAAAATGTCTTGAGTATTACTTTTTACCATGTTATGGTAATTTATCAAGGAACGACATCATGATTACTCAGAAACAGCAATGCTGCATTAACTTTGGAGAATTAGTATTTTTTAACCCTCTCAATGACAAATCACTCAAAAAAAGAGATTCTTTAAAATGTATAGTTGCTATTTCTATTGAATATTTTGAAGTTAATCTGACTGGATGTCATATCTGCTGAAGGCAGCAATGCTTTCTAGTCATATTACTTGCAAAATATTTGATAGATGATTCATTGCAAAGAGTTTACTCTTTCAGAGATTTGTCGTTGAAAGGGTCAATGTGTGCACTGTAAATTATAGACTAGACTCTAGAGACAGATTTTATTATAATTTCACGGTTATTGAAGCAGACAAATGTTTTACTGTAGCCCTCGACATTTGTCAATAGCGACAATTCAATTACCCCCATCTAGGGAATAATTGCAAAATGCTATCCGCCATCTTGTCTAAATTCTAACCATTTCGATCACTTTTAAGGCCGTGAAATGACTAATAATGATAATATTAGTTAGAAAGTCATCTCAAAACATTCTATTTTCATGATTTAACACTGTTTTAGGGACGTAAATGGCTTAAATCGGGCGGGAGGTGCATCAGTAAATTGTACAATTTGTCAAATTCCAATAAAGATTCACAGGGAAATCCCCTTTATCTCACGAATAAAACGAGTACTCGATTGAGCGTAGTTTGGACTCGAAATTGATTTTTATTATTTAGTGTGGTTTTGATAGTGTACCGACCGGACTGATGATCGGCCCATACGTGATTCCAAATACACATATATACGGGTAGCCGTTTGAGATTTTGTTCTCGGTAACATCTGTCACAGTTTTATAGAACAAATTTTGACATTTCCGTGGCTGATTTTACATATTTGAAGGAAATTATGAGGCCATCGCGCAATGCAAACAGCCTGGAATGCAAACTGAATTAATTATTACTAATTAATTGTCTGTTTTTCATGGTTGCCCGATGTACCGACAATAGCAAATGTATAGTTGCCCGCTTGAAATTTAGGTTGCCCCAGGCAAACGGTTATTTCGAACCCTGCAGTAGCAAAGAAACTGGTGTACATTTTTACACAGCTTTGGTGGACGATGTTGCTGTCTATGACAGCACCATCTCCCACCAAATTTGTTTAAAAATGAACACCAGTTCATCTTTTAATTTAATTTGAAAACTTAAAATTTTTACATCAGATTGCTAAGAGTTAAGCAAGTACACAGTGATGTGAAAGTTTACGATACATGTGACAGTAGTCAAAACCTGTGTACATAGTAGTCTTTTATTATCGGGTAGGTAATTGCATCTGTTGTTCTAGAAACAGATAGAAGGTGATTTACTGTCAAATATCCAGTCATACCTCATCCAAATTGTAGATCTATGTTCAGTTTTTGTCACTGTTAATTAATACAGCTTAGCCTATTTCATTCTATGCTGTAATATATCTAGATATATTAATTAATGCCTGACAGCACTTTCGTAAGCATGATAAACAACCATGAGGTTAAATATATAAACTTGTCTGAATATTTCCCGGTATTTACCAATATTTCCCAGTATTTCCCACTGCCCTGGGAAATACTAGTACTATTTCCCGGGAAATTGCCAACCCTGAATAGTAAAAACATACAATTCATACTTGTAGGACTATTAAGCGTTGATGACAGACTAAATCGCGTCATTCATGATGTAATTGATTATGATGTCAGCTTACATGTGACGTAGTTGATTATGATGTCATATGATTGATCGATAAACTGAATTCCGCTATAATTAATTACACAGCGCTTTGCCGGATTGGTCGTCTGAGTCACTGTTAAGCTGAATGTGATTCGATTGAAAGATTTTGGTGTCTGTGACAACAATTTTCCATCAAATTATTTTCAAAATAATCAGTTTAACTCGGACTATTTATTTATTAGTATGTAATAACTTAAGCAAGAAAGATTTGATCTACAATACATAATTTAGGGTGAAATGTGTTATATTCATGCCTTCGCAGTAGATCTCTATGATCACACTGATGTCAAAACAGGGGCAAGTTTAAACTGGCCTTGTGTAGTGGTTGTAGGAATGGAATAAAAGGTAAAAACCATTATAAAAGCTAGAAAATTTCAAAACAATTACATGTCCGTTCTATAACTGCCCATATCCTACAGTACATAGCTGTCAAAGTGAATCTTAACCAATCAGACAGGCAGGTTTACATGTACTGGAAACATGGATCTAGGGCGTGTTTGTAGCTGATTATTTGTCAGCCGAAAATAGTGCATTCGACTACAATAGTCGCCTATAATTAACTGTAATTGGCTAGGCTAACTAAAGGTAGACCCAGTTCTGTCTTGGCTAATCAAATTTGATTTTTTTTTTTCCCTTTTGCAAATGGCAAATGTTCGATTTACAACAGAAATTAGCTAACTGCTTGAATAAAATAGTGAGAACATCGTAAAATACGACGTTTATGCTTGGTTTATATTTCACACGGGACTTTGAGATCAATTTAATCTATGATACTAGCTATCAGTACTGTTGTCAATGCTCATTTTGGGGTATGAGCCCAGACCTTTATGACGGTTGTGTTTTCGTGGCAATTATTATATACACCTGTGCAAAAGTTAAGCACCACCCTATTTTTACGCACATGCGAGGGTATATTCATGTGCTATGAAGAAAGCAATAGCATAAACATTTATGTACCCATCCATCTTAGTGCAAGAGGTAATAATGCAACTAGAGGAATGCTGATTATGATGGTGGGGAAACACTATGTTTTTGTTTGAACTTGAAAACGAGGCCTGAATATGGTTACGTTGACACAACTGACAACTATTGCCCTACAGTTGACACACGTGGCTAGATTGTCATTAATGGTGTCTGAAAACGAAGTTTAACATCTGTGCACGAGTTTGAGACTGTCATTATTAATACCGGGTATATCCACCTTGTGCTTGGATGACGGCCTGGACACGACGTCTCATGCTGGTCACCAACCGACTGATACGCCATTGTGGTATTCGTTGCCATTCAAGATGGAGTGCGTCTGTTAATTCCTGTAGGTTCTGCACAGGAGGATCCCTCCTTCTCACCATGTTTCCCAGAATGTCCCAGATATGCTCAATAGGGTTCATGTCAGGGCTCCTTGCTGGCCATGGTAGGGTTTCGATGGCATTCTGGCGGAGGTATTCATGCACAGCTCTAGCACGATATGGTCGGGCGTTGTCATCCATGAATATAGGGTGGGTTCCAGGTGCATGAATTACAAAATGAGGGACCACAACTCTATCCAGTATGGAATCTTGATATCTTTGTCCATTTAGTGTTCCAGGTACAGTCAACAGATCCAGCTTACAATCAAATGAGATGCACCCCCATATCATAACGGAACCTCCACCAAATGGAACTTCTTCCATGATGTTACGTTGGTCGTACGCCGTGCGTCTGGACCTCCATACACGAGTTCGACCATCTGTGGCATGAAGCAGGAACCGACTTTCATCGGACCAGTGTACCCGTCTCCAGGATCTCATGTTCCAGTGTCTTCTTTCGTTGCACCACCTCAGACGCTCCTCTTTGTGGTGTGCAGTGAGGAGAGGACGTCTGACAGGTCTCCTAGCTTTCATGCCAGCAGCATACAGTCTCCTTTTGACGGTAGACATTGACACCTATTGCGCGTTTCCCATTGCTGGCTGAGCACTCTGCTGTTGGTGAATGGAGATCTCCTAACAAGGCGTACTAGGGCTCGATCATCACGGGCAGTAGTCTTCTTCGGTCTTCCAGATCTAGGCCTGTCCTTCACCTCGTTAGTTTGCCCATGTTTTGCAATCAAACGACTGATTACAGTATGGTTAATGTTCAGCTGTCTGCCAATCTCTCTGCATGACATACCAGTGGTATGCATGCCTATGATTTGCCATTTCACACGATCACTTAACCTTCGTCTTGCCATAGCGGTTCACAATCAAGAGCTAATTCTCTCTGTACAAATAAACCACGGTCATGAACACAAAATTCCTAATCTTGTCACCTAAATCTGTATGTAATGTTCTACACCTCAAACTGGACTTTTACATAAATGAACACGTGTGCTGTTTCCCGCCACGCACGGACATCAAGCGGCGTGAAGTCATGCATGCATGTGCATTTCGTATTTGGAATTATGTCAGCTAACGCGGGGACAAAAAGTATGGCAGCCTAGTTGTACCATCATGTTTCTACATTCTATTGTTTTTGCTGGTGCTTAACTTTTGCACAGGTGTATATGTTTTAAAATACACCTTATCCCCAAGACCAATCGCCTAGACGATATCACAGTATTTTCCTCGCTATCGTTATCGTCTTCTAAAAACCAATATCACCCAGCCCTACCTCCAAACATGTTTCGCGAAATAGCAGAGCGCGCTAACAGAATGTATCATTCCATGGGGAAAGGTTTGCAGAGAGCCAGAGCGGTCTTCGTGTACATGAATTGGACGAATTATATGGAAATAATATTGGTTTGAGATGGAAAAGTATGCAAAAAATACAAATGGTAAGCATTTTTACTCATTTCGTGTGCTTTACACGTTCTAAGTACACACAGCCTACTGTGTATATGCTGTGGTCACTAAATACAGGTAAAATATCATTTTCCCATAGAAAGAGCAGTCGCTTTTCCCGTTAGACAAGAGTACTATTAAATTTGGTCAATTCAAAGCAAGTTTACTGCTTAAGCAAAATGTTGTACCCATTTTATGTTATATCTCAATATTTCGGTATCAGCAAAAAGATGATGATATGACTAACAGCATAGCTATGATACTGGTATTCGATACAATATCGGTATAGCCCTAGGGGTCTAGAAATGGTGAATAGACTATGTAGAAGCGAAATCCTCACAATCTCTGGACATCAGGTCACCTTTCTATTTATAAATTGGTTCAATAGTTACTGTTTTACATGTTCAAAACCTTGATATATTTATGTGCTTTGATCACACATAAGTTGTTTTGGAAACGATATGGCCGTAGTGGTGATGATTGTCTCTGGTATGACTTCCTCAAACCCAGCGATTTTCATACAGTGCATTTACATGTACTCATAGATAAACCTATCTTTCCATGCACTTTGTTGGATCCGTCTTGTTGGCCCGTGTTTCATGCAACCAACTTGTTAAACATATATATTGTAGGCTTAGGTTAACAATTACGTTCAAATCACAGCAAAACTAACTGTAAACACACCATTTTACATTCATCATTTTCAGGAATCGTTCTAACTACATTTTCTTGAGAGATGAATAACCCCTATTTTAGCACCCTTATAGATTACATTTGTGCCTGGAAACAATGACAAAGGAATAATATTTCACTAAACATAGTTATTATTCACGCCAATACAGACATGTTTGCAATCAGACAGTGCAAAATGGCATGTGCGCAAAAATATAATTTGCATATTATTTATCTACTATGTACAGCCATCATCAACCTCCCCCCACCTACCCCATCACGTGCACACATACATCAATCCCAGATGTTTAACACGATGAATCTTTTCAAGAATGACATGCTTGGGGGGGGGGGGGATTTCTAAAAGTGCTCATGCACTCCACATTAATATGGGTAGCTTACATACCAAATTTGGTTGAATTCTATCAAATAGTATCGGAGATGTTGCATTACAATTAATTTCCTGACCTTTTGACCCCCATCCCCGACCCAAAGCTGGTGGAGCCAAATGTAAATATGCTCATCCACTCCATATTGATATGAGTAACTTACACCAAATTTGGTTGAATTCCATCAAATAGTTTCAGAGGAGTTGCATTGCAATACATTTTTTTACCTTTTGACCCCCATCTCCCACACAACCCTGGGGGCACGGGCAAATGTAAATGTGCTCATGTACTCTACATTGATAGGGGTAACTCGCACACCAAATTTCATTGACTTCTCTAACGGTTTCTGAGGAGATGCATTACAATCAATTTCTGTAGGTTAAAATTTGACCTGTTGCCCCCTCCCCCACTCCCTGGTGTGGAGCCAAATGTAAATATCGTCTTGCAAAACAGAATCATATGGGTAACCCACATACCAAATTTGGTTAAATTCCACCCAATGGTTTGGGAGATCGTGTGACAGACGGACTGAGGCGGTTACAATATCCCCGATGTTTTTTTAAAACATGGCGATAATAAAGTACATTATTGTATTTAACATCCCGTTAAAAGACATTGCCTTTGTACTAAAGACAGAGAAATATTGATCCAGCACACTGCACCTTCTCGGCGTGATGTCATAGTGATCAGTGCCAAGTTTCAGATTGTGCCAGCATTTAATCATGTTAAATTGGACTCTCTAAAATATTTCTTTTCACTCCAAAGTGACGTTAATGTAATTAAATTGTGCTAAGGGCAATAAAATTAATTGAAACTCACTATCAGCCTCAAGTCCTCCCACGACCTTAAAATTCGTCGAATATCAAATATAGTCGTCATACAATTCAAACCTGCTCACCAGTCCACATGTCCTTTAGGCCAAAGCATGGTGCATGCATGTGGGTTGTAGTGTGTCCATGCAGACGTGTGTGTGTGTGTGTGTGTGTGTGTGTGTGTGTGTGTGTGTGTGTGTGTGTGGTGTGTGTGTGTGTGTGTGTGTGTGTGTGTGTGTGGCCACCTTAAAATTCATCGAATATCAAATATAGTCGTCATACAATTCAAACCTGCTCACCGGTCCACATGTCTTTTAGGCCAAAGCATGGTGCATGCATGTGGGTTGTAGTGTGTCCATGCAGATGTGTGTGTGTGTGTGTGTGTGTGTGTGTGTGTGTGTGTGTGTGTGTGTGTGTGTGTGTGTGTGTGTGTGTGTTAAAAGATGGTTGTTCTCTTGATGCCCTAAGACATTGTCATTGACATGATTAAGCGGCATTGACTTGCCCTTTTTAGTGACACCATAAGGACTGTCCATTTGCATGCCAAGAGAAGACAAATTGAAAATTTTTGATCGAAGTTGTTGGATCGATAACCGAGCTAGTCATTTAAGTAGTGAATTAAAAACATAGTCTTCATTTGGCCTGCAAAATTGAAGGTTTAAGCCAATATTCCTGGTCAATCTTGACCATTAAAGAGTTACCTGTCATACATGACCTTATATTACATTAACACAGGTAAGCAGTGTAAAGGCAGAGCTGGAGAAAGCACAGATGGACTTATGTGAAAGTGAAAAACATTCTGAGAAGTTATCTGCGGAGCACCATAAACAGAGCGAGTACATCAGCCACCAGCGTAGCCAGATCGATTCACAAACAGAGCGTATTCACTCCCTGGAGAACGAGATAAAGCGAGTACAAGGTGATCTCAGTAAGGTGGCCAGCGTAAATGGAAACATGTCATCAACAGGAGCTATTATTCCAGGTTAGCTACCAGTTTTTCTCTAATGATGTAAAGAAATCGACGTGCATGTTGTAATTGTTGTTGTTTATACATTGCTTGAGTAACTATTATAGTCACAGTTTGACTGAAAATTGTATATTGAAATACAAAAATGTGGACTAGTAAAGCATAAAATGTACACTACGGCATACACACAAGGGATAAAATTTAATTTTACGGCAAACACTTTGTGGGACATTGTGTGTTTTGGTACTTTGTGGGATCTTTGCTTTCTCATAGGAATTTTGGCTTAAAATTCAGATTTAAGGTAGTTCTGATATCCGTAATAATAAATATAAAAAGAAGTATTGATTATACTTACGTTTGTATAAAACCTTGTGTGTCACCGATTTTATGACTTTGTGGGATACTGACGCAAATGACCCACAAAGCACCCAAAGTAATATACAGTATATGACTATGTGGGACACTACATAAAATGACCCATAAAGCACCGGGATGATGTGTTAATATAATACATGTAATATATGTTAGCAGCAGCAGTAGCTGCCACTGCTGCTGCTGCTGTCACGGTTGATGATGACTGCCACCGTTGGCGCTGCCGACGCCGACCTTGCCAACAAGACACCCCACTGACATTGCCAAGCCTGATGCAGCCATTGATAACAATCTCAATTAAGCTAGCAAATAAAAAAAGTAATTGAAAGGTAAAAAAAAAAATAAATTATCTAATGCCTATAATGACGAATGTCATAAGTTAACTCGGGGTGTTGGAATTTGCAGACAGCTCAGAAAACGCGTGAATTATGTTATTGCGGTAACATAATGAATACAATAGCAGAGAAAGACAAATCAACATCATTACATTTCACTGTTCGCATTCAAATATTGTATACCTTACCCATGGCAGAGTCCATTCAGTTGTTACAAAATTTTACCTTAAGATAGAATCATAGAAAAGATAGCTATAAAACGTAATTAATATTCAAAAGGATACTGACGGCAATAAACTTATCTGAAACCATTCCAAGTAAAAGATGTGTTTAAGAAAGAAAAATTATAAAATGCATAAAAGAAAGTGTGAATATATTTCTGTGTAATGCTTTATAAAGAATAATCATGGAAAAGAAAATAGATAGTCATATTATGTATTACTAGTCAATACGTTGTCATAACATATATGTGAACAAACCATAAACAATCGTGGACACTATCGTGGCTATAACATCGAGCGGCCAATTAACCAACTTATACTAGTTGCAAGTTGCAACTAAAATGTAAATGAAATAAGCCATACTAAAAATAAAAATAGGTTAATCGCCTAGTATACTAGAATATCAGCATCATCATCATTATCATCATCATCATCATCATCATCATCATCGGCAGTAGCAGCAGAAGCAGTAATTGATAGGAAGCTCAATTAAGATAGCAAATGAAAAATAATTTGAAAGATAAAAATAAATACATTACCTAATATCTATTGTGAAGAATGTTTTACAAGTTAACTCAGGATGTTGACACTTGTTGAAAGCACAGAAAACATAATGAGCTATATCATTGCTGTATCATAATGAATACAATATCAGACAAAGGCATATCAACATCATTACATTTCAGTTTTAACATTCAGATCTTTTGTACCTCAGACGCTGTCAGAGTCCACCCAGCTGTCATTAAATGCATGCCTTGAGATAGGAAAGATAACTATGGATCGAAATTAATATTCAAAAGAATACTGGCAGCAACAAACACAAGCAGGACCCATTCCGTTATTAAAATATGTATATAAATAATGCATAAAGGAAACAGCAATATGAATATGTCATTGTAATGCTTTATGAAGAATGATCATGGAAAAGAAAACAGATAGCCATATTATATACATGTAGTTGGTAGCGTTAAAACAGGTGGGGCTTCTGTAGTGCAGATTACATGCATTGACATATATACCAACACACGCAATCAAATAAAGAGGTAAATATGATTAGAAACATAATATGAAAAAATTTTTAATGATTTCAAAATCATAAAAAATAATATTTAATGTTTAAAAGCAATTTATTTTTATAATAACACTAGTTCTCTATTGATCGAATACTATCTGTTGTGATGAGTTGAAAACCTTGTATGCTAGATCAAAATCTACTCGGTATCCTTGATCTGTAATCGTTTGATGGGCTTATATCTTCCAGCCATGTATGAAGCACTACTCCTAGCTAAATAAATAGAAGAACTCGCTGATTTTTAAAGTCAAGCTACTGAATAGTAAATAATGTTCTATTCTCTAGGCATTGATACTGTTTGTTGTCGGAAACAGTTGGATAGTAGGCTAGTCCAGTAGGCAGGCTAGTAGGGCATGCCGGTTACTAGGATATTAGGCTAGGCCAGTAGGCGGGCTAGTAGGCTAAACAAGTCGGCATGCTACTAGGTTAGGTCAGTAGGCAGGCTAGTAGAATAAACTAGCAGTCTGGACTAGAAGTCTAGGCTAGTAGATTAGGGTATAAGTTTAGGCTAGTGCGCTAGGCTAGAAGACTATGCTAGTAGCCTAGATAGATTATGTTAGTAGGCTAGTAGACTTGGCAAGACATCTAGACAGGAAATATAGGCTAGTTGGCTAGTATACGAGGTTAGAAGTGCGTGGTAGAAGGCTAGGCTATGAGGCTAGTAGACTAGGTAGACGTTGCTAGAAATCTAGGCTAGAAGTCTCGGGTAGTAGACTATGCTGGAAGTCTAGTCCAGCAATCTAGGCTAAAAGTCTAGATTACTAGGCTTGGAGACTAGGCTAGGAAAATAGGCTAAACGTCTAGGCTATTAGGCTAGTAGACTATCTTAGAAGTCTAGGCTAGATGTTTCAGCTAGGAAGCTAGTAGACTTGGTAACAATTCTAGTCTAGAAGTCTAGGCTAGTAGGCGGATAGACCAGGCAGTAAGCATAGGCTAATGGGCTTGTACATGGAGGCTAGAAAACCAGGCTAGAAGTCTTGGCAAGTACATTAGGTTGGACGTCTATGCTCGAAGTCTAGACTAAAAGTCTAGGCCATTAGGCCAGTAGACTATTCTAGAAATCTACACTCGGCTATGATAGACAGCAGCAGACATCTCCCAGCAATTTATAGCAAGGTCAATTAAGATAGCAAATACGAAGGAATCTGAAAGATTAAAAAAATAGGTACATTACTTAATATCTATGATGAAGAATGTCATAAGCTAATTCAGAATGTTTACACTAACTAAGTCTTGTTGACAAGACAGAACATATAAATGAGTTTGAACCTTAACACCTGCTAGAGTCCATCCAGTTGTTATGAAAGTTATACCTTGAGATAGGGAAGATAGCTATAAAAGGAAGCTAATATTCAAAAGGATACTGGCAGCAATAAACCTATCTGAAACCATTCCAAGTACTTGAAAAAGATGTGTTTATGAAAGAAATGTTATATAATGCATACAAGAAACAATGTGAATATATTTCAGTCTAATGCTTTATGAAAAATAATCATGGAAAAGAAAATAGATTGTTATATTATGTATTACTATTCAATACGTTGTCATATATTATATGTAATAAAAACATAAGCAAGTGTGACACGCTATGGTTTTGACTGTTCAATCAACTGAGTTATAGTCTAGAACCATAAGTTAGTAGGCTAGAAGACTTGGCTAGAAATGTAACATAGAAGTCTAGTTAGGTAGGCTACTAGACAATGCTAGAAGTGTAAGATGGTAGGCGGGAAGACCAGGCTACAAGTCTATCCCAGAAATCGGCTAGTAGGATAGTAGACTAGGCTAGAAGTCTAGACCACAGGTTTTAGCCTAGTCAGCTAGCAGACTACACAAGAAGATATGGCTAGAAGTGTAGACTAGTAATCTAGGAGACTAGCAGTGGCAGCACCCCAGCTGGTGGGATTAATATGATAGTAGACTAGGCTAAAATCTAGAAACATAAGTTAGTAGGCTTGGCTAGAAATCCAGCATAGAACTCTAGTTAGGTAGGCTACCAGACAATGCTAGAAGTGTAAGATGGTAGGCTGGCAGAGTAGGCCAGAAGTTTATCCTAGAAATCGGCTAGTAGGATAGCAGAGTAGGATAGTAGACTAGGCTAGAAGTATAAACTATAGGTGTTAGCCTAGTGAGCTAGTAGACTAGCTAGTAGGGGGGGGGTGGAGTCAAATACACATGCTCACATACACCCTGTGTAGTCTAGGCTAGACATGCGGGTTGGTAGGCTAATAGACTAGGTTAGAAAAGAAGCTACTAAACTAGGCTAGATGTTTAGACAAGTAGGCTAGTAGACTAAGCAAGAATTCCAGGTTAGTAGTAAAGGCTAGTAGAATAGGCTAGAAGTCTAGGCTAGTATGGCTAGATGACTAGACTCTTTCAATATGCTAATATACTATGAAGCCTAGGGTGTAAACAAGGATAGAAGTCTAAATCAGTAGACAAGGCTAGGACAAAAGCAATAGATGGTGGACACTCAGTCAATGGCATACACCTCAACTTCAAGAAAGCTTTCGACACAGTTCTATATGGGAGGCGCATGGGCAAGACGCAGTCCTATTATATATGCAATCCGATTCATGGATGTGTCAGAGCATGTCTTGCCAAGCGAAAGCAGTAGGTGCCCATTGGTGGAAAAGAATCAAGTTGGATGGTAGTAACGAGTGGGATTCCTCAGGGAAGTGTATTGGGACCTCTGCTTTTTGTGATCTATATAAATGACTTGTCAAGCCGTGTAAGTTTAGACATTTATCCGATGACACACACATTTTTTTTATAACAATCCTTGAAGAGGAAGACCATGCATCCTTACAGGCGGATTTGAATGAACTAGTCGAATGGTCAAATACACGGCTACTTCGCTTTCATCCTGACAAGTACGCCAATATGAGTATTGTGCGGATAAAATTATAATTATTATATTATTGCTGATGATAAAACCCATGGAATTAAGAGGTCTCAGCAGAAGAAGGGCATAGGGGTGAAAACAGATGGGCTAAAGGTCAATAACGCAACTAGTATGTTCGCAATTATGTGATTATGTGAACGTAAACCAGATTACATTTAGCCCACTGCATAAAGCAATGGTAAGCTTAGCCACCTTGATTATGGAGTCCATAAGCCAACAAACAGCTGGCAGATACTAAATTCTATACTAAACTAGAAACCAATCCAACCATAACGTTTACTGAACTTGTCCTCAGAAGACTGAACCAACTGGTCAGGGATGAGGAGATTGACTCCTCCACCGCCTACAGACTAATCCCAGACACACACACACACCCCCCCCCCCCCTCCCCGCCAGTTTCTATTTACTACAAAAAATTCACAAGGCCAAAAAAGATGGCCTAACCCCAGATAGACCAATTATCAGCGGCATCGGCTGCCCTACGGAACTCATCAGTAGTTTCGTGGATGAACACATTAAGGTTCACGTTGGACACCACAGACTTCATCAACAAAGTAGAGTCCTTTGGCCAACTTAAGGCTAATTCGCTACTAGTCACCATGGATGTCACATCCTTATACACAAACATCCTAAACAGAGAAGGCATCAGAGTGGTAGCCATGTTTGCTAAAACATGGTATGTCAGGCACACTCTCAATCAGGAGCCTCTGTAACCTCCTGAAACTCGTTTTGGAATGCAACAGTTTTGAAATCAACGGAGAACATTATCTCCAAGTGGGCGGTACCGCAATGGGAAGCAAAGCAGCATGCACATCTGCATGCATCTTCATGAGCATTCTAGAGGATAAGCTGCTACAGAATGCACCATACTCCCGAGCACTGTACGTCAGATACATAGACGACATCTTTATGATCTGGGAGCACAGGCACGAAGCTCAACAAGAGTTTGTCACTCACATGAATGCACCCCAACACAGCATTAAATTCACCATGGAATAAGCATCATATGCCAAGTCTCCTTTTTGGACACCATGATCCAAAACTCGCAAACGAATTCCATCATATTCGACCTCTATATACCAAGCCCACGGACACACATGGGTAGCTACACTACGAGTCTGCCCACCCGGCCTCTTGTAAAGAGCCAGCCCATATGGCCAATTCCTTAGGCTTAGAAGGATCTGCTCCACCCTTCAAGATTTTGATAGAAACAGCCTAACCATACACTCACACTACAGAGTCCGGGGCTATCCTGCCAAGATACTACAAAAGGCCAGATGGACAGCCCGGTCCAAGGACCGCCAGTCACTCCTCAAACCCACCCCAATGGACCCATCCACCAAAAAGCCCTACAGACTAATCTTTGTCTGTGAATTCAACCGCACAGATATGATGCTGAAGGACACAATCACCAAATTCTGGCCCATCCTACAGGGAAAAGAACATTGCAGGCTAGGTTTCCCAGAAAAAACCCTATCGCTTTCAAAAACAAAACAATAAAAGATATGATCGTCAGGGACAAACTCCCTCCCCTGGACCAACCGGCCCAAGAATACCACAACCCGTTAATCCCTTGGCCAACCTAGAACTGTAATATCTGCAATAATATGGACAAATCCAGATTCTTTAAAACCAACACACTGGCCTCTCCTACAGAGCCTAAATTATATGCAACTGTCAATCACGCAATATAGTCTGTCCCCTAAAGTGCAAAGCTTGTGGCAAACAATGCGTAGGAGAAACCCTCTGCCCCTTTAAAATCAGGATCCAAGAACACAAGCGCTCTAGGTTAGCATTCTAAACTAGTAGACTATGATATATCATAGGCTAGTATGCTAAGTCTCGGTTAGAAATCTATGTTAGTGGGCTAGTAGATTTGGCTCGAATTCCAGACTAACTAGAGCTCTAGGCTCGTAGGCTGGTATAAGACTAGGTCAGTAGACTAATAGACAAGGTTAGATGTCTAGCCTAGTAGACTCGGTCATAAGACTAGCATAGTACACTAGGCTCTGGGAGTCTAGTTTAGTAGGTTAGTAGAATTGATCTAGGCTAGATGCTTAGGCTAGTAGACTATGGGAGAAGTCCAGATTTCGTGACTACAGGATTAGGATAATAGGCTAGTAGACTAGGCTAGAAGTATGTGCTAGAACTCAAGGTTTGTGGACTAGTAGACTCCGTTAGAATTCTAGACTAGTAGACTGGTAGAAGTCAAGTGTAATAGGCTAGACGTCTAGGCCAGGAGACTATGGTAGAAGTATGGGCGAGAAGTAAAGGATAACAGACTGGCTAGAGGTCTACACTAGTAGATGAAGCCAGAAGTCAAGGCTAGTAGTATAGGTTTAAAGTCTAGGCTAGAAGGCTAGTAACCCAGGCTAGTAGACTACCTGGGTAGAAGTATATGTTGTAGACTACAAGTCTAGGTTAGAAGCATAGGAAAGCAGACTAGGCTAGATGTCTAGGCTAGAAGTCTAGGCGAGTGGGCTGGTAGACTAGGTTAGAAGTCTAAACTAGAGGTCGAGGGTGTAAATCTAGTCCAGTAGGCAAAGACTATCTTATAAGGCTAGGCTAGTAGTCTAAGTATGTAGGATAGTAGAATAGGCTAAGCCTAGGCTAGTAGATTGCTTGGATAAGACACTGCTGTAGACTAGTCTAAATGTCTAGGCTAGAAGTCTAAACTAGTCTAGAAGTCCAGACTACAATGTTAGTAGGCTAGGCTTAAGGTCTTAGGTAGAAGCATATGCTAGTCGGTTTGGTTAGAGGTCTCAGCTAGAAGTCTAGGTTAGTAGGCTAGAAGTAGACTCGGCTAGAATTATAGGCTACCTAGAACTATAGGCTAGTAGACTGGTAGAAGTCTGGAGGTGTAGGCTCGAAGTCTTCTAGACTAGTGGGCTAGTAGACGATGCTAGAAATTTATGCTAGCAGGCTATCAAGTAGACTATGCTAGAGGTCTAGGCGAGTAAAATAGGCAAAAGGCAATGCCAGTAGACTAGGCTAGAAGGATAGTCTAGTAGGTTAGCATAATAAGATAGAAGTCTAGGCTAGTAGGCTAATAGACTAATCAAGAAGTCGATGTTATATTTATAGGCTAGAATTCTAGGTTAGCATGGCTAGTAAATTTTGCAATAAGTCTAGGCTGTAGACTAGGCTATAAGTATGTGATAGTAGACTCGGCTATACGACTGGGGTAGAAGCATAGGCTACTAGACTAGGCTAGAAGTATAAGCTAGTAGACAACATGTGTAGAAGGCAAGGTTGTAGCCTATACTAAAAGTGCACGCTAGAAGTCTAAACTAATATACTAGGCTAGCACTCTAAACCACTAGACTAGTAAACTAAACTAAATGCTAAGTTAAAAGCATAGGCTAGCAGACTAGGTTACTATGCTAGAAATCTAGGCTACAAGGCGAGGTTAGTTGGCTGTTAGATCTGGTCCAGAATTCTAGGCTAACTAGCACTTTAAATTAGACGGCGAATGTAGTGGGAGAAGACTGTGGAGCAGGTTAGAAATCTAGGCTAGTAGGCTCGTAGACTAAGTTAGAATTCAAAGCTAGTAGACTAGGATCTCAGACTAGGCTATAGGTCTAGGCTAGGAGACTATGTGGAAATCTAGGCTAATACACAACGCTAATAGACTAGGCTAGTGACCTAGCATATTAATCTAGGTGTCTAAGCTAGCACTCTGAGTATGGTAGAAGACTAGACACGAAGTCTAGGTTAGGTGGCTAGTATTCTATGCTAGAACTCTAAGGTTACCGTCCAGAGCAGTGGGCTAGTAGATTCAGCTAGATATCTACACTAGGAGCCTACCTGTGTAGAGGTCTATGTTCTAAACGAGTCCTTAAGTCTAGGCTAGTATTCTAAACTAGTAGACTAGGCTAGAAGTCTAGGCTAGTAGAGTAAGGTAAACATCAAGGACAAAAGGATATGCTAGTAGGCTATGTGATTAGACTATGATCTACGCTAGTAGTAAAATTTATTAGACTAGTAGACTTGGCTAGAGTTTCAAATGTCTAGGCTAGTAGACTATGGTAGACGTCTATGCTATAGTCATAGGGTTGTAGGCTAGTAAAGTAGACTAGGTTATAATTCTAGGCTATAACCCTAGATTAGTGGGCTAGTAAATTCAGTTAGAATTCTGGACGAACTAGAACTCTAGGCTTCTTGGCTAGAAGACTGGCAAAGCTTTTAATAGAGATGGCTAGTAGAATGATGGGCTAGTTGGCTAGTAGATTAGACCAGAAATTTTGGCTAGTAGGCCAGTAGCCTAGGTTATAAATCTGAGCAAGCAAAGTAGGCAAGAGGACTAGTCTAGTCTAATAGGCTAGTAGAATATGCTAGAAGCCTAGGCTGATAGGTTATAAATATAGGCTAGCGGACTAGGCTAGAAGTCTATGCTAGCATGGGTAGTAGATTATGCTATAAGTCTAGTATGTAGATTAAGCTAGAAGTCTATGCTAGTTGGCTAGTAGACTGGGCTGTAAGACAAAGCTAGAAGTATAGGCTAATGGACTAGGCTCGGAGTCTAGGTTATAAGTCTAGGTTAGTAGGCTAGTAGACATGGCTAGAATTCGAAGCTAGGCTAGAAGGATAATGGACTGGTTATTAGACGATGTTAGATATCTAGGCTAGTAGGCAAGACTAGTGGCTTAGTAGATTCAGCCAGATGTCTAGGATAGAAATCTAACTATACACCTGTGCAAAAGTTAAGCACCAGCAAAAACAATAGAACGTAGAAACATGATGGTACAACTAGGCTGCCATACTTTTTGTCCCCGCGTTAGCTGACATAATTCCAAGTACGAAATGTACATGCATGCATGACTTCACGCCGCTTGATGTCCGTGCGTGGCGGGAAACAGCACACGTGTTCAGTTATGTAAAAGTCCAGTTTGAGGTGTAGAACATTACATACAGATTTAGGCGACAAGATTAGGAGTTTTGTGTTCATGACCGTGGTTTATTTGTACAGAGAGAATTAGCTCTTGATTGTGAACCGCTATGGCAAGACGAAGGTTAAGTGATCGTGTGAAATGGCAAATCATAGGCATGCATACCACTGGTATGTCATGCAGAGATATTGGCAGACAGCTGAACATTAACCATACTGTAATCAGTCGTTTGATTGCAAAACATGGGCAAACTAACGAGGTGAAGGACAGGCCTAGATCTGGAAGACCGAAGAAGACTACTGCCCGTGATGATCGAGCCCTAGTACGCCTTGTTAGGAGATCTCCATTCACCAACAGCAGAGTGCTCAGCCAGCAATGGGAAACGCGCAATAGAGTGTCAATGTCTACCGTCAAAAGGAGACTGTATGCTGCTTGCATGAAAGCTAGGAGACCTGTCAGACGTCCTCTCCTCACTGCACACCACAAAGAGGAGCGTCTGAGGTGGTGCAACGAAAGAAGACACTTGAACATGAGATCCTGGAGACGGGTACACTGGTCCGATGAAAGTCGGTTCCTGCTTCATGCCACAGATGGTCGAACTCGTGTATGGAGGTCCAGACGCACGGCGTACGACCAACGTAACATCATGGAAGAAGTTCCATTTGGTGGAGGTTCCGTTATGATATGGGGGTGCATCTCATTTGATTGTAAGCTGGCTCTGTTGACTGTACCTGGAACACTAAATGGACAAAGATATCAAGATTCCATACTGGATAGAGTTGTGGTCCCTCATTTTGTAAATCATGCACCTGGAACCCACCCTATATTCATGGATGACAACGCCCGACCACATTGTGCTAGAGCTGTGCATGAATACCTCCGCCAGAATGCCATCGAAACCCTACCATGGCCAGCAAGGAGCCCTGACATGAACCCTATTGAGCATATCTGGGACATTCTGGGAAACATGGTGAGAAGGAGGAATCCTCCTGTGCAGAACCTACAGGAATTAACAGACGCACTCCATCTTGAATGGCAATGAATACCACAATGGCGTATCAGTCGGTTGGTGACCAGCATGAGACGTCGTGTCCAGGCCGTCATCCAGGCACAAGGTGGATATACCCGGTATTAATAATGACAGTCTCAAACTCGTGCACAGATGTTAAACTTCGTTTTCAGACACCATTAATGACAATCTAGCCACGTGTGTCAACTGTAGGGCAATAGTTGTCAGTTGTGTCAACGTAACCATATTCAGGCCTCGTTTTGAAGTTCAAACAAAAACATACAGTGTTTCCCCACCATCATAATCAGCATTCCTCTAGTTGCATTATTACCTCTTGCACTAAGATGGATGGGTACATAAATGTTTATGCTATTGCTTTCTTCATAGCACATGAATATACCCTCGCATGTGCGTAAACATAGGGTGGTGCTTAACTTTTGCACAGGTGTATAGTAGATTAGGGTAGAAGTCTAGACTGGAAGTATATGTTAGTGGGCTACTAGGTTAGAACCCCAGGGTAGCAGTCCAGACTAGTGTGCTACTAGACTCAGCTAAATGTCTAGGATTAAAATTTAGGCAAGTAGGCTAGTATAGAACACTAGAACTCTAGGCTTGTAGACTAGGCTAGACGTCGTGGATAGATGGCTAAGCTGGAAGTCTAGAATGGCGTGGCTAGTCGACTTGGATAGCTGTTTGGGCTAGTAGACTACCTGTGCAGAAAGCTATGTTGCGAACTAGACTATGTCTAGGCTAGAATTCTAAACTAGCTGACTAGGCTAGTAGAATAGGTTAAACATCTAAGATAGAAGCATATGCTATCAGGCTAGCCGACTAGGCTAGTATTCAAATTTATTGGGCTGGTATATTTGTCTACACTTCTAGAACTCTAGGGTCGTGGGATAATAGGCTGGTAGAAGTCTAGGAGCACAGATTAGATGTCTAGGTTAGTATACTAGGTTAAAGGCTTAAAGGTTTAGGCAAATAGAGTAGTTTAGTCTAGTAGAGAAGGCTAGCACTCTAGGCTAGTGGGCTAGTAGAGTAGGCCAGAAATCTTGGTTAGTAGGCCAGTAGCCTAAGTTAAAAATATTAAACTAGGCTAGCAGGCTACAAGACTAGGCTAGTATGCTAGTATACTAGGATAGAATAGAAGTTTGTAAGCTATGCTAGAAGTCTTGGATAGAAGAATAGAAGAATAAGCGAGAAGCATATGATAATCGCTTATAATGCTAGAAATCTAAGCCAGTATGGCCATGGGACTAGGCTAAAAGTCTAGGCTTGTAGACTATCTGGGCAGAGGACAATGCTGTAAGCTAAACATTCTAGGGTAGATGTCTAAACTAGTAGACTAGTCTAGAAGTGTAGGCTACTAGGCTAGTAAACTATGTAAATGCCTCGGCTTGAAGCATATACTAGTAGGCCTGGCTAAGTCTGAACTAGAACTTCGTAGAGAAGTCTAGATTAGTAGGCAAGTAGACTAGGATAGAAGACTATGCTAATATACTAGGCTAGAAGTCTAGGATAGCAGGCTAGTAGACTAGGCTAGAAGTCAAGGCTAGATGCCTAGGCTAAAAAACTATTCTATACATCTAGGATAGTAGTCTATGTAGTAGACAAGATAGGTCTAGGCTAGCAAGGCCAGTATATTCAGCTAGAATTCTAGGCTATAAACTACACTATTTGTCTAGGCTTGTATTCTAATAGTGTGATATATGTAATTATGTATAGGGTAGAAGCATAGGCTGGCAGACTAGGCTAGAAGTATATGCTAGTAGAAAACCTGGGTAGAAGTCAAGGCTGTAGCATATGCTAAAAGTCAAAGCTAGAGGTCTAAACTAGTAAACTATGCTAGAAGCCTAGGATACTAGGCTAGTAGCCTAGGCTAATACACAAGACTATTGTTAGATGACTAGGATAAAGATCTAAGCTAGTAGAGTAGGGTAGAAATATAAACTGGCGGTCTGGGTTAGTAGGCTAGTATACTAGGCTAGAACTCTAGGGTAGAAGTCAAAAGTACAGTGCTAGTAGTGTCAGTTAAAAGTTTAGGCTAGAAGGCTAGGCTAGTAGATTAGTTTAGAAGGCTAGGCTAGAAGTCTAGCCTGGTAAGAGTAGACTAGTTTAGAGGTCTAGGCCAGAGGGTTAGGCTAGGTTGGAAGTCTATGCTAATGTGGCTAGTAGATTATAATAGTTGTCTAGGCTAGTAGACAACCTGTATACAAGTCTACTGTGTAGACTCGTCTAGACGTCTAGGCGAGAATTAAAAAATTAGTAGACTAGGAGGCCTACTAGGATATAAGCATATACTAGTAGGCTACCCAACAAGGCGAAAAGTCAAGGCTAGATGCCAACGCTCGACTAGTCTAACCATCTAGACCAGAAATTTAGCCTAGTAGACATGCCTAGAACTCTAGCCTAGTAGACTAGGCTAGAGGTCTATGCTATCAAGGCTAGTCGATTAGGCTAGAATACCAGGCTGTAGACTAGGCCATTATGTTGCTAATGTTAATAGACCTGGCTATATGTCTAGGCTAGAAGTATAGTCTGGTAGACTAGGCTAGAAGTATAGGCTAGTAGACAATCTGAGTAGAAGTAAAGGTGGTAGCTTATGCTATATGTTAAGTCAAAAGTAGTAACTATGCTAGAAGTATAGGCTACTAGGATAGGAGCCTAGAGAAACGGCTAGAAGCATAGGCTAGTAGGATAGGAGACTATGCTAGAACTATAGATTTGATGTCTAGATTAGTAGGCTAGCAGACTTGGCTAGCATTCTAGGCTAACTAGAACTCCATGCTAGTGGGCTAATTGATTGGTAGAAGCCTAGTAGAGCATGCCATATCTCTAAGCTAAAAGGCTAGTAGACTATGTTAGAAATCCAGTCTAGTAGACTAGGCTATCAGACTAGACTAGAGGTCTCAGTTAGGAGACTATATTTGAAATGTAGGCTAGACGACTAGGCTAATAAACTAGCCAAGACGGCTAGTAGAATATGCTAGAACTCTAGGCTAGTAGGCTAGCATACTAGGATAGAAATCTAAGCTAGTAGCGTAGGCTAGAAGTATAGACTAGAAGCATAAGCTAGAACTTTTAGACTAGGAGATATGCCTAGTCTAATAGACTCCCTGGGTAGAAGTATATGCTGTAGACTATTCTAGAAACCTAGGCTCGAACTCTAAACCAGTAGTCCATGTTAGACATATATGGGAGTAGGCTACAGTAAATGCTTTAGAAGTGTAGACTAGAAGGCGGTGTTAGTGGTCTAGTAGATTTTGCTAACCAGAACTCTAGGCTCGTCAGGGTAAAAGACATGTAGAGATCTCGTAGAGAAGGCTAGCAGTCTGTGTTAGTAGATTAGTCGACTAGGTTAGAAGTCTAGGCTAGTAGAATAGGTTAGAAGAATAGGCTAGTAGACTAGGCTAGAAGTTTAGGCTAGTAGTCTGCGAGTCTAGTACGCCAGCAGACTCGGCCAGATGTATATGCTAGAGGTTCAGGCTTGTAGACGATGGGAAAAGTCTAGACTATGTGGGTAGGCTAGTATATTAATCTAGAAGTGTAGGTGAAAACTCTTGGCTAGTGGGCTAGTAGACTCATCCAGGCAAACTAGATCTCTATGCTACGAGGCTAGTGGATTGGTAGAAGCTAGTAGAGAATGCTAGGAGTGTAGGTTAGAAATTTGGACTAGTAGACTAGGAACGAACACCAGGTTAGTTGACTAGGCTAGAAGTCTAGGCTAGGAGGCTAGTAGAATAGGCTAGTAGGCTAGTACACTAGACGTCTGGGCTAGTAGACCAGGTAGAGTATTGGCTAGACGGCACCGCTAGAAGATTAGACTAGAAGCCAAGTCTAGTTGAATATGTTTGAGGTCTAGGCTAGAAGTCTAGCCTAGTATGTCGCGTAAACTAGGCTAGTAGACTACCTGGGCAGAAGTCTATGTTGTAGGCTAGGATAGAATTCTAGGCTAAAATTATAGGCTAGTCGGCTTGTTGACTAGGCTAGAAATCTGAGCTAGTAGACTAGGAAAGTACACTATGTTAGTAGACTATGCTGGAATGCCAGGCTAGTAGAATAAGAGACATCTAGGCTAGTAGACTATCTGCGTAGAAGTCATGGCTGTAGACTAGTATACAAGTCCAGTTTAGAAGTTTAAACTACAAAACTAGGCTAGAAGTCTGGCTACTAGGCTAGTAGATATTTGCTAGATTTGGCTCAATTAGTAGGTTAGTGGACTAGTCTAGCAGTCTAGGCTAATAGAGTAGGGTAGAAGTTTGTGTTGGAAGTCTAGCCTAGTAGTCTATGCTAGAAGGCAAGCCTAGTAGACTATGTTGGAAGTTCAGGCGGAAGCATAGCTTAGTATGGCTAGTAAACAAGGCTAGAAGGCTGACTGTGTATAATACTAGGTTGTATATAATTAGGCTAGACGCTGAGGATAGTAGGCTAGTAGACTAGGCGAGAGGGCTAGGCTAGAAATCTAAGCTATTGGGCTAGTAGATTTGACTACAAATCTAGGATGTAGGTCTAGGGGTGTAAAGCAAGGCTAGTAGATTAGCTTATACGGTTAGGTAAGTAATCTAGATATAGAGGTTTAGACTAGCATGCTAGTAGACTGGGCTAGAAGTCTAGGCTAGTAGGATAGTAGAATGGGTGAGAAGTGCAGTCTAGTAGTGTAGGCTAGTAGTCTAGGCTAGAAGTCTAGTCTAGCATGGCTAGTAGACTAGGAAAAAAGGCTTGGCTAGTAGACTACATGGGTAGAAGACAAGGTTGTAGACCAGCCTAAACGTCGAGGGTATAAGTCCAAAATAGAAGTCTAGGCTACTAGGCTAGTAGACTAGGTCAAAGGTCTATGCTAGAAGCATATGCTAGTAGGCTAGGATAGAAGTCTTGGCTAGAAGTTCAGGTTAATATGCCAGTAGACTTGGATACGATTCTAAGCTAACTAGACCTCTAGGTTAGTAGGATAGCATACAGCTAGAAGCCTTGCAGAGCATGATAGACGTCTTGGTTAGTGGTCTAGTAGACTAGGCTAGAAAACGCTAGTAGGCTAAGTAGACTGGGCTCGAGCTCGAGACCAGTAGAGTAGGCTAGAAGACTATTTTAGCAGATTACGATAAAAGTCTAGGCCAGTCGAATAGGCTACAACTCTAGGATAGTAGACAACCTGGGTAGAAGTCAAGGCTGCAGACTAGGTTAAAGAGTCTAAACTACGAGACTGCATGTGGTTTAGAAGTCTAGACTACTACACCAGTAGACTGCACGACTATGCTAGTAGACTACGGCAAAAGGCTAGACTACAATCTAGAAGTTTAGGCAAGTAGGCTAGTATACTCAGCTAGAAATGTATGCTAGTAGACTAGAGCAGAAGGCCATGCTAATAGGCTAGTAGAATAGGCTAAACATCTATGCTCGCAGACTAACAGACTAGGCTCGAAGACAAGGCTAGATATCTAGTTGAATAGAGTAGGCTAAAGGTCTAAGCTAACATGGCTAGTAGATTAGTCTATAACTCTCGTCTCTAGACTAGGCTATTAGTCTATGCTAGTAGCCTGGGCGATATGTATTGGCTAGATGCAGGTTGACTAGGCTAGAAGTACATGCTAGTATAAAACCTGGCTAAACGTCAAGACTATAGGTTATGCTAATCTCATCGGATAAAAATCTAAACTAGGAGACTATGCTAGAAATCTAGGCTACGCTAAATGGCTAGTCTATGCTAGTAGATTAGGGTAGATATCTAGGATAGAAGTCTAGACTAATAGACAATGCTAGAATAAAAGCCGAGTAGTCTAGCTGGTATGGCTAGTAGACAAGGCTAGAAGGATACCTGTGTGGAAGTCTATGCTGTAGATTAGGCAAGAAGCGTAGGCTAGTAGACTAGGTTAGACGTCTAGGATATTGAGCTAGTGGACTAGGTTAGAGGTTTAGGCTAGATGTATAGGGTGTAAATCTAGGCTAGCAGACTACCTACCATAGACATCTAGGCAGGTAAACTACACTAGAAGTTTAGACTAATAGATTAGAATAGTAGTCTAGTCTATTAGACTACCTTGGTAGAAGACAATGCTTATGCTAGGTTAAACATCTAGACTAGACTAGAAAAGTAAACTAGATGTTTATGCTACTAGACTAGGCTAAAATTCTATGCTAGACGTGCATGCTAGTAAGCTGTGCTAGATGTCTCAGCCAGATGTCTAGTTTAATAGACTGGTACTCGGCTAGAATGCTAGGCTAACTAGAACTTGTGGGCTAGTAGACTGGTAGAAGACTAGTAGAGTAGGCTAGAAGTCTAGGTTAGTGGTCTAGTAGACCAGGCTACAAATCTATGTGTGCAAACATTAGACTAGGATAGACGGCTAGGCTAGTAGACTAGAATAGAAAACTATGGTAGTAGACTAGGCTAGAAGTGTAGGCCAGTAGAATATGACAGATGTCTAGGCGAGTAGGCTAGTAGAGTAAGCAAGAGGTCTAGGCTAGAAGTCTAGGCCAGTAGACAATGTGGTTAGAAGTCACGGCTGTAGGCTAGGCTAAAAGTCTAGGTTAGAAGTTTAAACTATAGACTATGCTAGAGGTCTAAGCTACTAGACTACGGTAAAAGGGTAGTCTAGGCTAGTAGATTAGGGTAAATGTCTGGGATAGAAGTCTAGCCTAGTAGACTATGCTAGAATGCTAGCCTAGTGGACTAGGTTAGAATTCTAGGCTAGTATTGGCCAGTAGACTGGGCTAGAGGACTACATGTGTAGAAGTCTGGGTTACAGATTAGAGATCTAGGCTAGTAGGCTATCAGAGTAGGCTAGGGGGCTAGGCTAGAAGTCTAGACTATTGGACTAGCAGAATAGGCTAGAAGTGCCGTGTGTAAATCTAGGCTAGTTGACTAACTTAGACGCATATGCTAGTAAACTAGACTAGAAGCTTAGACTAGTAGGCTAGTAGACTAGGCTAGTAGGATAGCGGAAGAGGCGAGAAGTGTAGTCTAGTAGTTTTGGCTAGTAGAGACTACATGGCTAGTGATATGGCTTAGACTAGGATAAATGTCTAGTCTTGAAATCTAAGCTAGGTGTCTATGATACAAGGCTAGTAGACTAGGGTAAAGTCTATGCTAGAAGCATATGCTAGTAAGCTGGGATAGATGTCCCAGCTAGAAGTCTAGATTAACAGGCTAGGTGAGTTGGCTAGAATTCTAAATTAACTAGAACTACTAGACTAGTAGACTGGTAGAAGTCTAGTAGAGTGGGCTAGAAGTATAGGTTAGTCGTCTAGTAGACCAGGCTAGAAATAAATGCCTGTAGTCCAGTAGAATATGCTATACGCCTAGGCCAGTAGAGTAAACTAGCAGACTAAGCTAGTAGACTTGGTTAGAAATCTAGGCTAGTAGGCTAGTAGAATAGGGTTGATGTCTAGGCTAGTAGACTAGGAGAGAAGTCTCGGCTAGTAGACAGCCTGTGCAGAAGTCAAGACTGTAAACTAAGCTAAAGGTCTATGCTAGAAGTTTAAAGAAGTAGACTGTGCAAGAAGTCGAGACTACTAGGCTCTTAGACGATGGTAAAAGGCTAGCCTAGAATCATAGACTAGTAGACCAGGCGATAATGTTAGAAGTCTAGGCCACTAGACTAGTAAACTAGACTAGAAGTCTAGGCTAATGGACTAGGGGAGACCTCTATGCTAGTTGACCACCTGCATATCATTCAACGCTCTAGACTACCGATGATAGAAGTCTACGCTAGTGGGCTAGTATATTGGACAAGAAGTCTAGTATAGAAATCTAGGCTAATGGCTAGTAGAGTAGGTTAGAATTCTAGGCCAGAAGTCTAGGCTAGCAATCCAGGCTAGTAGGCTAGAAGGCCATGCTACAAATCTAATCTAGTAGACTATACTAGTATGGCTAGTAGACTAGGGTAGATTTCTAGGCTAGTAGACTACCTGGTATAAGTTTAAGCTAGTAGACTAGGCTAGAGGTCTAAGCTAGTAGGCTGGTAGGTTAAGCTATAAGTCTAGGCTAGTCGGCTAGTAGATCATGCCAGTTAGTTCCATCATATAGTTTCTCCACCAGAGTTGAGGTGTGTCGACAACCTCGCTCCCTCCGCCCCCCCCCCCCCCCCACACACACTCCTATTTCCTTAGATAAAATGAATTTATAAAATGAATGACCGATGGTCAATGCACTTGAGCTAAGTCAAGTGCTATATGTATTTTTATTTTATTGACGCACTGGCAACGTGCGGCTTCAATTTCCATGTGCTAACTTAGCCGACAGTGATGCACCCGTTAGTTTAATTTGTTGATCACCATCTCCCGGTCGGGGGATCGAACCGTCATTCTGCAACTCCGCATAGCATCAGCAACCAGGCATCTTTCCACTGGACCACCGCACCGTATGTATGTATGTATGTATGTATGTATGTATGTATGTATGTATGTATGTATGTATGTATGTATGTATGTATGTATGATTACTGTATTCTGCGGCTGTAGTAGTAGTGGAGACATCCTACAGCTGCAATCAGTCCTTCTTCGCTTTTGCCCACTGTGTCTTGTCCTCAGCCAAAATCCTTAGCTTCCTCAGGGCCATTCTTGACTTGAGTGTACCTAATCCTGCTTTCTTGAGGTCACCTCGTAGCACACTTAGCAGATTTATGCAATGGCGTCCTCTCCTGGCTCTGTATTTGCGGGCTCCGATAAGGGCGAATTCCAAGGCTCTCTGCTGGTGTGTCTTCAACAGACAGCGGCGGCGTATTACACATCTTGTATAGTGCATCGTTGGAAATTATGCTCTCTAGCCAGCGGTGCCCAGGTTTTGCGGTGGCAGGCGTCAAGTTTGTCTAGAGCTGCCTTTGGAACTGCACAGCTGTTGCAGTTATACAGCATCAAGGATACGCAGGTTGCATTGTATAAACGTAGTCTTTTACCAAGGGCATCTTTGATCTACGAATCCATAGCTTCCAGAAGGACTGGAAAGCTATGTTCCCCATGATGCAGCGTGCAGCAATGTCAGCAGTACTGCAAATCAGTGAGCCCAAGATTGTACTTTTCCTCCATGGTTCGCCGCCACTGAGAGGATCGTCATTTTCTTTAATTTCATGCTTTGTAGATAGGTATATGTTGGTGAACTCTGTTTTAGATTCATTCATAAAGATTCTCAATTTTTAGTTTGCTTGCAGCTATTAAGAGAAGTTCGTCAGGGGGTTTCTTTTCCTCATCTATAAAGTCCACATCGTCGACATATTCCATCTCTAACGGCATGTCCAGTATTAACACCGGGGTGGGGTGGGGTGGGGGTGTTGTGGAATTTTCCCGCACGGATGTCAATGCAGCAGCCAGGTAACAGGTGAAGAGCACAGGGGATAGACCATCTCCCTGTGGGGAGCCGATTGATGTCTCAAACTCTACAGACTTCACTGACTGGACTCGTACTTTCAGCTTGGTATCTGCAAGCAGTAGTCTCACTAGTCGTAGCTCATCTTCATTGCAACAGGCCTGGCGTAGTACATCTAGGATCTTTGAGCGCTTAATTGTGTTTGAGCGCTCAAGTGCTATACTTTATTTAAATCGATATTAGTAGATTTTAATCTATACTAGTAGGCTAATAGAATAGGGTCGATGAACAAAATACATAACAACAAGGACCACAAGGATTTAAACCCTTGATAAGCAGAAAAGATACCACATGCGGGAATACAGTCGTGAACACCATACACAGGCAAGAGCCCTCTATTATAAATGTTGTGAGGAGAAGGTTAGAAATCCAATATCAAATCTTCATTTCAATCAAGTTAGAAAGGATATCACTAAAGCACATAAGCTGGATAGAAATTAAACAGTGGCAGCAATGTGATGTGCTCGCTAGTCTAAGCTGCACCTGAGTCGAGAAAGTGTGCTAATGTCATTACACTATTTTGACAGAAATGGCATTAGAAACAATGAATAACCATTTAGACTATTCTTTGATACTGATAAATCCTAATTTATTCATACTGGATGGATGAAACTAGTTAAATTACTACAATTTATGCAACAACAGACATTAATAGATTTTAACACCCACTAATCAGGGAGTGTTCTAATGTCAGTAAATGTGACAGTGATAGAAACATGCTGGCATGCAAGAGACTGCTCTTTTAGAAACTATACCTGTGACAAATAAGATGCTTTAGCTATGGTTCACCAGAGCTCTCAGCAGCCAACCCTTCTAATTGACTCGGGAGTTGTTTCCGTCAAAAAAACATTACATTAACACATAAAATAAGAAAAATAAATAAAAGTATTGAAGTCTGACGACTCTCCTTGTTTCGCGCGATAGAATGAGCCCTCCTCGTACAAATAGAGGCACAGATTTCCAACTTAAGATTATTTTAATACTTCTGATAGCTTGCCAGTGGCGGCGGAGTGGCTCGGCAACAGGGGGTTGCTAAGGGTGGATTCAGGATTTCGTATTGGGGGGCGTGAAGGAGGTGGGCCTGGGACGGGGCTTCACCATCCCTAATATTGGGGGTTCGGGCGTCCTCCCCCGGAAATGTTTGAAAATTAAATGCTCTGAGAAGCCATCTCCTGTATTCTGAGTGATAATTCGTGGGTAAAATTGTTCAGGAAAATGAGAATTTTTCTCTTAGAAAATGTCAATTTACAGAGCATGAAAGGAATATTTTAGAAATCTTCCACTCGAATGACTGGTTCGCTATGCCAAAATTTCAAATCAGGGCGTGTAAATCGACATTTTTCAAAATCATTTCAGAAGGTCTGTTTAGTTAAGGTGTTAATGCCTGGTTAATGATATAACAGAGTGTCGCCATCAGTGATCACTGCTTGTCTTCCTAGATATTGTTGATATAAGATTTATGAGCAATAGCAATACGTGGTCAGTGAACAATGATAGTACCATATAAATCCATGTATGCACAGTACACACAACACTGCCTGGGGGTGGGGTGGCGGGGGACTTCACCGGAAATTGTGTTAAATAGATGCTCTTAGAAGTCATTTCCTACATTTTAAGTGACAATTTGGGGTTAAAAAATCTACACTAGGACAGGGGGGGGGGGTGGTACAGACATTATTAGACACCCCCCACAAATTATTTTAGGGGGCACTAGACACCCCCACCACCCCAACCAGCTCCGCGCCACTGTAGCTCGCACAATTTTGACGGACACGTGATATGGTTTTCGTGGACTCTGCCATTTACAATTAAATAAATATTGCGTTAGGAATTTTGAACCTAATTTGACTTAAGTTTGTTGTTATCTAGTATGATGCCAGCAACATGCTTTTCTCAAATTCAGGTTTCGAAGAGGTAACACAGGATTGATCATGTCAAATAAAGATATGTGTAATAGAAATGGAGGTACAATATCATTTCTTGTTAAACAGCATATGTCTACTAGAAAATTGATGTATGTAATATGCCTACCCTAGTACGCCTACGTGGTAGAGACACCCGACCAACAGATTGCACACGCGTTACTACGAGACAAGAACCGTTAAGTTGATGTCGCGTATATAGCCGCCCATATTGAACATAAAAGGCCTATTGCTTAATTGTCTCGCAGTAGAATAGTTATGTATATGTTCAATTAGCATGCAACATCATGCATTTCTGATATAATACAAAAAAATTCAATTTGAATCTTTGTTAATATAATTTAATAAATTATGATTGCAGATTTACAAAGAGTAGCAGTGGCATAGCCAAACGGGAAGGGGAGGGGGGAGGCGGGCGGGTGTTCATCCAAATCTGCAAAGAAAAAAGTGTGTGGTGTGTGCGCACGCGCGTGCGTGTGTTTGCATGTGTATGTGTGCGTTGTACACTATTTCAGTTTAATGGCATGATCAAAATGTAAAGTAAGTAACGGGCTGCCACAGAGTCAAATTTTCATAAATATCTCAGGGACAACCACCGACACCCCCATTAACATCTCGTGTGATTACCTTTTCGAGACCAATCACCTATCTTACCCATACACAAATATCGAGATCCTGGTTCCGTCACTGAGTAAGCCTTAAAGCAGCAGCTATGCAAATATATATATATATTACAACAAAATTACACTAGAATTCGACAAATACGAAGATATACCTAATAGTTGCGACATGGGGGCAGCTTTGCTAGAAATTCAAAACAACAGACAGGCAAGCAGGGAGGCAGGCATACAGGCAGACATATAGACAGACAGACAGGCATGCAGGCAGGCATGCATACGGCAGACAGGCATGCATGCAGGCAACAGACAGACAGACAGGTAGGCAGGCTAATAGGGCTACTAGTTGCGAATAGCCACTTGCTAAATTGTATTGTGTGTATCATACGTGTATATTATATGGGAGACACGGACATAAGACGTATGTCTTATCGTGCTCCCGCTTAGACTAAAAATAAATTCTGTTTAAACTAAAATGAAATTACTTTAGAAATTAAGAATATATATGGGCCTACAATTGAAGAATGTACATGGCCTACGAACCCCCTAATGTGGACTGATTGCATGATTGTTTGGTCACCTATCTCTCCATCTGGCCATCTTCGCTGAAACCCTTTCGCGGCGTTTGTTTGGATACAACCAAATTTACTGTGATTTATATATTGTGGATAGAAAGGTGACATTTCTTCTGGCATTTGACACCCCAGTGCCCCACCACATCCACTGTTCTCAATATCTGCTCTTTTTCCACTTTCGAAGAATATTGAAAAGCATAACTAATTCGTTATCGGAATTGGATAATTCCCTTGCAAACTGGTCGTCAACAGCAATCATTAACATGACAAGTAACTATTCATATAGTAGACATGGATGTGAACTAACCGTCAGATTTTTACATATACTTACGAGTTATTCATTATCTTTATCTTTCTTGCTCTGAAAAACAGCCGTACACTACGATGACGCTGACGACACCAACAATCGCAAGAACACCGCCAATAGCAATGCAAATTTTAATAACAGCGACGATAATAACACTTGTATAAATATATTTAGGCTACTTATTAAGCTATATAGATTAAGTTATTGCCATTATTTAACTAACTCCACAACTGATGTAAAAATTGTAACTATTATAAACCATCACACCGCTGTCTGGGTGTAAATAAACAACTTGACCTCGAATCTTGGTGTAACTGAGTGCATCGCGTCACGTTCGAGCGTAACACGTCACTAGCTAGTCATTCTCACTTGTTGCTAGGTGATGACGCGGCGCTCAATCCAAATTTAACCAACTTGTTTATGCTTTTTATGGCGTGGCTTCAGTGGCCTAGCTATGGGAGTGTCTAGAGCGGGTGGGTGGGGGCTGGGGAAGCACCCCTCGCTGTTATCACCCAGACCCCTCCATATATTTCGAAGACAAATTTCAAAATTCTGCTAAATAAAATTGTCACGAAATTCGTGACCATTTATGAGATAAACCTAGGTAAAAGGTATGTGGGGGGGGGGAAGAATTCTTCGCCTGAACGTGTATGATTATATTTTAAATGACGTCTTACGTGTACTATGCGTTGGGCCCCCCCCCCCCCCACTCTCCCCGCTATCATCCACCATTGCAGATGTATAATATTAATAATATTACACGTCACAAATTGTGGGTCACATATATGATATTTAGAATATCAGGGAATACTGACTACAATGATGTGACCAATGACATTTTATCGCCAATTGCCCACACATTATTTTGTTTAAGCCTGTATTTAGCGTAGAGGGATAGAGCAATAATCTGTAAATTATTTTGTAATATATAGAAAAACGTAATATGGGAATACGTGCTCTTCTCTGAGGCATGCCGTGTCGCATAGACCTGCTCAAAATGCACGCTCCAATAACTAAACCGCAGATCTCTTGTGTTTAATTATTAAACATTAAACATCCATAAACATATTACCAGCAAAAGGCAACACATTACAAAACAGTAGTAAAACTTACAAACATGTTTCTAGCGTCTCTGTACATCCATGAACGCGGCCATGTTGATTTCAAAGGAACACGTGATCTATTTACCCATAATTCCATGTTATCTACAGCAGTTACTTGTGGGTCATCTACAACCGTTTCGGAATCTTGCATTTGGCGGAAAAAGTTGAAGTATGGCTGAAGGCGGCTTTCAAAAGTTGGCTTTGTGGGTCACTGGTCAATTAGGTCTTGTGGGTCACTAATTACAAAAGTGTGGGGAAATGCGTATTTCGACGAGTTCTAACATTTAGAACACATTTTGAGATGGTGCTTTGTGGGTCATTATACAGTGACCCATAAAGTACCATGATTTTTGGCAGTGACCCACAAGACGACTATGAGACACACTATATATGAATGGTACCTTGCGGGATATATAGTGTGTCTCATAGGATGCATAGAGTATATCGGGAAAGCTGGTAACGCATACCTTATTCCGTATTCCGCCTATTAGTAGCCTAGGCTTCTATTAGGACAAGAGGTGTTCAATTTCTAAACCAATACCTCTGAGATAGGGGTTGGGCTTAAATATTATGTATATTTCAAGAAAAAATTGTAATCCATTTTCTAAAATGCAATATTCTCATACAAATTCTTACCACTGTGTTTAATGTATGCCTTAAAACGGCATCGCAGAAGTTAAATTATTAAATAGGACTGCCTAAATATCACGTATTCTTCAATAAAGATTGTTTATTACATCAAAATCAATGCAAAATTTTACATAAAATGTCTCCAAAATATAGAAAACATTTGATATTAGGAATGCGGTAAGATTAAATCAAATTACAAAGGGTTAGAGTGAGTACTCGTCAGATATAAAGATACTGGACTCGGAAATTCCTATAAAATTACTATATTATCATTGCGTGACGGTGTCCGAGTATTTTATTTTACTCGTCTTTAGATCCAATCAGATTATTGGGTACCCATTTCATAACTTATAGGAGTCGCATCAGACTAGGAAGGGCTCGATTGATGCGATCCTTGTGTCAAACTCCCGTTAGTGCCTCCAATCACAAGAGGTCTAATACTTGAATACAAATGGTACATGTGTCTCTGCCGCTGTATCTCAGACACTACTGATCTGATTTTATTCAGATTTTAACACAAGAAAGATTCTTGCCATAAACTAGATTTTCAGTTCTGACATGTATGATGCAGATTTAACAACATGGATGTCGATCGGCCTGATAACTTCTGATCAGATTTTGCTCGCATTTTAACACAAGAATGAGTGATCCTGTAAATTAGGAATCGCCAATGTTGATCATGATCGGAAGAACAATTTGAAGTAAACAAGTGTGCTATAGCTGCTACTTAAGCAGCTTTTTTTAAATGAAAAAACCTGACAGACTGATGCTGCGACTGACTGAATTATGCTAGATGCATGTTGCAACTAAAAATATACAAGAAGAGCGATCTCCGATTGCTCATGTTGTTAGAACGCTATTATAACTGTATGTGAACAAAGTGATAGGGATGCCCTTCCAATGTTTGATACAATACACTATTGAATAGAGGAATCCAGTATGTCAGTCAAGTATATGATGTCATAATCAAATACGTCACATGTGTATATAGGCTGATACGTCAAGAATGGCGTATGTAAGTCCATCAGGAACTCTTAATAGTCCATTATATGTTCAACAGCACTCAGTCAAATTAGTTTCAAAATATTGAACAGCTTACCAGCATGGGTTTCTGGAAATTGAGATTCAGGGAGTTCAGTGTTCCATCGATCTCAACACGGGCAAAGCGTGGGCGGGGCTTAGCTGGAGATGCGTGGGGTATCGCTAAGAATGGATTCATCCATTACATGTTCATTTTAGGAGGAGTCATGGAATGATAGTTCCATGTAATTTTTGTAGGAATTTAAGCGTATTTCATGGAATATGGCATTTTGCTTCAGCTCATCATGACCGCTCGAATATGTTTTCCATTACAGCATAAAATGGTTGTCTTGATCGGTGTATGAAAATGTTGTAACAAAGTTTGGAGAAACTTCCCAGCTGTACTGTTGAGAGCTTAGCTCTAACAATCAGGATCTTTTTTTTTGCCCAGAGACTCAGCCAGATGCTCTCTGTAACATACTTCACGCTGTTCATACTGGAACATTTAATGTTAAGTATTTCTCACAGTTGGTAAGAAATTACTATGATGCGTGCACAAATTTATTTGTAGATTCATTTCCGATCAGCCCATCTACTGACATGTTAAAGGCCAAAGTACAAGAATTGGAGAAATTGCGAGATTCACAACAAGAAGAAATTGCTCAGCTACAGCAACGCCTGAATAACTTAGAGAAGCAGGTATGGTCATCACAATACACAATGAAAGCCAATCTGTAGATTCCATCCAATCGAATATAAAATTTATTACACCTGTAATTTACTTGTAATAGTTTTGATTTGGAATTCTGTATAAGTTATGCTGTATCTTAAATGTATGAAACTAGTATTTCAAACCACTAAACTTACCCGCTCCAGTGAAACGGAGAGAGTGTCTGTTGTAACATACATGCATCTGTACTATACAGTTCTGATGATGATGTATCCTGAACAGCTCACCTATATAGCCAGGCCACCCCAAAATTTAACCATTAATCATATCAAACTAGCTATCATCCACTAACTTGACTAACAACTAATACAATGTACTGTTCATGTGCTTTTATGTCTCATCAATTACTTTCTCAGTATTCTACGCTGATTTACTGTTAGGAAAATTCGAATTTTCGCCAATGTGTCCATGGGTTCCATTACAGTGTCTGTCTCTGTCTGTCTGTCTGTCTCTGTCTGTCTGTCTGTCTGTCTGTCTGTCTGTCTGTCTGTCTGTCTGTCTGTCGGCGTCCAATCTTGGTTGGACTAACATCTCAGCATGACTTCACCTTATTGGGGCAAAACTTGGACATAGGCTTCATTATATCAAGGGGATTGAACACAATGATATTGAGATCATGAGGTCAAAGTTCAAGGTCACTGCGACCTTTGTATTAAACTATTTTTTACGGTTAAATTGTTGGTTTAGCTCACCATATCGTCTTATATCTCGACATGTCCTCACTTTATCACGGCCCTGCACTGCGTCTGTCTGTAAACAGCATATCATGCAGAACCGCTTTAGATATTTTAATAAAACCTCGTATATGCTTCAGTTATGTGCCTTTTGAAGAATTATTTATTGATCCAAGATTTTGGGTGAAAATGGGCTTTTTAATGTAAAAACTCAAAATTTTTGTCAAGTTTTGCGTAGACACCATATCATACAGAATCACTTAAAATAATTTAAAAGAAGGGAAATAACAAATGATGTTTATTGGTAATTTAAAACAATATTAAATAAACTACCATCAGTAAAAATGGAAATGAATTGAGAGTATTTGAGAAAAAGCATTTACTAAATCTAGGAGCGCTTAACTTGGAACTAATTAGTGATGTCTCTGGTTCTTTGCTCTCCGCCGTGTGTCAACTATGTGTGCAGGTATACCACATACTTGAATATAACAAAAGCAAACCTGAATATATAGTTTCATAAGCGGTATGAATAGTGTTCTCTATAGGCGCCAATGTAGCGCGATTAACTTGCTACTGTTAATTCATTATTGATCCTTTTGAAAACGTTATATTTGAAAGTCACTGTTTCTGGTGGAAGCAACGAGTTTCGGTCAAAATGGTTTCACAATACACTGCTGGTTTCCAAGTTGCAAGATGATGCTTACTGAACATTTTGAAATTTGTGTACCTGAATGTAGATCCTGTCTCTGGAAACAACGGCTTTCAGTCAAATTGTTTTAAGTTTAGACAGTATTTTACCTGTAGAAAGTAGTGGCTAATCAGCTTAACGCGAATATAGCCGAGATTATATGACCGGCTGTTATTTATTCGCTCGGCATATGCCAGAGCTCACAGCACCAGCTGCATCACTAATTTGTTCTTGCCAGAGTGACATTAATGTATTTAGCTGCTTTTTTTCAAATTATTCTGATGGATTTCTGTTTTTCATTGGTGGCTATATCGGTTGATTATTATATAAATCTATCGTTCAAGAGCATTTGTTAGTTCCCTTGTCCTTTCCTTTAATGAAACTTGGCAGATTGCTTCGGTATGATGGGTAGATGTGCCTTTTGAAGGATAAGTCCAAGATTTTGAGTGAAAATGGGGTTTTTAATGCAAGACCGCACTACTTTTGTCACTGTTCCCGTAACTAGCATATCATACAGAGTCACTTAAAATAATTTTTTATTTGCTTGAATCAATCCCTGTCATCACCAAACATGCCAAAGAGCCTAAAGATCAAGAGTCTTCTACTTTCACTTATATATCTGTCTTGAATTTACTGAGATGAATGACAGTCGTCACGGGTCGAATGTTTAACCCTTTAATGATCATACAGCCTCTGTTATCGTCTAGTGGAATGGCCATTTACAAGTCAAGAGAATACAATTTTTGAAAATTTTACCACTTGAATGACTGGCTCGATAACCGAGCCAGTCATTCCAGTGATAAATTTTCAAAAATTCTAATCTCTTGGCATGTAAATGGACATACAATAGACAGATATTAAAATTTTCCTGACAAAATTGGCCATTAAAGGGTTAAAATTAGTCAGCTGTCCCGAGTGACAGGTATAATTTTGTTTTACCTCTCACATGGTTAAAAATATACACCTGTGCAAAAGTTAAGCACCAGCAAAAACAATAGAACGTAGAAACATGATGGTACAACTAGGCTGCCATACTTTTTGTCCCCGCGTTAGCTGACATAATTCCAAGTACGAAATGCACATGCATGCATGACTTTACGCCGCTTGATGCCCGTGCGTGGCGGGAAACAGCACACGTGTTCAGTTATGTAAAAGTCCAGTTTGAGGTGTAGAACATTACATACAGATTTAGGCGACAAGATTAGGAATTTTGTGTTCATGACCGTGGTTTATTTGTACAGAGAGAATTAGCTCTTGATTGTGAACCGCTATGGCAAGACGAAGGTTAAGTGATCGTGTGAAATGGCAAATCATAGGCATGCATACCACTGGTATGTCATGCAGAGAGATTGGCAGACAGCTGAACATTAACCATACTGTAATCAGTCGTTTGATTGCAAAACATGGGCAAACTAACGAGGTGAAGGACAGGCCTAGATCTGGAAGACCGAAGAAGACTACTGCCCGTGATGATCGAGCCCTAGTACGCCTTGTTAGGAGATCTCCATTCACCAACAGCAGAGTGCTCAGCCAGCAATGGGAAACGCGCAATAGAGTGTCAATGTTTACCGTCAAAAGGAGACTGTATGCTGCTGGCATGAAAGCTAGGAGACCTGTCAGACGTCCTCTCCTCACTGCACACCACAAAGAGGAGCGTCTGAGGTGGTGCAACGAAAGAAGACACTGGAACATGAGATCCTGGAGACGGGTACACTGGTCCGATGAAAGTCGGTTCCTGCTTCATGCCACAGATGGTCGAACTCGTGTATGGAGGTCCAGACGCACGGCGTACGACCAACGTAACATCATGGAGGAAGTTCCATTTGGTGGAGGTTCCGTTATGATATGGGGGTGCATCTCATTTGATTGTAAGCTGGATCTGTTGACTGTACCTGGAACACTAAATGGACAAAGATATCAAGATTCCATACTGGATAGAGTTGTGGTCCCTCATTTTGTAAATCATGCACCTGGAACCCACCCTATATTCATGGATGACAACGCCCGACCACATCGTGCTAGAGCTGTGCATGAATACCTCCGCCAGAATGCCATCGAAACCCTACCATGGCCAGCAAGGAGCCCTGACATGAACCCTATTGAGCATATCTGGGACATTCTGGGAAACATGGTGAGAAGGAGGGATCCTCCTGTGCAGAACCTACAGGAATTAACAGACGCACTCCATCTTGAATGGCAACGAATACCACAATGGCGTATCAGTCGGTTGGTGACCAGCATGAGACGTCGTGTCCAGGCCGTCATCCAGGCACAAGGTGGATATACCCGGTATTAATAATGACAGTCTCAAACTCGTGCACGGATGTTAAACTTCATTTTCAGACACCATTAATGACAATCTAGCCACGTGTGTCAACTGTAGGGCAATAGTTGTCAGTTGTGTCAACGTAACCATATTCAGGCCTCGTTTTCAAGTTCCAACAAAAACATACAGTGTTTCCCCACCATCATAATCAGCATTCCTCTAGTTGCATTATTACCTCTTGCACTAAGATGGATGGGTACATAAATGTTTATGCTATTGCTTTCTTCATAGCACATGAATATACCCTCGCATGTGCGTAAAAATAGGGTGGTGCTTAACTTTTGCACAGGTGTATAAATGATTGCGGGCAACCTATGATGCCATTTCATGCATTTTTGGGTTGCCCGCGGCAGATTACGGTTGCCCTTACATATATTGAGCTAAATGACAAAGAAAATTAGAATCACTATTGTTTTGTCAAGTAAAATCTGAAGAAAGGCCACAATTACTCAGAAACAGCATTACGCATACTGGTTACTCTTTCTAATGATTAAGTTTAAATAAATGACTTAAAACGAAAAGAGTTAGTCATTTGGTATCAAAAACATACTTGTAGTATCATACTATTAACCTGAGTATTTATCATGGTTGCAGCCCTAAAAATTTCAAATATTTGCGAGACCCATTTTTGGGTCCTGTGTTTTCAGGTCTGCGTAACCAATTGTTCGGTTGCGCAAAATCAGTTTGAATTTAAAGTGCATGTTGCTGAATTATCATTAGCATATTGATTACAGCATGGACTTATCCACCAATTACCTAATTTACAGATAAAATATGTTTTAAAAAACATGTTTTCATAAAGAATCATTATTTGTTCAAATGACATCCGCCGCATGTGAATTCACCTCATGGTCAATTAATGAAACATGATGTTTTCTTGATGATGATGTGCAGGGGTCGAAATTCGCTAAATTTCACCAGAATCAATTGGGATTCTCGTAAATTTGCTCAGAAGGAAACCATGGGAATCCACTTGGATTCCTGTATAGAAAGCTCAACGGGAATCCAATACAATGAGGGGTTTTCATTTCCATGTTATACACTGGATAAATACATTGTCTTAAGTATGTATTATATATAAAATTGTATAGTTCAGAAGTTGCCCTTAGCACATTTCACTCTCATGATTCTGATTTTATGTCCATGTTAACAAACAACCGACAGAGATCATACCTGCAGTTGCCATAGAAATTGTTGATCTTTTTTCCTATTATCATATGGAACCCCAGCCAAAATATGGGTAGTAATTAATACTTATATGTCTATCAGGATCTGATTGTATTGGTCACTCAGAAAAACTTCTAGTATGATACTGTACATAGAAGGAGTATTTACCGTAAAAATTTGACTAAAGGATGCAGTTTTTTTGTCAGAATACATCTACTAGAAGGGGGGGGGGGGGGTGCGTCCTATAATCGAGAACATTCCTTCCCCACATTTTTGGGTCGAAGTTTTTCTTAAAAATTCACAGATTATACCACGGAAATTGAACTAAATGTTACCCTAGACAATTCGTGCCGCCTGACAACTATGTTTAATGTATACTAAAAAAACACCAAGCGGAAGTGAAATTATTAAATTGGGGTGCCTAAATATTGCTTATTCTTTAATACATATCACTTATTACATCAAAATTAATCCAGAATTTGACATAAAATGGCGTCGAGAAAAGATACGTGTATAAATCACGTTATTCGCCTCCAATCGCAAAAGATCTTTATTCTAATTAGAGCGAGTACTCGGATCTAAATATTCTGGACTCGGAAATTGCTATATATCATCATTGCGCAATAGGAACTGAATGTTCCCGTACCCATTTGATAACCAACTCCTGTTAGCGCATAAGATTACACAGCGCCTCCAATCACAAAAGAGCCAGATAACCAACTCCCGTTAGCGCATAAGATCACACAGCGCCTCCAAACGCAAAAGACTCATTACAACTAGTGACCATCTGAATATTCCCATACCCGTTTTAGAACCAACTCCCGTTAACGCTTAAGATTACACAGCGCCTCCAATCACAAAAGAGCCAGATAACCAACTCCTGTTAGCGCATAAGATCACACAGCGCCTCCAAACGCAAAAGAGCCATTACAATCTGTTTCTATCACGCGATTTGTATGTTTTCAAGGAGACATTTTATGCCAAAATTAGATTGATTTTGATGTAATAAACAATCTTTATTGAAGATACACGATATTTAGGCGGTCCTATTTAATAATTTCTCTTCCACCATGATAATTTTAATCATGCATTAAACAAAGCGCTGAGTGATGGTTATTTTTGATACCAATTTTCGATTTTTTAAAGGTATGTTTTTTCTAAATTTAACAGCGTCTTATACTTGATTATAAGTTTTTTGGGCGGATTTTGGTCAAATTTAGGACAGCGTCCTATATTCGAGGGCGGCCTTTAGTCGAGGAATTACGGTATTGTAAACCAGTCATTCTTATTATTCTAAGTGACAGATATTATTTTCAAAGTAGAACTGAGATTTCATATTAATGGATGAAGCCAATCTGTTACTCAACTATTGACCTCATAATCAATTACATCACATATAGGTTGATGTTACCAGTCACTATTATAATTGACAGACAATACTAACTCTCATGGTAGTCTGTCAGTAAGTATTAATTGTATGTCTTTGCAATTTAATAAACATTCTGTTGATTGTTTTGAGGGGAAGTTTGTTTCAAAGTATTCACCAAGGTAGCTGTATAGTTACCATGAAATTGAGATTCTGGGACAAAGCTTGGAGCAGAGCTTGGCTAGAGATGGGTGGGTAATAATTAAAGGTGGATTCGTCCATTGTGATATAAGTACTGTAATATTTCTCAAGTAAATTTGTCAAAAAACAGATTGAGTTTTTGTTTTAAATGGCCATTCATTCGTTCCATTTCCAGACCAAGAAGAACATTTTTGAAAATTTACCACTCGATAACCGAGCCAGTCATTCAATGTTAAGTCTCCAAAAACAATACTCCCTTGGTCTGCAAATGTACATTTTCTCTGCCAAAATATCAGTATTTGTATGACAACACTCATTGGTATCATCTTTCCAGCTTGCAACAATTCCAGGGTTCATACACCTTGGGCACAATAAAATTCCATACTTTTTCCAAACATATTTCAAAATTCCAGACCCACTATAATAATTAGTGACTAATGACTCAATATTTATAAATATCTTAACACCCTCCTCCCACCCCACCCACAAAACCCCACTACAAAAACAAAGAATTGAATATCTTACATTGTTGTGGCTTACCTAGTTGAGCAACCCTCCCCAACCCACCCACCACCACCTTGAAAGCAATGGTTTCCAGTCATATTATTTTCAAAATATTTAAAAGAATATGCTTTAATTTGTAAAGAATTCCACCTGTATCAAAGAACTACCGTCTTAATGGCCCAAAAAACAACAGGGGTTGAAATGTTTATAAAATTGTACCTGTGACAGGTAGATTTTTTGGTAACTGTCACCAAATATTTGTACTTGTACAAGCAGCGTACATTTCTAATATAAAACAATAACCCGCAAGTCTGCCACAATAAAAAGCGTAACCAGCTCTAAGGCATTTAGTAGATAGCTTGACCCTTCTTGACTTGTACGCTTTGAACTGACAATTTAGTGCAAATGCGATTTACTGGAAATAAGAGTTACTACACACCAGTTTTGTTAACATATAGTCCTGTTTTCTCGGTCACTCCAAAGCAATGAACCAATTAAATATCGGGTGGTGTTACTGTCAGAACCTTCCAATAATAATATATTGGGTCATGTAACCCGTCAAAGTGGGCGCTAACATATTGCTTTACTGCGTTTAAAAGCGGCAGTGACTAGATTTTTGCGTTCGCCATTAGCCATCAATATTAATCGCGAGAGTTGCACAGAGATTGATTGAAATAAATCATGTGATTAATTCGTTATGAATGACAACGAGACACATGATAAAAATTTTACTACGATAGTAATTTTCATTCATGCCAATTGAAATCGGATATCCCGCAAGACAATCAGAAACTACGAGTGCGCATTATCGATTATTATTAACTACAATTGCGCAGTCACGCGAGACATTTCTCATTACCGGTGAATTAGCAGACCCCCCTCTAGGCTGATTCGTGACATAATTTGTATTGTTGAAATTAGTAACCAGGATCGCAGCGTTCGTAAGAATGGAATGTTTACGTTTTTGGAAGCGTTTATTTACGAGAATCCAGTTGGATTCCCGTGTTTTTCAATTTCGGGAATATGAGAATTGGATTCCCGTCGAATTTCGAGCCCTGAATTATTGTGTGTCATGGACCAATCGCGTATATAAAATAATACATCGGGAGCATGCCAGCTGACGGTTGCACGTACTTGCATGCTGCGGTTTATAATTGAACAATCCGTTGTTGGTTCATAACATGTAGCGAGACTAGTTCCCGGCCTATGTAGTAATGCTAGCGGAAATACAACGGAAGTTTGTCTCTGACACATGCGTGCTGTCGCTTAATTATAGAATTTGACAGACTGATGTTATCGATCTTTTAGATGGTTTAAAATGCTAAATTCCATTGTAAATAGCATGTTTCATATCAAAAAGTTGTTGAAACTTCTGTTTTCCACGATCAGAGATAACTACTGTTCTGGGCTTTGTCACTTACACGACCATTTTTTCGTTCACGTTAATTTTAATTCACGTAACGGACACGCGGGCGAAACGATCGTTCTCGCCAAATTTTGAGGGCTGTGGTTGCCCCATGTACCATTATCAGTCAAAGTTTAGTTGCCCCGGGCAACATGGCAAATGGACATTTCTTTCCCTGCCTCTCATGTTCAGAGTAGTACTATATCATTGTAACATTGGTGTACATGCTACAGATGACCTTTTATCTCAATCTCAGGGAAACAGCATGGGAGAGATGTTGAAAATTTTGAAAATTATTTGACTGAGTCATTGCTGCCTTTAGGCCACAATGGCGTCCAGGCAAATTATTCTCAAAATATTTAACAGATCTCCAGTCATTGCCTGTCTGACTCTCTCTTTAAATTGAGATAACAGGGTTTCAACGTTGAAAGGGTGGATTTAAAGTGTACAATTCATTCTAACATTACTGATTTCGAGCCCAACCATTGATATCTATTTAATAGTTAAAATTTACTACATATTTAATCAGTCAACCCTTTACCCATCACACAGGTAGATTTTCTTTGACATTCACCAGCAAAACAAATGGCAGCTAGACAGGCAAACATTTTGACCCCTTGTCTATTGTAGTTCCTTTATGCATCCATAGAGTTATGTCTCTAGTGATGATTTCCCTGATCAACCTTCTGGCATTTATTCATTCAAGTTGGTATAACCATGTAGGATATGTTCTCCAGTCTGTCATTGAGGGGGCACCGCAATTATAGGCTGCTGATGTGCTTTCTTTGTATGTTGTGTATATGTTGTGTCGGAGCCTACATCTATTCTGGTCAGTGTGCCGGCAGAAAATTGTAACTTTCCCCTGTCTAATCACTTTAGAACGTTGTTTTCTTATAGATAGTAATGGTTGTGCGCATGCTTCATGAGCCATCTTTTGTGTATTTCTGCTTTACTGTATATAGGTTTGATGCCACTTTATAACTCCGGGCAGTCTCTGGCTCTGTCATATCTCCACCAGCTTTAGCTTGTTCATTAGCTTTTTCACTGACATTTATACTGAGTCTTGTTATGAAGATTAGAACTGCATATATGCGTGCTATATGACCACTTAATTGTATTGGCTTTGGCCCTTGTTCTGCAATGGATACCTGTGGCCACTTCAATATATATTGACATGGCCAGGTATCTATTGCGGGACGAGGGCGAAAACCAATAGAATTAAAAGTGGTCATATAGCACCTATATGCAGTTCTAGCTTTCGTAACAATACTCACCCTTGCAGACCGTACTAACTCTGATTATGAATGTCTTAAGTTTGAAATATCTTATCTTTTTTTTTACCGGGTTCAGAAACTTTTTCTCCGCAGCGATTTCTGTACTTATTCGACATATACTACAATGTAAATAAAACAGCAATGCTTCGAACAAGATACAGTTTATTTATTACATGTATGAATTGAGAAAACCTTTTAAAACATTTTCCTGGCACTTTATTGTTAAAGTTTTGTCCGATCGTATTATCATATATTGTGTCAGGAGATGTGCACACCATCATTCAGCTGTTATAAATAATACCATTGACATCATGTTTCTTGGTACAGTACAGCCCATAAGTAAGTTATAAAGTTTCCAAGCCAAAAAAACCCTGAAACATTAGTTAGTACAATTTTGAACAAGATGTAAGAAATGTTATGTTTAGGCACCAATTTTTCCCAATCCAGTTATGTTTAACATACTTACATTTTATTTGGTTTTGGAAACGTTAATTTTGAGCTGTACTGTATTGTAGCAGGAATGATAAGGATTAAAATCAAATGTTGTTATTTATGTAGATACCAGCAAATCCAGCAACAGGGTGTTTGCTTGACATGAACACATCATCACCAATTCTTGCAAAACCTGCGCCTGTTCTAGCAATTGTACAGCCAGACTCAATGCCAAGCATTCCTGTTATACCTGTTAAAGCTGCTGTGCCTGCAACAAACAGAACACCTGGTCATACAGCAACAGCAGCGGACAGTGGTGGCTCAGCAGCTGGACAGAGTGACCCGTCCATGCAAAAATTGGTGGACAAAATGAAGCATGAGAATGATGGTCAGTGGGTAACTTAACCCTTTAAAGGTTAAATTCGGTAAAGAAAATTCAAGTATTTGTTTTTAATGTCCATTTGCAGGGCAAGAGAAGTCTATTTTTGAAAATTTACCACTGGAATGACTGGTTCGTTTATTCAGCCAGGCATTCTAGTGATAAATTTGGGGGAAAATGCATTTTCGTGACCTGCAAATTTGACATTCCTGGCGAGCACTGCAGAGGCTGGTTAGCTTAAACATTAAAGGCTTCATCTTATAAGAATAAGTAATAGCTATTAGTTTAATGTGGGATGAATGTATATATATATATATATATATATATATATATATATATATATATATATAAAACATAAAATAATTAATGAAAGCCGCTTGAGCGAGTGCTTACTTTCTGATGCCAAATGGCGATGGCTTTGTATGACAAGTGGTGACATAATCTGTCTTATCAAGCCTGCCCAGAACACATATTCACAACTGACTTTTAGAACTCTTAATGTGATCATAGATGACATATATTTCACTTATAAATGTGCTATCTAATTCTGAGTGACAGATGAAATTATGTATTGTGTAGATTTCCTGATAGAGATGATGAATCAGGATGAACACTATTGTGGGTATTGTTAAACGTGAAAAAAGGCATGAAACTTTGCACATTATTTGCTCACCTGGCCAGAAAAGCCAAGTTAGCTTATGTCATGACATCGGTCCATCATCTGTTAACTCTTGCTTTAAAACGTATCCTCCTAAACCGCTTGTCAGATTTTAATCACATCTGACTAGAAGGATCCTACATGGGTGGGATTGTGGGATAGGCTTCAGAACTTCTATTCAGAATTTGGATTAGTCGAGTTTTTCAGTGGCCTAAGATTTTCCTGAAATCATATAAAAAGTACATCTCCTTAAGCAATTGCCCTATTTCAATTTGTTTAGCAGCCTTCTAGAATTTTCTGATAATTCAGGAAATGTTTCTCAAAAAGGATTTACTGGGTTTGATATAGCTCTTTAACTTAAGATATAAACCAAAAGGCTAATTGTATCCAAATTTACTGTACCTAATAAGGGTATAAATACAGGCCTTGCAGCGATCTCTAGTTATTTTTAGCTGGCCTGTTAAAAAAACAGAAGGGCTTATGTCATCACTATGTTTTCTTTACCTTTTCTGCTTGGCTCAGCTACAGATAAATTGTCAGCCTTATGGTAACCAAACTTCATCTATAGCTTTATTACTGCTTTTCTATCAATAGTACAATATATTTATCCCGTTCCTCCCTATATATCCATACGGGTTAACGTTTCTGTTTATATCATTTACAGCTAAACTATGGGAGTTATAATAACCAAACTGTATGTATCGATTTGTTATTGAGCACTTTTCTATCAATAGTACAATGCATTTTCCCCATTCCTACATATATTTTCAACTCATCGACTGTTATTTCTGGTTATTTTTTGTGCTTACCATGACACCTAAACTATCAGGGTTATAGTAACCAAAATGTATCTATAGCTTTATTACTGCGTTTCTTTCAATAGTACAGTGCATTTACCCCATTCCTACAGTACCTATATTTTTAGGTCAGGGACATTGTTATTTCTGGTTAAGTTTTGGGCTTACCATGACTTAGTCCATAGAGGTTAACCAGTTAACATTTCTGTTTGGCTAAGCTACAGCTACACTAAAGGTGATAGTAACCAAACTTCGTCTATAGCTTTATTCCTGAATTTATATCAATACTGCAATACATTTATCCCATTCCTCCCTATATTTCCAGCTCAGTGACCTTGTTATTACTGGTTACGTTTTATGTTAGTTTGACTTAGTCCATGTAGTAAAACCTTTATGATTAGTTAGGTGTTACAGCTAGTCTATCAAGCCTATGTAAACCAGACTTCATATATAGCTCTTTTTACTGCATTTAGTCAATAAGGTAATACACTTTAGCTAGCATTCTGTCAACAATTTTCATATATACAAAGATATAAAATAGATGAGCTGCATGGTTGCACTGCAACCACATTTCTGGTTTCACTACTTTTTCAGCTCTCCATATTATTTCCTTACTTTTTAATGAAAATCCCTATATATCACAACGTTTTCTCATCCATTATTATTTGAAGTTTTTATCAGCTTTCCAATTTGCAGTAAGCTACGGTTTTTGCACCACTGCTTACATCTACTTTAATTATACTCAGTACTGTAACCTTGTGAACCTACCATCTGATGAGACAAATGTTAATACATCTCTTGGGAACATTGTGAATGAAAAGATGAAAATTAATGGCTTTCAGGGATTATTGCGATTTAAGGAACCTACATGCATATCACAATGTCATAATGGGTTAAAGAAATATGGATGTGACATTGGTGATCTCTGTATCGATTTGTATTATTGGTTCAAACAGTCTCCATGGATGCGTGTATTAATAAACCAAAGAAAGAAAAAGGATGCTGTTGAGACAAGATATCAGTGTTACACTGACACTATATTGGCGAAAATCTTGGCATTTTGCATTTCCAAATGCAAATCTAACTATGTATCAAGATCACAATGACCTTCACCTCAAAATCTGAATGTCTGTGCTGCTCCTACTGGTCGAAGTAACTACATATCACGATGCTTAGTTCAAATAATTCTGCCAATTCTGAAATAAAGTCCAAATGAGCTAAGCAAAATCAAATCAAGTCTTGGTTGCTATATGTAACCAGGTGTCCAAATATAGTCACAATGGGCTGAACCAATCTTTAGATATGAAACGATATGTTGAACAAAACCAAAAACTTAATCGGAAACAATAGAATATTATACCACAGTCACGGTGACTTTGACCTTTGACCTCAGTGTTGTTGTGCTCCATCTAGTTGATATATGTAATCATGTGTCCAAATTTAGTCGCAATAGGGTGAAGTCATGGCGAGATATAAGACACTATGTTGAGCTAAACAAAAACTTAACTACTTAAAGTAGCTTAAAGTAGCTTAATACCAAGGTCACAGTGACCTTGAACTTTTACCTCATGACCTTGATATCATTGTGCTAGATCCCCTTGATATATGTAAGCATGCGCGCAAGTTTAGTACCAATAGGCTAAAGCCCTGCCGAGATATAAGATGATGTGTTTATCTAAACCAAAAACTTAAACGTAACAAATAGAGTTATACCAAGGTCACATTGACCGTGAACTTTGATTTCATGACCTCAATATTATGGTGCTCAAACCTCTCGATATAAAGAAGCATATGACCAAGTTTAGTCCCAATAGGGTAAACCGACCCTGATATATAAGGTGATATGTTGAGCTAACCCCAAAACTTAATGGTAAAAGTAGGTTTTGCCAAGGTCACAGTAACTTTGGCCTCATGACCTCAATATCATGTTGCTAAATGTAGTCCCATTCGGGTGAACTGATCGGGAGATGTAAACTTAATCGAGATTGGACGCCGACAGACAGACAGACAGCGTAACGGAAACCATCGATATATTAGCAAGATTACATATGAAAAGGAGCTAGATAGAAAGGCAACGAGACGGTGTCTATTTTGAGCTGCATGTATGTTCCATGTAACATGGCATAAATTCCAACAAAGGTTGAATCCCTGTAACCTGTTAGTTTTCAAATGCTCATCTGCATTTTACTGCTGTAATCTTATTGTTGGACTCTATTGATATTATTATCCATTGTCACTGGCTGTAGTATTGCACACAGTAAAAGTATTATAATTCATGCATACATTATTGTGCTGTATTGCTTTGCAAGTAAGATCAGACACTTTATTTTTTGGAGTACTAGACATATTGATGGTTATTCATTGCATGTAGTAGTGATCAATGTCAGATTGCAAGACAAAAGCAGCCATTCTCTTTAATGCTTCACATATTTGAGGCTTGATTGGTTCAGAGGTGATCACTAAATTGTAAGTTATCTTTAATTTATAGTACCAGATTATCCCTATTTGTCATTGAAATCCCTAATTTTCCTTTAATTTATCCCTGATTTTTAGATAAAGCTGTCCCTTAAATATCTCAAAATTTTGTTAGGTGGTTGTTTGAAGGCCTCTAAATACGCTTGACATGACAACATATGGTTTGATCTGTTGACCACCCCAACAAATCTAGCTCAATTTGTGCAGTCTAAGAAAATGTGTAAGAATAATTTGTGAAAATAACTAAAATTTCCTCACATTTTTGTCACTAAAAGTTGTCAGATTTTCCGAAAGTTGTGGAATTGTTGAAAAGTGTATGGTCACACCCTTCCCCATGTTATCAAACTTAAGCCAAATCGAATCATTAGTTTCCACGATATCCACAGATCTTGGATTTGATCCAATCCAGATCAGGTTCTCTTATCCGGATCACAGCCAGCATCTGGAAATCCTCTTGCATCCCAAGTTCCTTCGCTTTGTTCAAATTTGAGCCAAATTGGATCGGTAGTTTTTGAGATGCAGCTACTCATGCACGCCCGCAAACACACGCACTCGTACAACCATCTTCCTCTTTTAGGGTGGGGTTAATAAGAAGCAGTAGTAGCTTTGAATAATAGTCCACTCACCACAGCCACACTGACTGAAAAGTCCAGAATTTTGCTGTATGTATGGGGTTTTCGCTCAAATTTCAAGTGACATAATCCTTCCATATAAAGAGAAGTTCCTCATGATTTCATTGGTCAGTTATTTTCAAAAGTGAAGCCCAAATGAAGTTTAGTTTAACCCTTTCAACACTGAAATCCAACTCTTCTAATTTTATTTCAATCATTAAGTTAATTTGTGATTATTTTTAAAGTAATTTTTCTGGAAACTGCCAAGTTAATTACAAAGTATGAGAATCTTTTTGTAGGTTTGAAAGACTTATTTAATTTTTACTTCTTAATACAGTGACTGCCATTCTAACCTAGAGACGTAGTATTTGTACATTGTTGCGTGCCATTTCTATTTCAGCCTTAAAGAATGGCACAGCCAATTTAGAACTACAGGTACAGAAGAAGGTTCAAGAGATTAATGCCGTTAAGGAGGAAATGAAAGAATTACAACGAGAGTTAGGAGATGCCACGAAGGCACTCAGTGAAAAAGAGAGAAAGATTGATCAACTACAAGATGAGCTGCGTAAAAATCGGGAACTGATTGAACAAACAAAGAATAAGGTATAACAAGTTGACTACAATCAAGTGTATCTAATGTAACAAGCGCACCACGCTATAGTTGAGACTGACAGCTTTGTCCAAAATATCAAAAATTTGCTGGATAGAGTGACTGATAACCGACTTGTACTAGTTGCAGTATACACAGTAGTAACTAATTATAGGTTTTTAGCTCAACTTTACGAAGTAAAACGAGCTATTGTGATACACTGCACGTCGTCTGGCGGCAGTGGTGTCGTCCACTTTGCATTTAGCTCAACTTCTCTGTTTACATCTCATGTTTGGTTGATCGTACTGTACCCAAACTTGGGCACATGCTTCCTTATAATGACAGCATCACACAATAACCTTGCGGTCAAAAGGTCAAAGTCAATGTGGTCTTGGTTAAAATCTTTCAACTTTAACATTTTCCCTTTAGTTCAACTTTTCTGTTTATATCTCATGTTTGGTTAATCATACTGGACCCAAGCTTGGACACTTGCCTCGTGATAATGACACAGCATCACACAATGAGGTTTTGGTCAAAAGGTCAATGGTTACGGTCACTGATATGCACGGTGACCATCTGTTGTCTGTCTGTCAACTTTTGTTTAAAAACGTTACTCATTAACAGCTTGACAGATTTCAACTTACTTTGGCTGGAAAGATCCTATGGGGGCTAGGCTTCAGAACTTGTATACAGAATTTTGATTGGTCAAGTTTTTTGGTGAAGACCTTAGATTTTATGAAGAATTTACCGGAAATTGTCAAAACGCTACTCCTCATTAACCGCATGGCGGATTTCAACTTACTTTTGCTGGAATGACCACATGGGGGCTAGGCTTCACAAACTGTGTACAGAATTTTGATTGGGCTGATTTATGTTGATTAGGGAACAGGGTTGGGGTTGAGTACAGGCAGCTGTACTGAGGCTGAGTATGAGTACTTTGGAAAGTACTTGAGGCTGAGTACAAGTACATGTACTTTTTAGCAATAGTACTGAGGGTGAGTACGAGTACATGTTTGGTTAATCGTGATCAAACTCCATTTGGTATTAATACATTAATACATTGTATTAATACCAAACTGTCATCCATGGTGGCTATGGACGGGGTGGGGGAGAATAACCATTCTACTTCGAATAATACTTACCAGATGTACTATTATGATAATGTCTGTTATCTAGTCTAGCTCAAAATAAACAATTAAAACTCCGCATTCTCCATGGTCCTGCCCATACTGTGTCCGGGACTTACCATAGCTTCCAGGTACCGAGTTAATTCCCAACAACAGTCAGATTCGTCTATTTTGCTCAACCTTTCAGTTGTGTTTTCTAAAGCTCTCAATTTAGATTAAAATTTACGTGTTTAGTGCTTGGTTGGGCCTCTTGTTTGTGGCACGATGGAAGGAAAAGGGAAATCGTCGCAGGGGCAGTTTGTATCAATCTAGAATTTATACATTCGTGCCATAATGACTGTTTGAAATTTCTTTAAATTGGCACATTGTTTTAAAATGGTAGCCATTGTTAGAGTCACTCTGTACCTGTTAACTTTTTAATCTTATCCGGGTACTCAGTTGATTTCTCTTGCGACTCTGTTCCTTCCGAGATGGATGCGCCTTTAGCCAAGATGGCGGCGCCCATGATTATTGTTTTGTTTTGGCTTGGTGTGTCTATGCACTCAGTTTTAAGCCGATCATTAGCTCTCGCTTCATTGTCGAGGGTGTTTGTAGTGATCGGTCTTAATTTCTTGGCTATTTTAACATTAGTTAATTACCAAGTCGTGTTTATAAAATGTTCACTCTAAAAATTTTCAAGTATTTCCTGCCTAGAACTTGATTATCATTAATCTAAGAGAAAGTTAATGTTTTAAGCAATTTAAAAATTACAATCAAGTAAATTGTGCGTGTTGCTCGTCATCATCTTATCATGTGCAGCGTTTTAATTCTTATTCTGTGTTCGCAGAAAGTGAAAGGGCAGGGCAAGGCCCCGCCGGATACATTATGCTCCCACTGCAATCGCTTCGTGAAGCGGAAGTTTGCAGTGTGCCAAGTGTAAGGTTGGCAGTCCTTGCAATGTGTGCGTAAAGTGGTCGTCGGATGTAGTGGCGGAGTTTGATCGTGATTGGCGTGCGCGTGGAGAGAATCGCGAAGGACAAGGCAGCCAAGATAGATCATGTGTCAGTTAAAGATCTGGAGGAGTGCCTGAATGAGCGGATGGACTCGACCGTGTTTATTTGGGTGGCCCAATTCAAGGCGATGTTTGAGTCGTTCCAGTTCACGATTCTGTCGATGCAGCCTGGTGCAAGACAACGTATCGGTGGTCCAGCCAGTTCTACGGAGGAACATGCACCTAACCTTTCTCTCACATCAGCTCAAGAGCCGATGGCGGAGGATGAGGATATTCTCCTGATGGAGCCCTCTGCCGACTGACTCTTCGGCCATGCCAACTCTACCCTTGGACACTCAGACTTCTGACATATTAGAAGTCGTGGCATACTGGCTGGTTCAGCCAGAGTACACATTACGCATGACCCCTAAGGGGATTAGGAGTAGGGTCCACTTTCCAGAGCTGGCCTATCATCAGTATGCCTGGGTTGCTCAGCTTTCAGTCGGAGAACATGAAGCACTGAATAGGCCATTAGCTGGAAAATCCAAGGGTCGTTCTCGACCTTTGGTTTCTCAGACTAATAAAGATGCCTTCAATGAGCTAACGCTTATTGAGGATGCGTCGAGAGCGGCTATGGCTGCTCTCTGCCATGGCTGTACCGTCTTGCAGGGGATCCTGACCTGCGTGGCGGAAGGTGGGGAAGTGCTAGCGGCTGCTCCCGGAGTTATCCAGGACACCATGCGCTTATCCCAAGATTGCCTGGCCAGGGTGATCACTAGATCATTGGCAGAGCGGAGGAGAATAGTTCTCGATTGTGTAGAACCAGGACCAGAGATGAGAGCTGCTTTGTCTTCTGCGCCCTTCATTGGTCCGGGTTTGTTTGGTGGCTCGGAAAGACAAGGTCTGTCCAAGGTTGCGTCCATGTTTGCAGAGCAGGAGGTCGTTGGCAAGTCGTGGAAGTCGATGAAAAGGACTCAGCTGCAGCAGTTCTATAAGCAGCACCGTCAGGAGCAGCAGAGGCAACGACCTGGCCATTCATCATCATATAGGTCCCCTAATAAGAGGCTGTATGAAGACGACAGGAAGGGTGGCGGCTACCGTAAGGATAGCCGTGGTGGCGGTTCCGGGCCATCATTCCAAGAAGCTGCGAAGTAGCATTGGGGGATGGTCCTGACGGGCTTGGCGAGACCCGTACCGTTGGCCCCAGGAACCCAGGGCGTCGAGGATCTTCACCAAAATGAATTAACGTCTTGTCGCGTAACATCGACTGCGAGCTGTGTGCAGATTCCTTCCGTCGGAGGCAGACTTCATCTGTTCTCAAACCTGTGGGAACAGGTTGTGCAAGATGGTTTAGTCTGTCATTGGCTAAGAAATGTACAAATGGCTGCGAACTGGACTGGCTCATCTGTCAATTGTTAGTTCCGTTAATGTTGACTCCCGTATAAACTCCCGTTCCAAGGAAATCCGATCGTCTAGATGTCATTCGCTCAGAAATCAAAGATCTTCAACGAAAGAACATTATTCATTTAATCCACAATCAATCCTTCCTGGGCTTCTGTTCGATAATTTTCCTCGTTCCGAAATGCACCGGAGGTTGGAGACCGATTCTCAACCTCAAACCGCGGAACAAATTCATTCTTTCACCAAAATTTGAGATAGAGACTGTGGCAGCGGTGATGATGGCTGAGAAAAGGCATGTGGGCAGTATCGATAAATCTGAAAGACACATATTTTCATATTCCAATGTCAATTCCTTTTCAGAAATACCTTCGCTTTGCGATCCAAGACAAAGTCTGGGAGTTCAATGCGTTACCGTTCGGTCTGACCATAGCCCCGAGGGTCTTCACCAAAGTGGTTCTCGCCATGGCTTCTTATCTTCGCAGGAGAAACATAGCTGTTCATGCTTACATAGACGACTGGCTGCTGGAGGTGAGGGATCCAGTCGCTCTGTGCAACAATCTTCAGGTAGTCATGACCTTACTAAAGGACCTAGGATAGATTGTGAATCTAGAGAAATCAGAATTGACTCCATCCCAGGAGCTTGTGTATCTGGGAATTCTTTTCTGGGAATGCTTTTCCGGCGGAGAGCAGAGTCAAGAGCTTGATTTGAGTACTGGGGTCAATTTCTCTAGGAGCCTATCTGACGGCGCATCAGTTTCTCAGAATACTGGGTTTACTAGTATCTCTGGGGAAGGTGGTTCCTTATGCGGCACTCAGGCGCAGGTTGATTCAGATGTATTTAATGTCATTCTGGTCTCAAAGAACGGATCCGTTATCTCTGAGGATTCCATTAAAAGAACCATTGATATTCCATCTTCATTGGTGGTTATCAGAACAGAATCTCCTGCGAGGTGTTTCTCTACAACCTCCTCAACCGCAGATGTCCATATTCACAGATGCTTCGACGACGGGTTGGGGAGCAGTATTGGATGATCTGGCAGTGTCAGGAGAATGGGATCGGACTAATGCGCAGAAACATATAAATATTCTCAAATTATTAGTGGTGGCATTAGTACTTCGAAAATTTGAGACCTTAATCCAAGGCAAGATTGTCCTAATAAGGACAGACAACTCCACAGTGGTGTCTTTTCTGAACTGCAAAGGTGGGACGAGATCACTGGAGTTGTGTATGATGATATGGAACCTTCTGCTGTGGTGCCAAGAGAGGAATGTTATCCTTCGGGCAGCACACATTCCAGGAAGATTGAACATCCTTGTGGATGCTCTCAGTCCAAGGACAGTTTGTTGTCCGACGGAATAGCAGCTCAACCAATTGGTAGCTGAGATTCTATTCAAACATTGGGGCAAGCCAATTGTGGATCTATTTGCGATGAAAGGAAACGCAAAGATGGTCACATACATGTCACTGATCGCGGACCCACTATCTCTAGCAGTGGACGCACTGGTGATAAGTTGGAAAGGAATGTACATGTACGCGTATCCTTCAACGATTCTCATCCCAAAAGTTCTGGCAAAGATAAGAGAGGGCATATGCCAAGTACTACTGATCGCTCCTCATTGGCCAGGCTGATCATGGTTTGCGGATCTGCTGGACCTTCTGGTTTGCAATCCAATTCCTCTTCCAGACAGAAGGTATCTGATATTTCAGAACAAACGTCTGTATCTCCACAACAGACCGGAAATGTTCCAATTGACTGCATGGATGTTATCAAGCAGCGAGCAATTGATGGTGGCTTTTCTGAGCAAGCAGCGAAGTTTGTCGGTTCAGCCAGAATTGGGTCAACCACCAGAACATATAATTATCGAATCAAGAAATTTGCAGAGTGGTGTAAGGGAAGAGATATTAATCCCTTTTCTGCATCTGTTCAACACATAGCAGATTTTATCTGTCATTTATACGAGGTTGACAAACTAGTACCTTCAACCCTAGCAGCATATAAGTCTGCATTAGCTTCAGTCATTCCCAGTCTGGCCGCTGTAGGAGTGGAGAACGACACTTTAAATGAAGTTATTAAAGGAATGCGCAATCTGCGACCAAAACAGCCAATTCCTATCCCAGCAAGGAATCTATCTCTTGTTCTACGGGTTTTAGGGCATGCTCCCTTTGAACCAATTAGATCTATAGATATTAAACTGTTAACTATTAAGTCGGTTTTCTTGGTTGCTGCAGCATCGACGTGAAGGAGAAGCGAAATTCATGCGCTTTCTGCCGAACAAGACCGTTTTCTCATTACAGGTGAAGGTTTAAGACTATTACCACATCTTTATTTCCTGGCAAAGAATCAGTCACGTAAATATCCAGGACAGCCGATCAATTTGCCACGTTTAATTAGACATGACCCAAGCTCTTCTGCTTGGTGTTCTGTCAGATGTCTGAAGATATATAAGAAACGTACTGAGGAGTGGAGAGATGACCAAAATCTCTGTGGTTATGTCTCAAAGCTCCTCATCTTCACACCTCACTCATTGGATAGTCGATACTATTCAGATGGCGCATAAAATTACAACAGGAAAGCAGATTGATCGCATGAACTCCCATCAAATCCGAGCACTAGCAGCAGCATCGGCCCTTTATAAGGGTGTCTCGTTAGAGGAGGTCATGTCTGTAGCACAATGGCATGCCAAGTCATCATTTACTGATTTTTACCTTCACGATATCTCCAGTGCACTTAATCCGGTAGCCGTCGCCAATTTATCGAATCTGACTTAAAGCCACGTCCAACCACTGTTTACGCATACATCGTAGGGTTCTTCCACAGGCACATGATCTGTGAACGACCGTGGATTGGGCGAAGTGCCTGCGATGATCAAGAAAGACCTAGCACTCAGAATGGTGAGTATTTTCTTAGTTTAAATGACTAATATTAATTTACTTACAGTCGAATTCCCAGACTGATTAGATAAAAGTCTGGTTCAAGAGTATCTTGTTCATTGCAACAGACAATAGACTCATTCAAATTTGAAAATATAATCGATATACTGAGTTTTTTCAAAATTAGAAGTTGTAGTAGCTTCTTTGCACTCTCCTGGACTGCCTTAGCTGAGACTTAGGGCTGACACGGGTCTGGTGGGTGTTGCCCCCCAAATATTGACAGCCCTCTGGAATTTGTGCGGACAAATGAGAGGGGTGGGGGGGGGTGGGGGGAGCGCGGTCTAGACCATTGAAGTTTAGCACTCTCTGAGTCAGATGGCGAGACCCAAGCATATGCTGGGGTTTCCAGTCTCTTCACAACCTTCTCTGTCGGATGGTAGTTGAGAGCTGTTTTGAGCCTCACCTCCCACTGGAGTTTCTTGGCTGTCGAAATCCAGAGTTTGTCATAATAGTACATCTGGTAAGTAGTATTCAAAGTAGAATATAAAAAACATCCGCTTTTGTTTCTACGAGAATTGATAATACTTACCAGATGTACTATGGTCCGCCTCAGCTGCCCCGCTAAGGTGAGGCTGAGCTGCTTTCGCTTTTTGTCAAGACAAAAAGACAAATTTGACAGTTGTTGGGAATTGACTTGGTACCTGGAGGCTATGGTAATTCCCGGACGGTCAACTCCATTGTGACTTATGGGACATTTGAATGATTTTTTTCAAAATTGTAACCAATAATACAAAGAATTAAGATGCAGTAGAGTTATTTTCTTAATTTAATCTGATAGCAAATTCCTGATTAACCAAATATGAATGTAAACAGGAATTATCTATCACCTTCTCTTGTGGGCAGCATGCATAAAGGGTCTGTGACTTATGGGACTTTTGCGAACCACCGTTTTATACCGTGCTCAGTCACACTGCAAATACTATCTCAGTTTGAGAGGCAGCTTACATGTGACTATAATTCTATTAGGAGATACTTGTAGCTTTCTAAAAAGACCATAGAGACATACATCCTATTTTTTTCATCATGATAGCAGTGAATTATTCACTGTGACTTATGGGACAAGAATTTGTGACTGATGGAACCGTATCTATAAAGTATCTGTAGGTGTCAATCTGAGACGTATTAATCTTAATAGAATAGTGGAGCCATCAAAGTTTAAAAGAGGCATTATATTCATTATAGTCCGGGAGCCAATTTTCAAAAGGGGTCTAGAAGAATGGTTTCGTAGCACACCCAGTATTCAGAAGGTTTGTCTCTATATTATGCTAGACCGATGTCTTGGGTATATTCTGAGCCGTGTTGTACAAGAAAATTGTGGTATCACTAACCCGTGAGAAGCCCATTTACAATAGGTGTTGAATGTAGCTGTCAAACAATTTTCACAATGGTAAATTTTTCACAAACTTAAGCGCATGTTATATCAATACAATCTTAACCAAAATGGAAAGAAGTGATCGTATATCGCAGATTTATACATAATCAACCTCGTTTAAGACACCCGTATGTTGCTTTGTACATATTGGGGCACTTGGTCTTCTTGTGACTAGCAATACCTTAGCTACAACAATGCCCATGTTTTCTACATTTTTCATAATTAAACTTTTAACTGACATGCAGTGCATGTCTACACAAGCTGGCAGGACATATTTATCACGTGAGCAAATGAGAGAATGTTACTCATCCGTGTCAGAGTCATCTTCGACAATTGTATGCTGAACATTGTCACACATTTCACCTCCCATACAAAGGCATGCTTCAGTGCAGAGTAGATTGTTAGCCATGCATTGACAGAGATCTGTTCTTTTGCAGGCAGACTTGACATCTACATGATGTGAGTTCAATTAATCCAAATGGAGCAGGATCCTTTGACATTAGAACAGGCTTGAGTAGACCATCCACTATACTCCAGCCATGTCCATTTGGAGATGGAAGATTCTGAACAGCTTGCAATGAACGTCTCCAAACAAGAGCTTGAAAATTGGCCCTTTCGGTGTGATGCTTTAGACTATTCGATGTAGGTGGAAGATTTTCATTTCTTTGTCTCTTTTGACAAAAGAGCCAATAACGGGGTTCATCAGCTGTCTTTCCCACATCCCTGGTGGTATACAACTCACAGACAAATTTCTCACATAGAATTGCAGTATTCGGTGATAAGTCAACATGTTCGCCGAGTTGGGCTAAGCTAAGCTGATGACATTCAGATGACTTTAAGAGATTGAATGCTTTTCTCTTAGCGACTCCAAATAATGCACTAGTGCTATCACAACCTGTAAGAGAATGAAACCCAGGCAAAGACAGACAGATAGCTGGGCCCAGTACTTGAGCAACTGTATGTATTGGTATGTATCGCAATTTGTCCTTTGTGCCCGTACGGAACCATAGTTCAGAACAGTGAAGCGAATGATACGTATATATACTAAGTACTGCCACGTCTGTATCAGGAGACTGTATAACAACACGCATGTGGTCTTTTGATGCGTCTAGCGGGTGCAACATTATACGCGTATCTGCTTCCTCGTGATCTGATCGAAGTTCTTCCAAATATGACGAATTGTTCGCTGAAATGACAACAACATCCATTCCATCGTTAAAGCCACCAGCAAGAATGACGCAATTGTCGGCAGATAGCATATTTGGACCAGTATCACGCCACCGCTTGCTGAGAAATGCAACCAGGTTACTTTTGTTGCTTGGATTGCTGATGTACTTGGCCCATTGCTTTGGAACGGGAGTATTTTCTCCAGCAATCTTTACTTCCAATGCTGTTGATGACCCACATTTTAGCCGCTCTTCCGCTTTGAGAGATTCCAGTCTATCATATCTGTCAAAAACTATATCTACTCTGTTGCAGTCTTCTTGATTCAGTGGAACTGTAAAGATGTGCCAGTATTTATCAGCCAATTCTCCAAATGTAGACGTACCTCCAGTTTTAACCATTTGCACAATTGCCATGCCATCTACTACATAAGCTGTTGCGCCTGTCTTGTCAACAGGTGGAAGCCGTCCATCAACATTTACTTCCTTTTCTAGTTCACTTAACAAAACACTTTTCACATTCTTTCTTAGAGTCCCATCCGTATGTGACAATGATAGTGGAGCAGCAGACAGTTCATATGTCATCACTAGTTTTAAATCAACATCTCTGGACCTTGCGGCAATAATTAATCGACCAAATAGTTCGCGGTCAGATCTCACATTTTTATGAATTTTTTCATCATTTGTTTTGAGTTTTTTCTTCTGTGCTAGGCTGGCAAATGTTTTTAAGTTTTAAGTGTGGCAACGTGTCCCAAAAGCTTCTCGTGTTAGTGTCCAGCCGCTCCTGAACAAAATTTTCCATAATCTCCTTACCAATGTCACAGGCGGAAACAAGTCTCTTGGCGATTTCACTAGGCAATACCACGCCAGTTGCAATGTTTACAAGCGGAAGACACTCGCTGTCGTCGTTTTCCGCAATATTAAAGGGATTGGTCATTATATCTGATGAGAACATCGAAAGTATCTTCTGCACATCGGTTTCATCCCTGTTCATTCGATTAGTCCCCATTTCCTTATGTACTCCAAACATGTGACTATCTTGTAACCCACACATTTGCTTTGTGACCGTTGTTATGGCTGCCCTCTCGTGGCTAGTTAAAACCCACCTCTCCAGAGCTCCTGGCTTTTGTGTTATTCCAATAATACCACCTCGCTTTTTGGAATCCAAATTAATCGATTGCTCTAAGGCCATATCTGTCCACACTTGATTGAATGGATGGTCTGAGCGACTTACGGAGTGATTTCCATTCAAGAATTGTTCATGTACATGGGGATGTGTACTTGGAAGCATCTTCATGTCCGCAAGATATATTGGCAGCCATCTTGCATAATTGGTTCTGTCCATGCTGTAGAAATATGGCGCCATAGCGGCAGTAGCAGATAGGTGTGCCTGCCAATCTCCAGTTCTCTCAGCTCTTATGAATCCAAGCAGCAGCTCTACCATATGAATATATGAGTTCCAAAATGCGAACAGGTGTGATTTCGAGCGTGACTCAACTTTAAAGGATTTGAACAGCTGTTGCAATTTATTCACGTACATACACACCTCTTTGAAATTTTCTTGCAGTGCGTCTAAGTCGTCAATGCTGCTTCGGCACATCTTAATTTTCTCATCCAGACTCTCCAATTCTGTTGGAGTAATGTGGTCTTCATGTTGTCCATTTTGTTGAACCCATTTGGAAAAAGACTGCCATTGTAATCGCAGCAGCGCTTCCATAACCAATTTGTGAGCCTTCACTCCTCGATTATATGACTTCCCTTTAAGTAGAGCAGCAGCCGTGCTGCTACCATATGTGTTACCACCACATCCATCTGTCTCATTCCAACCACCATTACCTGGGTGCTTTGTCAACAGTGGTACAGCTGGATATACAGATTCTATGATGGAGTTAGTATACATACATAATATAACCTTCACATTTCACCCTCGCCTTTGGTATATGCATGCAAAATGTATGTTGGATATATGTTAGGTCGATATCCGTCTAAATATCATATATGGTGAATCTAATACGATATTACTTTGAGTTATGACACGATCATGCTTATATCGTGGTGCACTGTGGATACAGCCAAAGCCTAGACCCCCTATGCAAAGAAAACAGGATAACTAATTAGTGCTACCACAATTTGTTTGTACAACAGGGCTTAAAATGTGTGGGACATGTCCCCCAAGCCACAGCAAGTGTCAGACCTTCCGAATACTGGGTGTGCTACGTCACGATTCTGACCTAGCTTTAGCTCCTGGACTATTAGTAATGATCACTTTATTTTAAGCAAACACCACAACAGCTTTAAAAGGGTTTATTCTATAATTACTAATACCTACACTGAAGAGTGAAAACTTATTATCATGATTCATGATGCGAAAAGACTGCATATTTTTAATATGTATTCTTAAATAATGTGTAAAAGGAATAAAATGCTTAATACAATGGTCACAAATCCATTGTTCTGAATTCATCACACAGAAGCATAGAATGCAGTGTGAACTGAATGTGAGAGGAACATAACAAAACACCAAAAGTGACTAATATTAAGCTCAAATTTGACCTATGGTTTGAAAAACTATATATCAGGAATAGAAGCAGATATCAACAAGGTTAGACCTGTTTTAGAAATCAGAACCATTCCATATTTGATTTCAGTGCGTTATTTAACTGTAAAATTATTTTTTTTAAATCATGAAAATGTTACGTTTCTGTGGAATTGACCGGACACAGTATAGGCAGGACCATGGAGAGTGCAGAGTTTTAATTGTTTATTTTGAGCTAGACTAGATAATAGACATTATCATAATAGTACATCTGGTAAGTATTAAGAATTCTCGTAGAAACAAAAGTGGATGCTTTTTTGATACTATAATATTCCCCTGTATTTACCTTATGGGGTGAAGTTTCTGTGAATTCCATAAATATACATGTAAATATAAAATACGCCTTCTGTAGTGGTGTTTCCCTCTATTTATTTACTAAACAAAGGTACCTTGTTGAATATTTTGGATATAATCAGACTGAATGCTGTTGGTACCATGGGTGACATTAGCTCCCAGCCAAATTAGTGTCAAAACATTTCACAGAATATTTCCTAATGCTTTTAGCGATACAGAGAAAATGACAAATTCATTACAATAAGAAATAACCAGTTGAATATTTTCAAAATACTTTGATTGGCAGTTGCTCCTAACATAGCCGGAAATTGCTTCCAGTCAAATTATTTTCAAAATATTTAACAGATGCCGAATTCCTGGCATGATTGCTATGAATGTATAATATTCATCAGTGAAAGGGTTAAATTAGAAATAATTTATTTCAGATAAATCATGTAGTAATGTTGAATATTTTGAAATTAATTTGACTGATACACATTACTGCTGATGGCAACATTCGCTTCCAGTCAGATTATTTTCAAACTATTCAACCTTTATTCTTAAAATAGTTTATGTAATATTATATTGATTAACCCTCAAATTTGTTCAAATAGATTTCAATTTTCTCATAGAAATTGCCAATTTGCAGATTATCTCTGTGGTATTTCTTATCGAGCCAGTTATTCCAGTGTTAAATTTTCAAAAGTATTCTTCTTTTGGTCTGCAAATAGAAATTTTCCAAGACCACTACAGAAAGCTTTTTTCACTGGATTGAGTATTAAAAGGTTAAGAGTTGGGAGGTCTGTAAAGCCTGAAATAATGGGCTTTGTCCAATTTCATTGTCAGGCCATGCATGAATGGTACATGTATCTTATCAGTAGGAAATTGCCCAGGCCAGGTATTTGTTGACATAAGGCTTGTGCACAAAATCTGTTCTAATCCTTCCTACATCTCTCAACACATTCAATGATAAATGACCAGAAATAACAATTTTTATGGTGCTAAAAATATTTTAATGAACATTTTGAAAGTTATGTGGTGGTGGGTCATGCTGCTTTAAGCAGCAATTATGATTTCCAGAGAAATAATTTTCAAAATATGTAACAATTTACCTGGATGACAGCCTTGAAAGGTAGATAAAGAGGATTTTAATAGCGCATGGGTTAAAATGCTTTTCTTGTTTAATCTTATTTCCTAATAGCATACATACAGCAATTGTCCATTTCAACACAAACATCCAGAATTTCAATTTCAGACTGGCTGGAAGCAGTTGCTGCCTCAGCAGCAATGTATTCTAGTCGATTTATGTTTAAAAGATTGAACTGTTTCCTCTTTGATAGCCTTGAAATGTAGATAAAAAGGTTTCCTTAGTGTCATTAGTCAAATGCTTGTTATCTTATTCTCTATAAGCATACCTACTACTGTACCACAGCAATTCCCCTTTTCCAGGTAAACATCCAGAATTTCAATTTTAAAACAACTTTTTAAAACAAATCAGTATGAAAACATATTACAAGGCAATTTAATTTCAAAATTTTGAGCAGTCAAATTGTTTTCAAATATTTACTAAATTTCATATCACCTCTGAGAACCAGTGCTTGTAATTTTGATTTAAAAGGATAATGTATGCATATAATTAGGCTTGCGCGATTTTGGCTTTGAAACATCGCGATCGATTTTATAAAAGTATAAAGCGGGTGGGGGTGGGGGGTGTAACGTGACTTGTTTCTAGAAAAAGTTGAAATAAATGACACAAAAATAGCACAAAATTAGAACACATTTTCATACGAGGAATTCTTACCATCCTACGTCCATGCTTAATGTATACCTTATATCCATCATTGCGGGAGTGAAATTATTAATTGGGACCGCCTAAATGTTGCGTATAGTTTAATCAACATTATTTATTTCATCAAAATTTGAGATAAAATGTCGCCGAGAAAATATATAAATTACATGATGTATCTGCTTCCGCTTATAGCCTCCCTTTGTAGGACGAGTTTATGTCATTACCGGAGTAACGCGAAGACACTAATATTAGTACCCGGGGAGATACTGCGCAATTCACATACATAGGACGGTAGTTTTAAGTAGGTACGAGTGTAATGGCGTAAACTCATCCTATAGTGCAGTTTATAGTTGCTTTCAGAATGTACGATTTACATTTAAGAGTAATCAACAGAACGCACAGTTCAAAATCAAACAATCTGGAATGCTGTTGCTTTATTTTCTTTAATTTTACATGACAACCGAATCAAAATGGAAAAATTATTGCACCGCCTGAAATGGCTAACCCTAGAATTAAAAAGAATTCTGTTCACTGATTGCCTAACACTCTGCGACTAAGTATATACTTGACATTTCACGACAGACTCGGGGGTCTGCAGCGAAAGAAAGAAAATTTTATGGCAATTCGACGGAGTAACTGGCTGGTTTTCTCAATGACAAAAGGTGTTACCTCGCTATTGTTAGCTTGTTTATTGTAGGGCTTTGTGTTGTGATTAGTAATTATTCGACACTTGCATGGCACGGCGGGATATAAACACAATGAACACAGGCGTAAATCGATTATAATTGTACTCATGTACTGATAAAATGCGACGGAAAAGTACACACCTCAGATTTAAAAAAACCCATGAAATTTTTTACGATTTTCCGATTTTTCCTCAATTACATCGTAAAAATCGCGATTTTAAAAATAAATCGAACTTCATGAGCACTGAGTACATGCAAGTACTTGAAAATCTGTACTCGAGTACACGAGTACTGAGTACATTGGCCCCAACCCTGATAGGGAATCATACTAACCAAGCATCAATCTATTTTGCCCCTCTTAATAATGGCGGTATTAAAGGTATACCAGGATGGTAATTGATATGGACACCGGTAGAATCAAATGTCAGCATAGCATTTTAAAAGCTGGTCACGAAAGACAGGCACTGTCTTAATGAAAGTTAGTTACTGACTGCTGTTGGTGATTAGTCAGTTGTTATATACACCTGTGCAAAAGTTAAGCACCAGCAAAAACAATAGAACGTAGAAACATGATGGTACAACTAGGCTGCCATACTTTTTGTCCCCGCGTTAGCTGACATAATTCCAAGTACGAAATGCACATGCATGCATGACTTCACGCCGCTTGATGTCCGTGCGTGGCGGGAAACAGCACACGTGTTCAGTTATGTAAAAGTCCAGTTTGAGGTGTAGAACATTACATACAGATTTAGGCGACAAGATTAGGAATTTTGTGTTCATGACCGTGGTTTATTTGTACAGAGAGAATTAGCTCTTGATTGTGAACCGCTATGGCAAGACGAAGGTTAAGTGATCGTGTGAAATGGCAAATCATAGGCATGCATACCACTGGTATGTCATGCAGAGAGATTGGCAGACAGCTGAACATTAACCATACTGTAATCAGTCGTTTGATTGCAAAACATGGGCAAACTAACGAGGTGAAGGACAGGCCTAGATCTGGAAGACCGAAGAAGACTACTGCCCGTGATGATCGAGCCCTAGTACGCCTTGTTAGGAGATCTCCATTCACCAACAGCAGAATGCTCAGCCAGCAATGGGAAACGCACAATAGGTGTCAATGTCTACCGTCAAAAGGAGACTGTATGCTGCTGGCATGAAAGCTAGGAGACCTGTCAGACGTCCTCTCCTCACTGCACACCACAAAGAGGAGCGTCTGAGGTGGTGCAACGAAAGAAGACACTGGAACATGAGATCCTGGAGACGGGTACACTGGTCCGATGAAAGTCGGTTCCTGCTTCATGCCACAGATGGTCGAACTCGTGTATGGAGGTCCAGACGCATGGCGTACGACCAACGTAACATCATGGAAGAAGTTCCATTTGGTGGAGGTTCCGTTATGATATGGGGGTGCATCTCATTTGATTGTAAGCTGGATCTGTTGACTGTACCTGGAACACTAAATGGACAAAGATATCAAGATTCCATACTGGATAGAGTTGTGGTCCCTCATTTTGTAATTCATGCACCTGGAACCCACCCTATATTCATGGATGACAACGCCCGACCATATCGTGCTAGAGCTGTGCATGAATACCTCCGCCAGAATGCCATCGAAACCCTACCATGGCCAGCAAGGAGCCCTGACATGAACCCTATTGAGCATATCTGGGACATTCTGGGAAACATGGTGAGAAGGAGGGATCCTCCTGTGCAGAACCTACAGGAATTAACAGACGCACTCCATCTTGAATGGCAACGAATACCACAATGGCGTATCAGTCGGTTGGTGACCAGCATGAGACGTCGTGTCCAGGCCGTCATCCAGGCACAAGGTGGATATACCCGGTATTAATAATGACAGTCTCAAACTCGTGCACAGATGTTAAACTTCGTTTTCAGACACCATTAATGACAATCTAGCCACGTGTGTCAACTGTAGGGCAATAGTTGTCAGTTGTGTCAACGTAACCATATTCAGGCCTCGTTTTCAAGTTCAAACAAAAACATACAGTGTTTCCCCACCATCATAATCAGCATTCCTCTAGTTGCATTATTACCTCTTGCACTAAGATGGATGGGTACATAAATGTTTATGCTATTGCTTTCTTCATAGCACATGAATATACCCTCGCATGTGCGTAAAAATAGGGTGGTGCTTAACTTTTGCACAGGTGTATATGATATTGCCGTACATTGGTCCTACAAGATGGTGGTGCCTTAAAGCATGTGGTATTTTGACCATCTGTCTTACAGTACAGCTCATAAATAAGTTAACATGTTTCCAAAACAAACAGGCTAGTTAGTACAATTTTGAACACGATGTAAGAATTGTTCTGTTGATTATTTTGAACTTAATTTGATTGGAAGAAAGAAGCAAAGTCCAAAATATTCAACAGTCCGTTTTATTTTATGATTAACTTATTTCTGTATTGTAACCCTTTAATGGTCAAAACTGATCGAGAAAATCAAAATATTTGCTTATTAACTATCTATTTGAAGGCCATGGGATACTATTTTTGAAAATTTATCACTGGAACATCTGGTTCGTTTAGTGAGCTAGTTTATTCCAGTGGGAAATTTTCTAAAATAGTCTGCAAATGCTCATTCCTCAAAACCACTTCAGATGCCAGTTTCGGCCAGCATGACCATTAACTGGTCAAAGAGCCACCAAATCCCACAGTGACAGGTGGTCTCTTTAGCAGTTAAAAAAAAATATTGTTACAGATTTTCAATTTGCAATTGCTGTTTTTTTGTATTTCTGCAGTTGAGTGAGACGGAGGAGCGACATAAGAGACAGCATCAGGATGTTGTGAATACTTACAAGCGAGATTTAGACGAAGTGAATAAACAAATTCAGGAAAGTAATAAAACTCTAGAAACTTTACGTAAGTCCTATGACCAGAAGGAGAAAGAAGTTAATTGCCTCCGACATGAAAAAGACGATGTCAATGTTAAGTTACAAAATAAACAACGGTCACTTGAAGATAAGGAAAAAGATAATAGTGATATGAAAACTGAATTAAATACACTTCGTGTCGATTTGGAACGGAGTGAAAACCAGAAAAAAGAAGAAAATCGCCGAATACATGACACAATGCAAAAGACACAGTCAGAACTCGCCGACGCTTTGAAAGATGTAGATCGTAAACGTCATGATATTGAAAAACTTCAGGAACGGTTAGCTTCTATAACGTCTCAACATGGCCAAAGTCAAACACAACTGGAGGAAAAAGATGCTTTGTTAAGTGCAAATGATAAGCAGATTGGTGAACTAAAAGCTGAACTCTTACAAGTGACAAATTCTCTCAATGTAAAGGTACATGAGTTACATGAAGAGAATGATCGGGTGCGTAAACAGAATGAAGATGCTCTTGTTGCCAAATCAGATGAACTTCACAATAAGACTGAAGAGATCCATCGGTTGAATAATGAGCTGCTCACAATACATGATCGAATATGTGAATTAGAGAATAGTGCGATTGTCTTATCTTCTGATGCCAGTACTCAAAAGGAGCGTGCAGAGAGATTGGAGTTAGAGTGTAAGGAACTACAAGAAGCTACTTCGAGAGCTGAACGTGAAGCAGATGATATCCAGGCACAGCGTGGTCGAGATGTTGAGAACCTTAATAACAAACTTGGTGCACTCCATGATACACTCGCAGGTATGGGCCTACCTTAACATGCATCAGACAATCTCTGCAATTTTATCATAAACCCGCTTGTTTCAATTTAACCATTTAGTGGTCAAACTGGCCAAAAAAGCCTGAGCAATAGTTCTGAGAAATGGCTATCTGCAGGCTAAAAAAAGAAAATTTTTGTATCACCTGCGAATGACCATATGTGTCACTTCCAATGGCGACGGTGTCAATAATGTTGTTTTTGCCTTAGCAAAACCTCTCAGCTTATACTCCGGGATCAGTTAATGCTATTGCAACTAAACTTGGCTATGTGGTTTACCTATACAGTTAGGAAGCAGCATGATGATACTGAGGTCATACGGTCAAGGGTCAAGGTGATGATGCGTCTCGGCTTATCTTTCAGGATTGATTTATTCTATTGAAACTAAACTTAGATACATTGTTATTACCGATAATGTTAGGAAGCAGCATGATGACACTGAAGTCACAACGTCGAAGTTCAAGGTCATTCTGACCTCTACAAAACTGTTATTTTGCAATATTAAGTTTTTAGGCTTAGCAAATCTTACCATGTTATATTTTGGGCTTGCTTAACCCTAGTGGAACGCAACTTGGGTACATGGTTGTGTATACCAAGAGGATATAGGATGGTGACATGGAGGTCACCAGGTTAAAGGTCAAGGTCATCAAGTATTTTGCTTTTTCAACTTTAACTTTTCCATTTAGCATATTACATACGTTTATATTTCAAAATCACTTACTATTACGAGAACTAATCTTGGACACATGGTCCCCTATAAAAATCACTGGACCCAAGGTCAGGGTCATCGTAGCCTTGATATTTCACCTCTGTCATGTTTGTATTTCAATTCAGCAACTCATGTATATTTCAGGACTGGTTAATCCTATTGGAACTAAACTTGAATACATGGTTACCTATAATGTTAAGACGCAGCATGATAACACAGAGGTCAGAATGTCAAAGGTCAATGCTACTGTGACAAACAGGAGACAGGCGAGACATTTAATTCCGTGGAATTCTTGTTTAATATTTATGACTGGCTTTGTAAGCGAGCCAATAATTCCAGTGGTAAGCTTTCAGAAATAGTCTTGGCCTGCAAATGGAGAGCAGATAAGCAAACATTTGGATTTCCGTAACCAGTAATACTTTAATTGTAAGGCCGCCTAAAAGCGACATCTGCAGTTGTCTTGAGAAATATCCATTTGCAGGCCAGCAAAAAGCTATTTTATCAATTCCACTGGTAAATATATAAAAATACTTCATTTTCATGAAATGTGTTCACCATTAAAGGGTTGATTGATACATATAATAACTCAGCATCTTGAGCGCTTTGATCGTAACATCCATCAATCTATCGTTGATTAAACAATGATAATTTCACGTAAATACTATCAAGATACATAATACTAAAGAAAAATTAGTAATCATTATCATTATCAATGGTAGATAATTGAAGAAATTTTTATGAAAATGTGGCTACAATAAGTTACAATATAGTGTTTGCGTGACCATAATAATGATTTTTGTTTTGCCCGTCATGCTCGTGAGGAAGAAGTGAGACATATGTATCACATTTCTGACTAAGGCAATGACGGATTCAATGGTTTGTGTTTAGCCAGTCGCTTTGGCTTATATTTCAGGTCGTGTTAAGCTAAGCTTATCACTCCTAACCTTGATACATACATGGCTGTCTTTGAAAATTTGCACGATGACATTGAAGTCACTGTGACCCTGGTACAAAACCTTTTTAATGTCTTTGGATTTGGGGAAAACTTCACCTTAAATTTTATGATTGGTTGTTATGATTGAAACTAAGCTTAAAAGGGAACACAACTGGAGAAGGGTCAATGCACGTAAAATTAGTCTTTTGTAAAATTTATATAAAATAAAATATATTGTTTACATATTTTGGAATTTCTTAATAATGAATTTCGTCACGAGGTCATTTTCTCCAATTTCTTATGAGAATCACGTAGTGATGTCATCGCGTGAATGATTGTTGTGGTATGACGTCATTGCATGAATAATATGTTGCTGTTGGTGATGTATACCACACAACAGCTCATTCAAACACTACTATATTAATCAGATGCAAGAGGAACACTAGTGTCTGCTTTAACTAAAACTTGAATCAGAGCTGATGTTCCGCTTGGTAAGAGTATTAGACTCCAGTTTCTTCTAATCTGAAAACATGTGTGGCATAGTCTGAATGGACCTGGTTGACAATTCACACGATGACATTATACCGTGAATTTTATGGTATGTCAAAATTCATGCCGTTGACCATAATTTTGAGCATGATAGTGTTTGTGAAGATCTGTTAATTCCTTTTTCATTTACAAAATATGATAAAAAACTTAATTTATAAAAATGGCGACACATTCCACAATTGTTGACAGACGACAGAGGTCAGATGTCAGACAAATCGCGATTATATAAGCTGACCTAGGTTAGCTTATATAATCACAATTTGTCTGACGTCTGTCGCCTGTCAACAATTGTGGAATGTTTCGCCATTTGTCGATAGATTTCAAACCAAATTTGGTAGATGTGTTCCTTTTGGCACTATCTATTTGGGCTATGAAGATGAAGAGGCCACGCCCACAAATAGCAGAGTTATGGCACTTGTTATATTTTCAAAGTATTGAAGCCTATGGAGAAAATACATTTGTGGCACATTTCGTCATTTATCAATTTGGCAGACATGTTCCTTTATGCAATATGTATTTGTGCTATGGGGATGAAGTGGCCACACCCTTAAACAAGGGCCGTAACTCTTGTTCATTAATGCGTTTTTATGTATTGAAGCCTATGGGGAAAAGACATTTGTGGCACGTTTCTTCATTTATGGATCGATTAAAACCCAATTCGGCAGATATGTTCCTTTAGGCAATATCTATTTGGGCTAGGAATATGAAGTGACCACGCCGACAGAGTTATGTCCCTTGCTATATTTTCAAAGTATTGAAGCCTGTGGAGAAAATACGTTTGTTGCACTTGTTGTGTTTTATTGATGGATTAAAACTAAATTTAGTAGATGCGTTCCTTTAGATAACATCTATTGGAGCTATGTATATGAAGTGACCACGCCCTTAATCAAGGGCCATAACTCGGGTTCATTGAGGTGTTTTTAAGTATTGAGCCAATTGTTGATAAATTAAAATCAAATTTAGCAGATATGTTCCTTCAGTCAAATATCTATTTGAACTTTAGATATAAAGAGTATGCATCTTTAAACAAGGAACATAACTCTGGTTCATTAAGTCTTAAACTATTGAACCCTATGGTGAAAATCCATTTGTTTCGTCAATTGTTGATGGATCAAAATCAAATTTAGCAGATATGTTTCTTCAGTCAATTAGCTATTTGGACTATGAATATAAAGAGGCCACACCATTAAACAAGGGCTATACTTTGGTTGAGTATTGAAGCCTATGGAGAAAATATGTTTGTAGCACGCTTCGTCATTTGTCGATGGATAAAGCCCAATTTGGCAGATATGTTCCTTTAGGCAATTGCTATTTGGGCCACGAATATGAATTGGCCATGCCAACAAATAGCAGAGTTATGTCCCTTGTTATATTTTCATGGTATTGAAGCCAATGGGGAAAATATGTTTGTTGCACTTTTCATCATTTATTGATAGATTACAACAAAATTTTGTAAATATGTTCCTTTAGGCAACATCTATTGGAGCTATGAATATGAAGTGACCATGCCCTTAAACAAGGGCCATAACTAAGGGTCATTGATGTGTTTTTAAGTATTGAGCTATTTGGGGAAAATACATGTTTTCGCCAATTGTTGATAGATTGAAATCAAATTTAGCAGATATGTTCGTTCAGTCAGATATCTATTTCAACTATGAGTATGCATATTTAAACAAGAGCCATAACTCTGGTTCATTAAGGCGTAAACTATTGAACCCTATGGTGAAAATCCATTTGTTTCATCAATTGTTAATGGATTAAAATCAAATTTAGCAGAGATGTTTCTTCAGTCAAATAGCTATTCGGACTATGAATATAAAGAGGTAGCACCTTTAAATAAGGGCCATAACTCTGGTTCATTAAGACTTGAAACTATTGAACCCTGTGGTTAAAATACATTTGTTTTGTCAATTGTTCATGGATTAAAAACTAATTTAGGAGATACAGGTATGCTCCTTCATGCAATATCTATTCGGCGTATGAATATAATGTAGCCACGACTTGAAATAAGGGCCATAACTCTGGTTAAGTCTTGAAGCGTATGGCAAAACTACATTTGTGGCACATTTTGTCATTTATCGATGGGTTAAAACCCAATTCATCAGATATGTTCCTTTAGGTAATATCTATTTGGTCTAGGAATATGATGTGGCCACGCCCACAAATAGCAGAGTTATGTCCCTTGCTATATTTTTAAGTATTGAGCCCTATGGGGAAAATGCATATTTTCGCTAATTGTTAGAACAAAATTTAGCAGATATGTTCCTTCAGTCAAATATCTATTTGAACTATGGCTATAAAGAGTCTGCACCTTTAAACAAGAGCCATAACTGGTTCATTAAGGCATTTTTATGGCCCACCCAAAGAATTGGCGTGGTGGTTTCCGCACGATAACTCCACTACTGTTTATCGGATTGCTTTGAAACTTCATAAGATGATTGGAATACATCTGAGGAAGAATCCTAGCGAAATCGACGATTAACCAAAATCCAAGATGGCCACCAGCCAGTGGCGGGCATCTTGAAACTTGGTTTCCGCACGATAACTCTGTTCCCGTTTGTCGGATCGTTTTGAAACTTCATAGAATTATTGGATTAGGTCTGAGGAAGAAACCTATGGAAATCGACGATGAACCGAAATCCGAGATGGCAGCCAGCCACCGACGGCCATCTTGAAAATTGGTTTCCGTGCGATAACTCCGCTTCCGTTTATCGGAGCGCTTTGAAACTTCATAGGATGATTGGACTAGGTCTGCGGAAGAAACCTCTAGAAGTTGGCGATGATTTGAAATTCAAGATGGTCGCTAGCCACCAGTGACCATCTTGAAAATTGGTTTCTGGATGATAACTCTGTTACCATTTATCGGATCGCTTTGAAGCTTCTGAGGAAGAACCTTATCGAAATCGACAATGATCTGAAATCCAAGATGGTCGCCAGCCACCGGTGGCCATCTTGAAATTTGGTTTCTGCACGATAACTCCGCTACAGTTTGTCGGATCGCTTTGAAACTTGATAGGATGATTGGACTAGGTCTGAGGAATAAACTTATGGAAATTTACGATGATCCAAAATTCAAGATGGCCGCCATTTGTTTCCGGATGATAACTCTGTCGCTGTTTATTGGATCGAATTGAAACTTCATAGGGTATTTGGACTAAGTATAGAACCTATGGAAATTGACAATGCTCCGAAATCCCAAATGGCTGACAGCAACCAGTGGCCATCTTGAAAATTTGTTTCCGGACGATCATGCCATGACAGTTTAGTGGATCACTTCCTGGGATAACTGGTCTAAGTCTGAGGAAGAAATTGCTCTTTTTTGCTAGCTCTCATTCATTGGTTTGTCATCATGGCAGGGTATTATGTGCCATTTGCGGAGCTCTTGTTAAGTATTGAAGCCTATTGGGAAAATATGTTTGTGGCACGTTTCGTCATTTATTGATGGATTAAAACCAAATTTAGCAGATATGTTTCTTCAGTTAAATCTCTATTTGCCCTTTGAATTTGAAGAATTAAGCCACAACTTCAAATATGGCCCATAACGCTGGCTCTTTAAGGCATTCTTAAGTATTGAACACGATGAGGAAAATGCATATTTTTGCTAATTGTTAAAACAAAATTTAGCAGATATGTTCCTTCAGTCAAATATCTATTTGAACTTTGGATATAAAGTCTGCGCCTTTAAACAAGGGCCATAACTCTGGTTCATTAAGTCTTAAATTATTGAACCCTATGCTCTATGGTGAAAATTCATTTGTTTCGTCAACTGTTGATGGATTAAAACCAAATTTAGCAGATATGTTTCTTCAGTTAAATATCTATTTGCCCTATGAATATGAAGAAGCCACAACTTCAAATAAGGGTCATAATGCTGGCACTTTAAGCCATTTTTAAATATTGAACACTATGGGGAAAATACATGTTTTCGCTAATTGTTAAAACCAAATTTAGCAGATATGTTTCTTCAGTTAAATATCTATTTGCCCTATCAATATGCAGAGTATAAGTTTTTTAAGTATTGAACACTATTGGGAAAGTTATCTGTGTCATGTTTCGAAAATTGTTAATGGATTAAACAAAAGATTTGTAAGAAATGTTCCTTTCGTACACTTGAATCATGTGACAATAATGTCAGGGATGGCTGCCCCATTGATTAATGGTACTCTTCCTGTTAGTCAATCATGTCAGTAGCCTAGCATTTCCCCATCCAAATTTGTTACTGTTATCTCACCAATGCCCCTTTGGTAAATGTCAGTGTTGTAACACTTGAACTATTTATCAATATTGTCAGTGATGGCTGTCCCATTGATAAACGGTACTTTTCCCGTTTGTGAATAAGGTCAATGACAGCAATAGTCTTGCATTTCTTCATCCAAATTTTTTATTATGACTATTGTCCCATTGATAAATTTCATCTGCTGTATCAATAATGTCAGGGATGGCTGCCCCATTGGTTAATGGTACTTTTCCCATTGGTCAATTGGGTCAAGGACACCAATATTTTTTGTATTACTGTCTTAAGTATTTGTTTGTGACCATTGCCCCATTTGTAAATGGCATCTGTTTGTACACTGCAACTATTTGATGCTAGTGTCAGAACTCGGGGTTGGCTGGCCCATTGATCAATGCTACTTTTCCTGTTGGTCAGGGATGCCAATATTCTTGCATTTCCTCTTTTTGCTTGTGACCATTGCCCCATTTGTAAGTGGCATTTGTTATGTGTGCTGCATGAGCCAATGGAGCTTTCTCTGGTGGTCGGTCAGTAGTGTCTGGCATTAATTAATGTAAACATGTTTACAGTTGCTTTGCAGCTAGGTGAGCACTATGGCCCTTGGGCCTTATTTAGTCTTTATGGAAATCTAATTCTCATTTGTGATAACCTTTAATTTATGCATGGTTGACTGTAGTGAGGTCACAAGGTCAAAAGTCAATAACACTGTGACTTTGGTACAAAACTATATTTTTTCAGCGTTAAGTATTTGGATTTAGCAAAGCTTTGCAGCATTTATTTCAGGATTGGTTGACCCTATTGAGGACAAATGAGACCTTTAATTCCATGGAATTCCAGTATGCCTAGCATCCTAACTTCCAGTGACAATGCAAAAAATAATGTTAGATAAGGCAGGAACAGCTTTGTCAAATTTTCTCAGAATAGTCAGCAGGCTTTGAATTGTGTTAGCTAACAAGTGCATATACAATTAGTTAGACCTATATCATATGCATATTCCAGTGTGAAATATGTTCACAAAGATCAGTTCAACCGCATGTGCATGATCTCCTCTGATAGGTCTACAACGAATAGAATAGGATGCTTACCTCCTGATTGCCAGTGAAATGAACAGTTTTCGAGCATGTCTGATATTGGGTTTCGATTCTGTGTATTATGTAGGCCTAACTAGTTTTACATGTATTTGTAAGTGACCAAAACTGTTCCTGCCTTATCTACTTAAAATGGCGGCAACACTCATAGTTAGTTAAAGTGTCCATAAAGTAACAAATAGTCCTAAATTTATTTAGGATGCACATCTTTTCTCAATTTATGAGAAGTTTAATGTAGTTTCAATGCTTTTCTGGTCATCATTTTAGATTTTGCATCCATGCCAATTGTGAAATGGATTATCCCCGCACTATAATTAACAGATTTTCAAAGTTTCGAATCATTTGGTCATGTCATGTAAGGCAATGGAGAATTATCACATGAAAATAAAGTTGCCAGCCATACTGAATTCTGTATTCTGACCAAATTGGAGTTACCACACTATGTTTTTAACCATTCTATCAAACCTGCAAAGGGTTATCACATGGAAACTAATTCTCCAAGATGATTGATATGTGACCATATTGGATTTTGTAACTATTCAGGCCTATGCGAGAATTTGGAAAGGCTAATTACTGTGTTATTTGTTTCTATGGAGTTGCCAGAAACTTGCAATGAGCATGTTTGGGATAGCATCTAGCTCTAACAACATTTGATTTTCCGATTATAGTGAATACAGTTTATTTTTTGGCATGTAAGGTGAACAAAATCTTGAATGTATTTGCTACATGTATATAACTTAATACTTAACATTTCTTATGTTTTTGTGCATTTGCAGAAAAAACTTGCGAGCTGGAAGGCTTCCAAAACAAACTCGACCGGTTGCAAGAGAGTAACGCTATGGAGTTAGAGAAACTCACCCTAAAATTTGATGAAGCGACGCAGAAATTTGAGCAACAGTCTAATGTTCTGAATGAGAAGTCAGCAGAAATGACAATCATCTGTGAACAGAATGGCCAACTCACAAGGGAATTTTCAGAATTGCAAGATACACTCAATGCTAGTAAAACTGAAACAACTCGATTGAATGCTTTACTTAATGAGCAATTGGAACAGATTAATACAAGCAAAGCTGCAATGTCTACATTGAAAGAGACCGTGGTACAGCGTAGCGCTGAATTGCAAAATATGCACAAGGAAATTGATGAGTTGCAAACATTGCAAACAAAAAGGTTAGATGAACTATTAGGTGAAAAACAGGAATTGTTGCAAAAACTTGAACACACTGAAGTGCAGTTACATGAGAAAGAGTCACAGTTATCAGACTTCACTAAGAAATTAGAGACAGTGGAACATGATCTACCTGTTTTACAGGAAGCGATCGATGTCAGCAAGCGGGAGATTGATCAACTGAATAGTCAGGTCCTTGAACTTACTGGGAAGCACCAGTCAGGACAGAGTCTCATAGCCAGGCTCCAAGATGATATAGCCACCAGAAGTACACAATTCGAGCAAGTGAACCAGCAAATGGATGAAATGCAGCAAGATCATCATGTTAAACTAGAATCAGTCGAAACGGCAAACAAAGGTTTGTGTGAAGGTTTGGAGAACCTGCAGAAGTTACAGACAGAAGAGAGACTTCAGTTAGATAATATGAAAGAGGAAATGACCATGCTACAGGAGACGCTAACCGCTTGTGAAGCACAATACAGCACTGAGAAGAGTCAGATGGAGATTCAAATAAAGGAGAGAGATGAAAAGAATAAGAAGCTGGAATCGTTATTGAATCCTAAGGATGAAGAAATAGTACAGCTGAACAATGTTCTGGCTGAAATGCAGAGCAAAGTCGATAAGATGACCACTAATCTGGACATGATTCAGATGGACCTAGAGGAAGGTGAGGAAAATGTTGATGAGTTGTCCAAGAAGAACGAGGCTTTGGAGGGACAGCTAGAGCAGAGGAAAACATTAATTGCTCAGAAAGATGCAGATTTGGATGAATTAAGGAAAAATGAACAAGTCTTAGCAACCAAACTACAAGAATCGAATGATGAAATTCAGATTTTGACCACTGACCTCATGAACAGTAAAACTCAGGTAGCCAATCTGCAGCAAAGCTGCCAAGAGAAGGATTCCTCAATATGTGACTTAGCTGAATATAAAGCAACTGCAGAAATAAGTCTACAAACACTAGAAACTGACTTGGTAAATCGCGATGCTGAAATTACCACATTTAACTCTCTGATTGAAGAGCTTGAGTCAGCTCAGAAATGTTCAGAAACTTGTATGGCATCAGTTAAAGAAGACTTAGCAGAGAAGGTTAGACAGATTACTGAGCTAGAATGTCAGCTAGATGAGACGTGCACAAAGAATACTGCTTATAAAGAGCAGCTTGAGAAGGACAAACAAGAGTTGTGTGAGAAATTGAAGAATCAAGATATTACTCTGCGAGAGAATGAGTTACATTGTGCCGGAATAGAGGAGAAATTAAAAGAAAGTGAGACACAACTACATACTGTCAGTGTCACTTTAGAAGACACTGACTCAAACGTTGAGTCATTGACCATGGAATTGAAAGAATTGACAGATCAGAGACAGGAAAGTGAGAATAATATGCAAGCACTGAGGAAGGATCTAGATAGCAAAACAATGGAGACACTGGCCCTACAGAAATCTCTGGATGATGTTAATACAATTGTTCAAGAAAGCACTAAGTTTTATGACAGAGAAAAGCAAGACTTCATAGAGAAGATTGACAATCAGACTCATTTGTTGGATGAGAGATCTGCTGAAATAGAACACCTTCATGAGCAAATGACCCACTTAGAGGCTGATTGTGCCAGTCTTCACGGAGCAATTGAACAAGAGAAGAAATCTTTGAAAGAAAAGACTGATATGCTAGATAATTACGCTGTAGAAAGGGATAGCGTCGCTGAGAAGATAAAGCAACTTGAGGGGGAGACGAGTATAGCGGAAAATAAGCTTCAAACGATGCAGACTGAACTAGATAAGCTCAAGCATGTTAACACTGAGAAGGACGTAGAAATACAAGAGCTTAATATGAAGAGCATAGATTTAAGACAACAATTACAGACCAGCATTGATGCTAACAACACCCTGAGGGATGCTGGTAATGGAAAGAGTTTGGAGATTGAACAACTTCAAATTACAATTGATCATCTTAATTCAGAAATGATGCAGCTTAAGGAATTGGAATCGGAAGAAAAACAGAAAATTAGTGAGAAACTAGAAAACCAGCAATGTTTGATTAATGAGAAGGACATACAACTGGAAAACCTGTCATTAAAAGTGTCTGCCTTGCAAGATGAATTGCAACAGCTTCAGCTAGGATCTCAGCAGAAAGATAGTGAAATACAGGCACTTAACACCACTGTGGGTGTGTTAACTATTCAGTTAGAGGAAAGTAGAAACAGTCTGAGTACGCACCAAGAGGAATTAGACAAAAAGTCAACTGAAATTAATAACCTTCATAATGAGTTGGATATATTACAGGGAATCCGAGATACGCTGGCTGACCATGCTGAAGCTAGCAAACAGGAGACCATATTGAATCAGCAGAACCAGCAGTGCTTATTGGATGCGAAAATTGCTCATGCAGATCAGATTAATTGTGACAATATTAAACTAAACCAAGCCAACAATGACTTGTGCAAAGAAAATATTGAGTTACAGGAGAAACTATGTGCGCTTGAAAAGCGACAGGAGCTGGAGAAATATCAAATAAGCGATCTCAAAGACCGACTAGAGCATCGTTTGGAAGGTGTCTCTGTTGATGCTCAAAGTTTGATGTCACAAATTGATGAAGCATCAATACAGTTACAGACTAAAGAAGAGGAGCTACAGTATGTACACGAGCATTTGAAAATGAAGGAAGCGACCTTAGAAAAGGCAGATCAGAATTTGAGTCGTCTTTATGAGCAGTTGATGTCTGCTCAAGGAAATAGTCAACAGTTGGAAGAAGAACGTATCAAGTTATTAGATCAAATTACCCAGCTCAATGATCAGCTGACCTCATTGATTGATGATAATGAAGATGCTGATGGAAAGCACAGAAATCTCTGGCAACAACTAGATGAGGCTAAAGATCGGATAAGAACACAAGATGTACTTGTAGCAGACCTGAATTCACGTCTCTCTGTTGCATCTCAGGAGTTGGAGAAAATTCAAGAGCAGTGCTCTGCCTTGCATGAAGTAAAGCTGGGGCTAGAATCACGTAATACAGCATTAGCTGAACAGCTTACCGCAATTAATAATTTGATGTCTGAGAAGTGTATTTGTATTCAGAGTCTTGAGGATGTCATTAAGGATCATGAAGTCAAGATTGAAATGCTTAATACTGAGATCAAGGAAAAATTTGGTAAAGAGACTGTGCATCGTCAAGCACAGGATAATGAGCTTTACAATACAGAGTTGAATTTGCGGTCTGCATCTGAAAATTGTGATATATTGCAGCAAGTGCTTATAGAAAAGGAGAGTGAGATTCAGTCTCTTAACAATGATATCATCTCTTTATCATCAGAACATGAAGACAGAGAGAAAATTCTGAGAGAGGAACTATCATGCTTTAAAATTGAAAAAGATCAATTAAATAAACAAATAAAGGATGAATCATTTGAAAGAATAGAATTAAATAGTCTGTTTGAACAGAGACAATCAGAGGTGCTGGCTTTAAAGCACACAATCACTGAATTAGAACAACAAGTATTGAATCAGGAATCAAATATAGAGACAACAGAACAGAGAACTAGAGGCAGTGTTGATAATCTGCAAACAGAAGTCACAGAGTTACGTCAACAGTTATCTGTACGTGAATCACGTCTCATTGAAGTGGAGCAACTGCTAGAATCTGAACAAAGCAAACTGAGTCATGTAGAGGTTGTGCTGGAGCAACAGCATATAGAGGCACAAAGGGAATTAACTGCTTGTGGAGAAAAACTAATGCTGGCAGAAAGTAACTTAATTGATAGAGATGCAGCTATTGAGAAACTTAATGCTCAGCTAGGAGTCCTTACAGATGCCATGGAAATGGAAATATCAGAACAGAAAACAGTTATACAAAACAACAGACAAGAAATGCAGGATATGATTGTAAATCAGAGAAATGAAATAATCAGTCTTGAGAAATGTCTGAGTGATTCTGAGGATGTCTATAGCCAGCAGCATGAGGAACAGCTGAAGAACACTACTCTTATGGAGCAAGAGGTAGAACGCTTGAAAATGTCACTCATCACCTTACAAAATTCATCTGATCAGAGCAAAATTGACAAAGAGCAGGAGAAGCTTGTATTGGAAAGTGAAATTGCACTTATTAAAGTAAATTTGGAGAAAAAATCTGGAATTGTTGAAGGAATTAATAAAGAACTAACATTGCAAAAAGAAAAGCTTGATATGAAAGATGTGGAGATGTTATCTCTGAAACAACAGTGGGAGGCTGAAAACGAGAAGGCCATTCTAGAGGAAAGACAAATTAATCATGAAGCCTTTGAAGAATTCAAAAAGGATGTGTATTTGAAGAGTAAAACATCCGAAAATAAAATTGAAGATCTAATGCTAGCAAAATCTGAAATTTATTCACAAGTGCAAGAACTGCTCAACGAGACGGCAGAATTAAAGGCAGCTTTGGAGCAGAGAGACAGTCTGATTGCTGTTTTTGAAGAGCAAAAGGAACGAGCTCTGAGTCTGGAGGATGAGCTGGTCAGTATAAAGACGCAGATGGCAGATACATTAGCATGTGCAGAGCAGAGTAAATTATCCAGTCAACATGACAGTGCTGCATATGAGAGCGAGCTATCACAGACGAAATCAGACTTATTATTACAAACAAATAATGTAAAAGAGTTGAAGCAGCTACTTGAGGTGGCTCATGACACGTTAAATACAGCAGAAACAGAAATACTGTCATTCAAAGAAAAGATTAAGTTTGTGAGTGAATCAGAGATCCTTTTAAAGAATGAAAATATGAAATTTAGTGAAGAATTTGAAGCTATGAAAGCTAGATATGGAAAACGGGAGGATGAACTTGAACACAAAATACAGGATTTACATGAGTCTAATGTGTCTGTTGAAAAACAACTGGCACAGATTGTCAGTGAGAAATTAGAGATGAGTACAACTTTAGAAGAGAAACAAGATAAGATTGATGAGCTAAATGCAGGAATTCAAGAGGTTGATTCAGTAAAGGAGGAATTAGACAAGCTTAAAGAACAACTCAGGGATGCATTATTGTCCAGGGATCATGTACAGAGTGAAAAACATCACGATGCACTAGCATTCCAAGGTGAGCTTGATTCAATAAGACAGCAATTAGATGTGAAAAACAGTGTATGTGAAGAAATCGAAAAAGAAGTCGAGACACTGAAGGAGAAATTGGAATCATCAGAAACTAAGATCACATCTGAGATATTACTAAGGCAGAAAGAATCTGAGGCAATTATGCAACAAGCAAAGAATAGAATTTCAGAAGAGATGGAAGCAGTTAAATTGGAATGTTACCTCATTCAAGAAAGGTTAGAAAGAAGAATAGAGGAAATAATGGCTGAGAAGCAAGCAGTAGAAATACAAGTACAGGACTTAAAGAATGCCAGCTTAGAGATGATGTCATCACTAGAGGAAAAGAACTCACAAATATCTGTATTGCATGAAGAAATCAATAAAGTCCAAACTGCACAAGTAGACCTAGAACGGTTGAATGAACATCTGTGTAAGAGTTTAACATCAGCTGAGACGGAGAAAGCTGGACAGCAGCAAGAATTAGTACAATTAAAGTGTAAGATAGATGAAGTAACTAATAAGCTTGAGAAAGAAATGATCAACAAAGATTTAATAGCAGAAGAACTCAATGCTAAATGTGAATGTTTGGAGGGTGCAGAGAATGTGATTATAGATTTAAATAAACAGATTGAACAACAGACAGTTAAGATTAGTGACCTCTCAGAGATGCTGGAGAGTATGACTGCTGACCACGCTAAAGAGCAGTCTCTTATAGAAGAGCTGGAAGAGAAAGTATATATGTTGTCAGATGAGATCTGTAGTACCCAGTCTGCATTCCAAGCTACCCAGTCTTATTCCCAGGACATAAATAGCCAGTGTAAGCAAATGGAAAGTGAACAACGAGAGTTGAAAGAGCAGGTGCAAAACTTGAAGCAAGAAAAATCTGATTTAGAAGAGAAGCTGTCAGCTGCTCCGCTTCAGCTGCGAGATGTTGAGGAGCAGCAAATGAATGAGGTCAAAGTATTAAAAGATGAAGGAAATCGTCTGGAGCGGGAATTGCAGGCTGCTCAGCATGAGCTAGAAGACAAGGATATGGATATGGAAATGATCGTCATGACTAAACTAGATACCGAAGAGAAACTGAAAGAGGTTGAGTATGAGGTGAAGCAGCTAAAAGCGAATGTACAAGCCTTTGCTCAGGAGAAAGACAATCTTCTTAAGGAAAGGGATATGTTGCAGGAGGATTTGAGTAAAATATCCGCTAGCTTTGAAGCACTGAATGCAGAGAATACAGGATATAAGAACAGAATTACTGCTCAGGAAAAGGATGAAGAACGCTTTAAAGAGGAGATGTTGTCATTAAAGCAAGAGAATTCAGACCATACAGTAACAATTGATAACATGAAGGACTTCATGGAGTCATTAGAGTATGAGGTGGCATTATTTGAGAGTGAAAAGGAAGAATGCACGAAACGAAAAGTGGAAGTAGAAGGTCGATTAAAAGATGCCGAGGAGCAGTTACAACAACAGCTGGAAATGAGACATTGTCCAGATGATGAGATTCAGAATCTTGAGAAGGAGAAAGTATGGCTACAGGAACAAATGGATTCTGCTGAATATGAGCTCCAGCAAGTTAAATCTGAACTGACCACTATAACAACTAGCATGGATTCTCGCGATAGTGAGATTAATGCACTGCGACATGCTCAAGATGAAATGACACAGGAGAAAGAGGCACTTAACAGTGACAAGATGCTTTTGGAAACTGAGCTAAAGTTGGCAAACGACCGAATACAGATGCTTGAAAAAGATGTTTCTCAGATGAAGGATGATTTTGATGAAGGATACATGACGATTGTTTCTTTGGAGGCTGATCTGGAAAAGATGAGAAATGAAGAAAATGAAGCTATCTTGTCTTTGAAACAGAAATTTTATGTGTTAGAACAAGAACAGTTACAGGAGAGGAAATCGAATATTGATCAGATTGCGCTGTTACAGAAAAAACTGGATGATAGTAGTGCAGAGCTTCAGCAACAGATCATGATGTTGTCAGAGGAGAAATTGTTGTCTGAGGAGCAGGCTAAATCATTGAAGGCTGAGTGTATTGAGCTTGACACTCAGATAAAATGCCAAGAAGACAAATTGTTATCTACAAATGCGGAGCTGAAAAAAATGCTTGATGACGATAAAGGACTAAAAGGGGATATAGAAGCATTTTCTACAGATAAGTTGCAATTGGAAATTGAAGTAAAGAGACAATGTGAGAAATTAGAGACATCTGAAATCATGCGGGAGAAATTAAAAGAGGAAAGAGATGAGGCATCATTGAAAATTGCATCCCTGGAGAATGATTTGTCATTACTACAGAACAGTACTAAAGAAACAATTTCTGACCTTCAGACAAAACTGACATCACTGAAGCAAGAGATGAAAAATGAGACAAGGATGAGAATGACAGAAATAGCAACTCTTAACAAGCAGGTGAAGAGCTTGTCTATGGAGAAGTGTGATTTGACAAAGAAACTGAAAAATTTTCATCTAGATTTTAAGAGTGAAATAAATCAGAACAACTTTAATATATCAACTTTAGAGAACAAGGTACAGGTGGTGAACAAGGAGAGGGAGAAACTTCAGAATGAGCTGACTCAGCTACAAGATGACATTAAGAAGGGAAAGAGAGCTGGTGAGGCAAAGGATCAGCAACTCATGAACCTTATTAGTGCCGCACAAGAAAAAGCAACAGAGATTATGGAGTTACGGAACAAGATCTCAGCTGCAGAATCACGTTCAACTAAATTGGATGCTGAGCTCATTGAAGTTAAATGCAAAGTGGAGTCTCAAGAGGCTGAAATTCTTGTTTTGCAAGAGAAAAAGCAGGTTTTAAGTGCTTCTGATCAGCGATTAAAAGATGAGTTAGACACACTTAGGGGTAGATTAGAAGCTACAGTACTGGAAATCTCTGAGCACAAAGAGCAAGAGAAAACGTTAGCAGCATCAGAGAAACTATTGCGAGGAGAGCTTCAAGAACACAAGTCCTTGGTCATTTCCTTAGAACACAGAAATGAACAACTGTTAGCTGACAAGAAGGCATTGGAAGCAGAGAAATCGGCTATATTGACCAGAGAGTTGGCTGAACTGAATAATAAATTATCCGCTTTTGAAGTTGAGAGAGTAAATCTGTTGAACAAGCTGCAACATTTTGAAGCAGACGAAAGCATTCCTAAGTCACAGGTGAGGTTTGATGCATACACCATTCACACCAGTCCCTCTGTACTTTCATTTTACTGATACATTGCTATCACCCATTATTAGCTCACCTGGCCTTAAAGGCCAAGTGAGCTTATGCCATGGTGGCCATCCGGTGTCTGTCCGTTGTCCGTCGGTCAAATCGCTTCTCCTTAACGGTTTGACCAATTTCAACCAAATTTGGCTGGGAGGATCCTATGCTGGTACCCTCCAGACATTCAATTGTTCAATTTTTTGGGGTGAAAATGGTCAAAATGCTACTCCTCCATAGCTGCTTGACATAGTTCTACCAAATTTGGCTAGATGGATTCTACAGTGATAGGTTCTAGAACTTCTATTCAAAATTTTGATTGATAAATTTTTGAAAATCTTAGATTTTATGAAAGATCTACTGGAAATGGTCAAAATGCTACTCCTCTTTAGCTGCTTGACATATTTCAACCGAATTTGACTAGATGCATTCTATGGTGGTAGGCTTTAGAATATCCGATTGATCAGTTCTTTGGGTGAAAATTTTAAATTTTATGAAAAATCTATTGGAAAGGGTAAAAATGTTACTCCTCCTTAACTGTTTGATATATTTCAACCAAATTTGACTGGATGGATTCTATGGTGGTAGGCTCTAAAGCTTCTGTTCAGAATTTTGATTGATCACTTTTTTGGATGAAAATCTTAGATTTTATGAAAAATCTACCGGAAATGGTCAAAATGCTACGCCTTCTTAGCTGCTTGACATATTTCAAACAAATTTGGCTAGATGAATTCTATGGTGGTAGGCTCTAAGAGCATTTTTTCAGAATTTTAATTCATAAATTTTTTGGGTGAAAATCTTAGATTTTGTGACAAGTCTACCGGAAATTGTCATAATACTACTACTCCTTAGCTGCTTGACATATTTCTACCAAATTTGACTAGATGGATTCTATAGGCTCTAGAACACCAAATCAGAATTTAGATAGATTATTTTTTGTAAAAAAAATTACTGGAAATTGTCAAAATGCTACTCCTCATTAACCGCTTAGCAGATTTCAACCTAGTTTTGGCTGGAAGGTCCCGATGGGTGTAGGTTCAGAATTTTGATTGGAACATTTTATGAAAATGTACCGGATATCGCTTAAAACGCCAATCCTCATTAACTGCTTGGGCGTTTTTAACCAGACTTGGATGGAGGGACCCTATTGTCATTTGTGGCAGGCTTCAGATCTAGTATGAAGAATTTTGATAGGTCATTATTTGGGTAGCTATCTTGGGTTTTCGAAAAGTTTTGGTGAATCAGTTAAAAGTCTAGACCTCATTAACCACTTGGCAGATTTCAATCAATCTCAGCTGGAAGGACTCTAGCTGGGTAGGCATACATAATTTTAATTAGTCAGTTCTTTTGGTGGCCATCTTGGATTTTCTTGAAAATTATCCATCATGTCTTTAAATGCAAATGGTTCAAATGCTAATGATCCAGGTGAGCGCCACAGGCCCTTGGGCCTCTTATTAGGTCACCTGGTCCAAATGTCCAAGTGAGCTTATGCCATGGTGGCAGTCCATCATCCGTCAAATCGCCATCTGTCACCTGTCCATCAAATCGCATTTCATGTACGCTTTGACCGATTTAAACCAAATTTGGCTAGAAGGATCCTATGGTGTTAGGCTCCAGAACTTCTATTCAGAATTTTGATTGGCCAATTATTTTGGTGGCCATCTTGGATTTTCTGAAAATCATTTAAAACGCTACTCCAATATAAATGGCCTGGCTTCAACGAAACTTGCGTGGATTAATTCTATGGTGGTAGGCTTCAACACTTCAAATTTTGAATTCTGATTGGTCAATATTTTGGGCGGCCATCTTGGATTATCTGAAAATTTCTGGAAATCAGTTAAAAGCCTACTTTTCATTAACCACTTGACCGATTTCAAGCAAATTCATTTGGGAGTACCCTAGAGTGGTATGCTTCAGCATATCTATACAGAATTTTGATTGGTCTATTTTTTCGGCGCCTATCTTGAATCTTCCGAAAATGGCGGGAAGTTGTTTACAACACTACTCCTCATTAACTGTTTGGGCAATTTCAACCAGACTTGGCTGGAAGGATACTAGAGTGGTAGGTTTCCGAACCTGTATACAGAATTGGTCAATTTTTTCGCTGGCCATCTTGGATTTTCTGAACATTTCATGAAATCGGTTCAAATGCTACTCCTCATTAACCGCTTGAAAAATTTCAAGCAAAGTGGTTTGGGAGGAGCCTAGCATGGTATGCTTCAGAAGCTGTATACAGAATTTTTATCAGTCTATTTTTTCGGGGGCCATCTTGAATTCTCCGAAAAATGTAGGGAAATCATTTAAAGTGTAAATTATGGCTGCCATTTTCCTTTGAAAACAAATAGAGGGATGCTAGATTAACATGTTATCATGCTTTTTTATTCTTTTTATGTACATGTGTTAGAAGAACGTGATTATAAATGTTGAAAATTATGCCTCTTACTACTTCCTAATATCACCGGTGAAACGCACCACGTGACACGCGTCACAAGTGGAAGGGGCGAGGGAATTCCCTCTAGTCGTTATCATGTTATTTAGTCCGACTGGCAAGGAGAACAGCCTTGCATTTTGATATATTTATGCAATTAATTTTGTCAAATTAATTATGTACGATATCGAAACACAAGCAAATAATTTATCCTTAGATTAATTTCCATCAGATTAAACTTTGGCAATGTTTGCCGAGCGGTAGTATTGAGATTTCGGGGGTCTCGATGTTTCACATTCAACGCTAGAAAATTTGTCATACTATCGATTCTGATATAAAAAAAGAATTGTGAATCGTGTGCTAAAATTCCGCTGTACATATTAAAATATATTTTCTAATATCAAATTATTTTTTGCGACAATTCAATTGACAATCCATCCCGCTAGCATTTAGCATTGTGCGAATCGAAGGTTCATTGTATCTTCTTCGCAGCAACAAACGGGTAGATCGAGTCCGCTAAGCGATGCCTTCAAAGGAATCCCTGAATCGAGAATGATTGGATAAAACCTGCATTTTTCAGCTCAGACATATCAATGAGCAATCGTAAACATGAAAGAAGGAAAACCCTTTACTTGAAATAAACTGTCTCACGGTTCTGTAAAAATGAAATCTGCCAAATTTATTAATTGCCATTAAAATATTAGGCAGTTATTAAATGTCAATTTGTCAATGTGTTCAAGTTGAACATTGATAAATTGGCATTTAATAATTAAATCTGATAGTTGCTTACCAGTAGTGAATGGGTCAATCACTGTCTTTTTTCATAATCTTAAAACTTAGGGATTTAAGTATGATTTGGTTTTTAAATCATAAAGATATAGGCCTATGTTGAAGATTTAGCTGTTATGAAAATAATTTTGAATCTTGAAAGCCAACACATCTGGGAAATGGGCTAAAGCCGTGCCTATATATAAGTTTAAGCTACCTGATACTGAGTGAACACCGATAGAATTGCAAACGTGGCATAAATCATGAATGTTACCTTGAACATATCGACATGATAAATATATTTAACAAATAAATAATTTAAAATCAAATTTGAGGGAGTGGTGTAGCATGGTTCTCAAAGATTGACTACCTAAACGATGAACCCAGTTCATGCTCAGTGGTGGATTATCTTACCATAGGGGGAAACATGGGCAATCTTCTTAACTCCTCTCCACCCAGTAGTTGCCTACCTGTAGTGAACACTGATAGCACACAATCAGATCGAATGAAAGGTTCCATTGAACCAATAAAGGACCAACATGGCCACCAAATGGTAAATTATGATTGGTCCATGACAGCCATGTTTTATCACTGATCAATTTCTTTTGAACAAACTTTAATCACCCCTAGTTATCGATGAAATATCACTAGTTTCAGCCTGATCCGTACAGCACTTCCTGTGATGTCATTTTCAAGAACAAGATGTTCACCAGAAAATGGATCACTCAAAATTCCAGGCACTCAATATGGGGTACTTCTGGCCAAATTTGGTTAAAACTGGGAACTGATTAACCCAATTATACTCACGCTACCCCAGAAATGGCGTCTGCAGCAGATCTGAGAAATGTCCATTTTCAGACCAGGACGCCAGGAGAATACTATTTTGTAAATTTACTGCTAAATGACTGGCTCGATAATCAAGCCAGTCGTTCCAGTGATAAATTTTCATCAATACAACATCTTGACCTGCAAATGGACATTTTCTATGAGAAAATTAATATTTATTTTGAAGAATTTGAGGGGTAAATGGTTAAGGATGAGACATCTGACCAATCAAATTTCTGAATAGAACTTCTGGAGCGTACCACCATAAGTCCTTCTAGTTAAATTTGGTTAAAATCAACCAAGCGGCTGGGGAGATGCATTTTGACAATTTCTATGAATTTTTTCATAGAATCCAAGATTTTCACCCCAAAACTGACTAATCGAAATTCTGAATAGAAGTTCTGAAGTGTAGCACCACAGGGCTCTTATAGCCAAATTTGGTGGAAATCCACCAAGAAGATGCATTTTGACAATTTCCAGTAAATCGTTTGTAAAATCTAAGATTTTCACCGATCAATTTATCGATCAATCAAGATTCTGAAGAGATATTCTGGAGCCTACCACCATAGGATTCACCCAGACAAATTTGCCTGAAATTGGTCACAGGACATGTGATTTGACAGACAGCTGAGTCATGACCACCATGGCATAAGCTCACTTGGTCCAAGGGGCCCATGAGCCAATAAAAACAGGTCAAACTGACCTAGCTTGTAATGGTATAAACTTACCACAATTTCATTAATGGTGACACATTTATCAGCATTTATCTCATAATCGGCCATAACTGTCATCATTTTTTACCTGCGTCGCTAGACGCAAGGGTTAATGTGAGAATGGAGTGCTTCGACTTCTTTTGGGTAAAAAATCACAATGCAACAGCTTTCAGCAACAATTTCTTCAAAATGGACACCATGAATAACTCTGGTTCTACTGGAGCGATCGTCTCCAAACTTTGTCCGATGTTTGTCCATGGGGTCCCGAATATGTGCACCAATTTTGACATCAAAGCTAAATCTCAAACAGTAATAGCTTTCAGTAACATTGCTTCAAAAACGGACACTTTTGACATGACAGCAACCCAATTGAAAAATATACCTTTATCAACAACATGAATATTGCACAAATTTGTCCGTGTTATTCATTACAATCGAATTACCATTGTATAAGCTCACCCAGGAGATGCAATTTGACCGATGGACGAACACCATGGCATAAGCTCATTTGGGCCTTCAGGTCAGGTGAGCTAATGATGATCTGATATCTTCTGAATGTTCTCAGTTTATTGTAATTTAGCCATGCACATGAATCATAGTAATTTCAATAGTTGATGCAACAATAATCTTCCATGATTTCACACGGAATGGCTGTACTAATACCCGAGTGTACTGTGAAGGCCCATGCTTTCAATGTGCTATGATTTCACATAGAATGACTATACTAATACCCGAGTGTACTGTGAAGGCCCATGCTTTCAATGTGCTATGGTTTCACACAGAATGACTATACTAATACCCGAGTGTACTGTGAAGGCCCATGCTTTCAATGCCCTATGATTTCACATAGAATGACTGTACTAATACCCGAGTGTACTGTGAAGGCCCATGCTTTCAATGTGATATGATTTCACATAGAATGACTACTAATACTCGAGTGTACTGTGAAGGCCCATGCTTTCAATGTGCTATGATTTCACATAGAATTGCTGTACTAATACCCGAGTGTACTGTGAAGGCCCATGCTTTCATTGTGATATGATTTCACATAGAATGACTACTAATACTCGAGTGTACTGTGAAGGCCCATGCTTTCATTGTGCTATGATTTCACATAGAATTGCTGTACTAATACCCGAGTGTACTGTGAAGGCCCATGCTTTCATTGTGCTATGATTTCACATAGAATTGCTGTACTAATACCCGAGTGTACTGTTAAGGCCCATGCTTTCATTGTGCTATGCTTTTCTGACCCCTGTTTGCTTTAACCCTTTCACAGATGAATTCCCCATATCTCATTTTCAAGGCAACCATAAAGGAAAACTGTTGAATATTTTGAAATTTATCTGGCTAGAAACTGTTGCGGCCTTAGGAAGCAAAAACATCCAGTCAAATCCATTTCAAAATATTCAACAGAATAAGCGTTATACCGTAAAGAATTTACTTTTTCAGGGATTATATCAATGAAATGGTTATGCTAACACCGCCTTCCAGTCAAATTATTTGCTGAATATCCAACAGCTTTCTTATATTGTATTAGCTCACTTGAAATAGCTATAGACTGTCAGACTGACACTGGAATTTCAGGGATAAAACCAAAAGAATTAAGAGACTCGTGGACAACAAAACATCATGGATAAATCTTACTCACGCTTGATGCATGTGGTGAGGTAAAGGAAAAGGGAACTGTCAAATGGTGTTTTGGTGTGATTGCTAACACCATACAGTAATTTAACTACTATCACACCAGTAAAGAAGATACAATGAATCAAAATAACTTAAAGCAACCAAACTATCTTAATATGCCGCCCAATGCTCAGATGTGTGAGGAGACATAAATCTTAGTCTAATTCTCTTCCTTTATACATGTACAAGCGGTTCTGTTATCACTATACTTGTTATATAGAGTGATCTACTAGTCTGTCTGCTACTTACAGCAATAGAAAATACCGGAAATTATTCTGAAAACATTTTGACAGGCCACTGGTAGATGCAAAAATTAATTTCAGTGAAAATTGTTTCAAAACATTAGGCTGGCATCATTTTGTGACTGATTTCAAATAGAATTGCTGTACTAATACCCGAGTGTACTGCTAAGGCCCATGCTTTCATTGTGCTATGCTTTTCTGACCCCTGTTTGCTTTAGTTTCATGCCTTGTCGATAGGTATATGTGGGTGAACAGAGAAAATTACACTAGCCAACTGGAAAACATTTTGACTGAGAATCCTTGCTGCTGCTAGCAACTACTTCCAGTCAGATTGTTTTCAAAATAATCAGCAGTATTGCACCAGTATGTATGATTACTGTATTCCGTGGCTGTAGTCGTAGAAACATTCTACAGCTGCAATCAGTCCTTCTTCGTTTTTGCCCACTATGTCTTGTCCTCAGCCGAAATCCTTAGCTTCCTCAGGTCCATTCTTGACTTGAGTGTACCGAGTCCTGCTTTCTTGAGGTCACCTCGTAGTACGCTTAGCAGATTTATGCAATGATGTCCTCTTCTGGCTTTGTATTTGCTGGCAAATTCTAAGGCTCTCTGTCCTGGTGTCTCTTCTGGCATCCTTAGCACATGGCCAAACATGGACCATCTTTGCTGGGCGACTTTTACAGACAGCGGCGATGTATTGCACATCTTGTATAGTGCATCGTTGGAAATTATGCTGTCTGGCCATCGGTGTCCGGTGATGGTTCGTAGGTGTTTGCGGTGGCAGGCATCAAGTTTGTCTACAGCTGCCTTTGGAGCTGCCCAGCTGTTACAGTTATACAGCATCAAGGATATGCAGGCTGCATTGTATAAACGTAGCCTCTGTATCAAGGGCATCTTTGATCTATGAATCCTAAGCTATGTTCCCCATTACGCAGCGTACAGAAATGTCAGCAGTACGGCAAAGCAATGAGCCCAGGATTTTACTTTTCCTCCATGGTTCGCCGCCATGAAGTGGGTCGTCATTTTCTATAGTTTCATGCCTTGTCGATAGGTATATGTGGGTGAACTCTGTTTTGGATTCATTCATAATGAGATTCTCAATCTTTAGTTTGCTTGCAGCTATTGGGAGAAGTTTGTCAAGGGGTTTCTTTTCTCGTCTATGAAATCCACATCGTCAGCATATTCCACCTCGAGTGGCATGCCCAGTATTGACACTGGGGGGTTTGGTCTTGTGGAACTTTCCCGCACAGATTTCAATGCAGCAGCAAGGTATCAGGTGAAAAGCACCGGTGATAGACCATCTCGGGGGGTGGGGGGGGGGGGCAGTAGTTTCACTAGTCGTAGCTCATCTTCATTGCAACTGGCCGGGCGTAGTACATCTAGGATCTTTGAGCGTTTAATTGTGTCGAAGGCTTATGACATGTCAATGCCCATTTTGTGGAAGTCCCAGTGTTTGGACATGACTACCGACACAAGCATGCGTTGAGCCCATACAATGTCTGCGCAGCTGCATCCACGTTTGAAGCCACCTTGACATGATCTGGTGAAGTAATCAACCTTGTCTCAGATGCGGCATAGAGTAACATTGGATAGGATTTTCCATATGCTGTTGAGGAGCACAATGGGCCGCAGATTGACTGGGGGCGCAGGTGGCTTCTTGGGCTTGGGTAGTGCGATAAGGGTGCCTTGGCCTACAGCGTCGATGGGAAGGTGGTGCATAAAAGCTGACTTGATTAGGTGCGTGATCAGTTTTGAGATAATGTCACTTGCATATTTGAATAGTTCATTGCTCATGCCATCATGTCCATGTGCACATCCATTTTTCAGGGCTTTAAGTGCCTTCTCAACTTCCGCTGTTTTAATTGGTGTTAGTAATGGCCTGGGGTCTCCTGAAAATGGGTGCAAGGGCTCATCATCGTTGTCAGTGAACTGTTCCTTGAACCATTCTCAGATCGCCACAGCTTTTCCATGGTCAGTCCCGATAAAGTTTCCTTCGGAGTTGTGTACAGTGAGTGGTGGTGTGAAGTTAGTAACTCTCAGGGCTCTGGCTGCCCGAAACATTTTGTGACAGTCATCTGTGGCAGTGATTTCATCTGCTAAAGAGTCTGTCTGTTTAATTGCAAGATCTTTTAAGCGTTCGCTAATGTGGCACAGAATAATATTGCACTCCCGGCGTAGTTTGGTACGGTCTTCACTTTGGCCACTTTGATAGATGCGCAGCCGTAATGCTTTCTGCTCTTCTGACAGTTTTACTACTACAGGGTCATCAGTATACCTAGTTTGGTTGTTTTTAAGAACCCCTATGGTGCTGGTAGCGGATGATTCCATAGATTTCAGTATTTTGGTTATTGCTTCGTTTGGATCGGAGCTGACATCAATGTTACCTATCTGCTAACCAGTAGCAAGCAGTAAATAAGCTGTTATAGGTATCAATGCACAAATAGAATACTATTTTAGGGACACTTAAACCCCACTGATAGGCGCTTAGGTCCACTTACATCTTTGATTGGTTGCAATATGGGTAAAATGATTGCTCCGATTATTCAGATAAATACATGTTTAATATCTATGTTTAGAAACATCGTTTTAAGTTATTCTGATTCATCTCTGGTAATTTATTGGAGTTAGTAGTTTTATTCCTATATAATCTTCCCTTTTCATTTTCTTTAAATTACAATATATTATGGTGGCTGTTCTGGAGGTACTCTCAGAACATAGTCATAGACAGTAGAATTTCGCCTGGTGATCAAAGCACAATATGTACTGAATTTTGTCCCATATAAATCAAATCTGCAGACAGTGAGTGAAATATAGCCGCATGTGCGAATACTGCATATTATTCACTGTAGGTTATCAATAATAGTGTGTCTCTGAAGGAAGTCTCCGCACTGAGTGTTCGACAGGGCGATAGTTCTCATCCTGCCAGGGGATTACATTCGTCCTTACTAAAGAACACACTACAACTTCACATATTCAACTGAGCAAAGTTATGTGCATGACATGTCGTTATCTCAGAAAGTGGGTCTAGTCCTCTCGATAAATGGTTAAACCACATAAAATCACATAGATTTCCTCAAGGGCAGTGTCACTCTCAGGGTAAGACTGACACTGCTACAGAAGACTTCAGTACACGAGTAACACGACTATCACAGACCTGCAAAAGAAATGACAGTTATTTAAGAGAGATGTTGAGTTTGTTGAATCGATATGAAGGGTATTGAAGCACTTGTCAGAATTCTACCTTTTAAGTGAACAAGAATACAAACTGACAGACATATTTTGAAATAATACTCGTTATTAGCTCACCTGGCCAGAATGGCCAAGTGAGCTTATGCGATAGCGACCGTCTGTCTGTCGTCAGTCGTCCGTCAACCTTTTCTTTAAACGACTTCTTCTCAAGAACCACTGGGCCGATTTCAATTATATTTGGCAGGAAGCATCCCTAGGGCATAGAGATTCAAGTTTGTTCAAACGAAGCCGATTGGCCAAAATCCAAGATGGCCACCAGCCAAAATGGCCGATTTTTAGAAACACTTCTCCGAAACCGCTGGAGGAATTGCTTCAAAACTCATAACACATCATCTATTGCAACGGTAGACCCAAATTTGTTCAAGGCAACTTGATTGGCCGATTTGCCTGGTGGCCATCTTGGATGACCTAGTTTTCGCGAAAACAACTTCTCCCGAACCGCTGAAGGGATAGACCTGAAATTTGGTAAATATGATTAGGGACCAAGGTCCATTCAAATTTGTTCAAGGGAAGTTTGTACGTTAAAAAACATGGCTGCCATCAACCAATCAAAATTTAGCGTTTGTTTGTCATATTGGCTTTTTTGTATTTGATGTATTTTGATGGCGAAAATTGCTTTATATATACTTAGCAGTGTGGCGAGTTCAAATATGCCACTTTCGACACTGTCGGATAAATGGTTTGGCTGCCATCTTGGTTTGTTTTCCCGCCATAGGCGCCCATAGTAAAGCAATGGGGAATTCTTTAAACAACGTCTTCTCAAGAACCACTAGACCAATTTCAAGTATATTTTGGAGGAAGCATTCATAGGACATAGAGATCTAAGTTTGTTCAAACGAAGTGGATCGGTCAAAATCCAAGATGGCCGTCGGCCAAACTGGCTGATTTTTAGAAACACTTGAAAAAATCTTCTCCGAAACCGCTGGAGGAATTGATTCAAAACTCATAACACATCATCTGTGACAACGGTAAACCCAAGTTTGTTCAAGGCAACCTGATTGGCCGATTTGCTTGGTGACCATCTTGGATGACCTAGTTTTCGCGAAAACGACTTCTCCCGAACCGCTGAAGGGATAGAGCTGAAATTTTGTAAATATGCTTAAGGGACCAAGGGCCTTTCAAGTTTGTTCAAGGGAAGTTTGCTCGTTAAAAGCATGGCTGCCATCAACCAATCAAAATTTAGCGTTTCTTGGTCATATTGGCGTTTTTGTATTTGATGTATTTTGATGGCGAAAATTGCTTTATATATGCTTATCAGTGTGGCCAGTTCAAATATCCCACTTTCGAGACTGTCAGATGAATGGTTTTCCTGCCATCTTGGTTTGTTCTCCCGCCATAGTCTCCCATAGTAAAACAATGAGCCCATAGTAAAGCAATGGGGAATTCTTTAAACGACTTCTCACAAACCACTGGGCTGATTTCAATTATATTGGGGAGGAAGCATTCATAGGGCATAGAGATCTAAGTGTGTTCAAACGAAGCGGATCGGCCAAAATCCAAGATAGCCACCGGCCAAAATGGCCGATTTTTAGAAACACTTTAAAAAATCTTCTCTGAAACCGCAAGAGGAATTGATTCAATACTCATAACACATCATCTATGGCAACGTTAGACCCAAGTTTGTTCAAGCCAACCTTATTGGCATAATAATAGTTCGAATATGCCACTTTCGAGACTGTCGGATAAATGATTTGGCTACCATCTTGGTTTGTTTTCCCGCCATAGGCTCCCATAGTAAAGCAATGGGCCCATAGTAAAGCAATGGGGAATTCTTTAAACGACTTCTTCTCAAAAACCGCTGGGCCGATTTCAATTATATTTATCACGAAACATCCAAACGAAGTTGAATCGGTCAAAATCCAAAATGGCCGCCGGCCAAAATGGCCGATTTTTAGAAATACTCCGAAACCGCTGGAGGAATTGATTCAAAACTCATAACACATCATCTATGGCAACGTTAGACCCAAGTTTATTCAGCGCAACCTGATTGGCCTATTTGCTTGGCATCCATCTTGGATGATTTAGTTTTCGCGAAAATGACTTCTGCCGAACCGCTGAAGGGATAGAGATGAAATTTGGTAAATATGCTTAGGGACCAAGGGCCATTCAAATTTGTTCAAAGGAAGTTCGTATGTTAAAAAACATGGCCGGCATCAACCAATCAAAATTTAGCTTTTGTTTATCATATTGGCTTTTTTGTATTTGATGTACTTTGATGGCGAAAATTGCTTTATATAACTTATCAGTGTGGCGAGTTCAAATATGCCACTTTCGAGACTGTCGGATAAATGGTTTGGCTGCCATCTTAGTAAAGCAATGGGCCCATAGTAAAGCAATGGGGAATTCTTTAAATTACTTTTCAAGAACCACTGGGCCGATTTCAATTATATTTGGCAGGAACCATCCTTAGGGCATAGATATTTAAGTTTGTTCAAATGAAGCCGGTCGGACAATTTGGGCGGCGGCCATCTTGGATGTTGGCCGATTTTCAATTCTAATTGTTTCAGAGGAGTTGTGTTAAAATAAATCTGACCGTTTGACCCTGGGGTGGAGCCAAATGTAAATGTCTTCTCGAACTCTCTAATCATATGGGTAACTCACATACCAAATTTGGTTGAATTCCATCCCACAGTTTCAGAAGAGTTGCGTTAGTATTTATTCCTGCACACAATCCCCACTTTTCTTCAGAAAAATGTGTGAATAATAAGTGAAAATTGGATATTTAGCCATTGATAGCACACATTACACAGAAATTTAATTTTTGAAATCCAACTAGGCTTTAAAACAAACATACAGCTAAATCATTGGATGTTTTGAAACTAATTTTCTAGGATACCATTGATGCCTAGGACAGCCATGACCTCCAGTCTTATTAGTTTCAAAATATTCATCTGAACTATTGTAATGAATTTATCTTAACTGACTGACGTATGTTGGAAGAGATTGTTATGATTTTTTTTAAACAAGTCTCAAGAGGTCTGGTCTCTGTCTTGAAACATGTTTTGCTCTTCAGAAGAGTTCTCAGTTTTCACCACGCACGAATCTGAATAGTACAAGCTGACAATTCAGTAGGTCACACATTAAAAATTTCCACTAAGTCTAGAACTGTAGCACTGACTTACTGTGCATGTCCGTTCCATGCATGCATCTGTCTGTCCCGCACACCTCATGGGAATGCGCATTTTTCTTTCCATTCGATAACTTATCGTTTGCTTTAAATATGTTGACAAAACCGGCTGGGTATGTTGATAAAAATACAGGTTGTTGCAGCCAAAAGGTTGTTTCACTGAACTGATAAAGAATCTAACAAGTAAGTTCCCCCTAGGTTTAGAAAATATTATCCCATTCTTAGAGGGAACTTACTTTAGCAGTTCAGTGAAACAACCTTTTGGCTGCAACAGCCTGTATTTATATATTGTATATCTGATGTGATTGTAGTGAAATTTCTCACATGTCATCAGATTGACTATGGTGACCAATCAGTGAAAATGAGCATCTCATAAGTCATGCTATGCTGGAATGTGCATGCATTAAATGCAATGTTGACCCGTTTCAAAAATTTCAAAAAACATGATTGTTGGTATGTCTGACATTAAATTTGAGAAAATACCTTTGATAATATGGGCGTAATTCAAATTCGATGGATATTTAGCCATGCACCGATGAGATGTGTGGCCCTACATTTGGTAAGATATGCTGATGCCATCGGAAATTATTTTGTGCTAATGTATGACAATGCATGTCTACATAGGAGAGGAGCTGACAATGAGTTTTGAACAAGGCTTTGGGTGGATGGTGTTGCCTCTTAATTCTTCAGATCCAATCCCCATTGAATATCTATGGGATCAGCTTAAGCTGTTCCTGTACCATATAGTCATTAAAGCCACTGTTATTGCTGATATGTCTCATCTGTTGACATGTAAGAGAAATGGGTGGCTATTCTGCAACATCTAATAACCACCTCATCAACACAACACGAGATTGATGTCCTGAAGTGATACAGCGACATCATGCTTACATGCATTACTAGCCTGTCTAAATTATGCAACCGAGTATGAGTATTATGCAATTACGAGTTTATTGTTATTGGATACAATCTGTATTCTGGGTGCTAATTGTTACCATTTAGCGCAGTTCAGGCATAGCACTTGTGGGCAATTTCTTTGAAATCGGATATATATTTTAGACAATATTGGCCCATATTTAGAAGTGTGTGCGTGCGTGCGTGCGTGCGTGCGTGCGTGCGTGCGTGCGTGCGTGCGTGCATGCGTGCGTGCGCGTCTGTGTTTGTGAGGTTCTTTTTATGTGTTTATCCGGTACATGTATATATGTCTTTGAGATTTTCCAGAAGTAGTCTTATATTTGGGATCATTTATCAAAGGTTCACCATTGCTAAAATTATATTCTTGTTTCTGCATTATACTATTTATAGCCAATGTTAAACCATTTGGTTTAGGCAATAACTGCTGTGGCAAGGGTTGCTGGTACTATTTGACTAATTTATTTTGCAAAACTACTGTATGATCCAAACGAAATTAGTCAAATAGTCCCAGCAACCCGTGCCATAACAGCCATTGCCTAGAAACCAAACTTCAAAACTGCTGTATGATCCAAAGTACTATCTATCATATGTTGGTGTGCATTATATAATAATAAAAATGTACTTAATTACAGCTTTACAATTGACTGATTATCAGACTTGCTTGATGTTCTATGTCATAGGGTTTACAAGTTCGGGTTTCTGAACTAGACAAGCAGCTAAAGGCAAAGTCTGATGAAGTAGAAGCACTCCTTGAGGAGAGGTCCAAGCTGAATCTGAAGTGTCAAAATACGGCGAGTAAATATGAGGCCTTACAGAAATCTCATCAGTGTCTTAGTAAGTAACAAGAATGAGAAAAACCCAAGCATATGCATGTACACACATACAAATACAATGAATGAATGCATGCACATGCACGCACGTGTGCACGCATGCACACACGCACACACACAGCCGTAATATTGACAAAAATAAAAACTTAGACTACTGACTGTTACTCGAGCTCAAAATTTGTGCATTGGATGATGACATTTCTGCCTCTCCTATATATCTATCTTGCTGCACACCAGGGTAGAGGATCTTGTAACAGCTAATGGACTGCTAGAGTACTGGTATAGTATTTCTCCTTTTAACCCTTTAATGGTCAAAATTGTTAAGAGATTCCCATTTCCAGGACAAGAGATTATGTTAGAGAATTTACCACTGGAATGACTGCTAGTCAGTGGTAAATTAAAAAATATATATCTCCTGGTCTGCAAATGTACATTTCTCATGACCATTGTGGAGGCTGGTTTTGATCAGTAATGGGTTAAAAACAATGCAATAAATGTCATTGGATGATTATTAAAAAGATTTTCAATGAAAGGTGAGGATTATGTCATCCCACCCGTGTGTGTGCAGAAATTGATTGTAGCGCAACTCCTCCGAAACTGAGTGAGGATTGCAAGAGGACATTTACATTGAGGGGGTTTGGGAGGGGTTAAATGGTCAAATTAATTGAAACCGCTTGTTGGAATTCAAACAAATTAGTTACATTGTGTGTACATTTTAGTTACTAGGTACCCATATGAGTGCAGAGTGTAAGAGGACATTTGCATCCGCCCCAAGGGCACGGGGTGGGTGGGTTAAGAAGTCAAATAGATGAACGTGGGGATTTGCGATGACACGTCATCAGCCGAGTGATCTAGTTAAAAGCTGTTGATGGCCCAGCCACTCATACAAGTTTAAGCAACACTATTTTCAAAATTAATACCCATTATGCTAATTAATGGGATTTAAATAAGCGGCTATGGAGTGGTCACAAAGGATTGGTGGTCTCTTGTATACAGGAATATTCTGTTGAGGAATATTCTGTTGAATATTTTGAAACTACTTTGACTTGACCCTGTTGCTACTTATGGTGAGCACTAGGTTCCAGTCAAATTAATTTCAAAATATAATTTTTCTGTATAGGCATCTTGTAACTGAGACGCTGTCATTTCAAATGGTAAAGCGTTAACAAACAGGTTGTCGACCCAGAAGTACATGATCATTTAACAAACTTACAGGTAATGACTTTGTTCTTCAAGATTCATCATCGTTTTACTACTTGTCGAAAAAATGGCATTTACAGGCAATAGCCCGTTTTCGACCTATTCTGAAAAAAGCACAATGATCATTTATCCTGTCTATGATAAGTATTGTCTTAAATCTTTAATGGTCAAGATTTAAAAAAAAATTTGAAATTTATTTTCAGTGACTATCCATTTCCAGTGTAAAGTAAGATTCTTTTTGGAAATTTACCACAGGAATGACTGGTTCAATTATCGAGCCAGTCATTCCAGTGGTAAATTTTCAAAAATAGTTTTTATCTTGGCCTGGCTTATCAAGACCACTGTAAAGGCCGATTTTTGCTGGCGTCACATGTAAAGGGTTAATGTAGATTTGTTTAAATATTGATTTTATTCATATATTTGCAGAGAATATCTTGAAACATAAAGAGGAATCGTTGGCTTGCTCCATGAGAAAAGACAATAGCATTTTGAGAAATCAGGAAACAACTGATTCATCAATGTCTTCACCAGGACTTGGTTTATCTGCTCATGTTTCTGCCACAGAATCTCTGTCATCTGGTAAGTACTGCAAACCAGTCTCAGCATAAGGTAGGTATTGCTGAAAGATGTCCTAATATTAACACTACAGACTGTGTCCAACTCTGACACGTTCAGCGTGAGAGTAACTCATTTGCTTTTCAAAATATGCTTGTTGTAGCTATCTGTGAAACTCATATCAATAGGAAGTTCATTTTCACTTCAACAGTATACTTACCTCTCTAACACTCTTTGATATTCCCAAATATCGACTCACTCAATAAACACAGGTTGTCAGATGACAGTCCGGCGGATGCCAGCCCAACCTCACGCATGCGCAGGACTTAGTGGTCCTGTTCTTCTCTCGAAGGTTGTTCACGTCTCTTTTTTAATTATTATTGTTCGGTCAGCCTATGGAGAATGTTATGCCAGCCCTCGCGGGCCCGTATGCATTCCCTGGGCAGCTGGGTTCATCTATAGCCTCCACCTCGGCCTTACCTGCGAATGCCATTGAGGATGACAAGGGCCCGCTGCTCGTCGGCAATTCGCAAGTAGCCATGGATGAAGACTGGTCTGAAGTGTGCACGTGGCTCCTCGCTGTCAGACCAGAGCTCAACGTGGACGAAATGGCCGCCGGTAACCCTCGGGCATGGTTACAGGCAAAGCCATTGCCCAACACAACTGTGTATCTGCCGTATGCTGAACATATCTTAGATATGTTCTCTGCGGCAGAGGAGTCGATTAGACCAAAAGGTCGCCTCGTGAAGGCTCCCCGCGAGGTTGCTAGGCGATGTCGGGTTACTGCTAGTCAGTATGCTCGATATGGCCTAGCGCCCAGACCGAGCGTGGTCATCCGTGCCATTCTGGGAGAAAATACGCGGACGGGTTCCCGTGCTGACATGGGAGCGTTGTGCACGGGCGCTATGCGCTGGGCTAATGCTGCCTTGCGCAACACCGAGGAGAGCTCGCGAGCAGCGATTAGTGTGCTGTCGCATGTCTCTCAGCTGCTATCTGGGGTAGTAGCAGCCTCGGTGCAGCAACAACCTAGTCCCGTGACAGTCCAACGAGCCATCCCGGATGGGATCAACCTGGCCTTGGACTGTCTGACTAGGTCAGTCACGTCATTGAGGACGAGGCGCACTTTTGCGTTGGACAATTTGTGCCCATCTCAAAAGCTCAAGTTGCGCTTGTTGCAAGCGCCGCTGGCGGGCCCGGGTCTTTTTGGAAGTGAAGGTTGTCGGCACCTCCAAGAGACAGCAGTACGCTCGTGGTGGTGCTGGCATTGTCAGAGGCCAGCAGGCCGGCCAGGTTCAGAGACCGCGTCGGCGACGCCAGCAGCAGCGTGCTGCTGTACGTCAGCCAGCACCTCAAGCGCAGCCAGCCATACAGCAGCCTGCGCACCGTGGTGCACGTGGCACTGGTCGTGGCGCGCGAGGAGCTGGTCGTGGTGCACGTGGCACTGGTCGTGGCGCGCGAGGAGCTGGTCGTGGTGCACGTGGCACTGGTCGTGGCGCGCGAGGAGCTGGTCGTGGTGCACGTGGCACTGGTCGTGGCGCGCGAGGAGCTGGTCGTGGTGCACGTGGCACTGGTCGTGGCGCGCGAGGAGCTGGTCGTGGTGCACGTGGCACTGGTCGTGGCACGCGAGGAGCTGGTCGTGGTGCACGTGGCACTGGTCGTGGCGCGCGAGGAGCTGGTCGTGGTGCACGTGGCAGTGGTCGTGGCGCGCGAGGAGCTGGTCGTGGTGCACGTGGCACTGGTCGTGGCGCGCGAGGAGCTGGTCGTGGTGCACGTGGCACTGGTCGTGGCGCGCGAGGAGCTGGTCGTGGTGCACGTGGCACTGGTCGTGGCGCGCGAGGAGCTGGTCGTGGTGCACGTGGCACTGGTCGTGGTGCGCGAGGAGCTGGTCGTGGCGCGCGAGGAGTGGCATGTGGTAACCGGGCCTGATGGGCTAAAATTTTTTCCGGTTACCACAGTTACCACTCGGGTGTTGTCACTCGTACCAGAGAGTGGGCATTTATGGGCACCCCATCAACCCTAGGTGCACCAGTGGGAGGTCGTTTGACTTGCCACATTCAGAAGTGGGAGCGGTTAATTCCGGACCACTTAGTCTTGCAATGGCTTTCGCACGGATACTGTCCAGAATGGATAAGAGGTCCGCCGTTGCATCTGTCTCAAATTCCAAGAGATCCAGAAAAGCGGTTGTGCATAGAAGAGGCGATAGAATCTCTAATTCTAAAGGAAGCAATTCAACCGGTGCAAGATTGTCCAGGCTTCTATTCAACCGTGTTTCTTGTGACAAAGAACACCGGGGGGTGGAGACCAATTCTCAACCTCAAACCTGTAAACAAGTTTATAGATACACCGAGTTTCAAAATGGAAACAGTAAGATCGGTGTTGGAGTTCGAGAAGGGGATGTGGACAGCATCAATAGATCTCAAGGATGCTTATTTCCACATTCTAATTGCAAGGGGTTTTCATCGGTTCCTGAGATTTGCTTTTCAGGGACGCCAATGGGAATTCAAGGTTCTTCCATTTGGCATCTCGACGGCTCCAAGGGTCTTCACTCGAGTGGTACTTGCTGTCACGGCATACCTCCGCAGGAGAAATATAGCTGTTCACACTTACATAGACGACTGGTTGCTAAAAGCACACAACCCAGAAAGTTTGACAGCAAATCTGGAGATAGTTTTGAAAACTCTCACAGATTTAGGCTGGATAATCAACTTTCAGAATTCAGAGCTGACTCCATCCCAGAAGTTTGTTTACGTGGGTATGTTCTTCGATCTGGAGATGGATATGTTTATCCATCCCAGGAGAGAGTGGAAAATCTCCTCTCGTGCATTCAGTTGGTTTGCAACAGTCGTTATATTCTAGCACGAGTCTATCTGACAATGTTAGGTCTGATGGTTTCAATGGAACCAGGCAGCCTTACGCAGGCGGCCGATTCAATTGTTTCTCATGGCTCAGAGTTCAGGATCACTGGACTCGCGCATTCAAGTGTTGGACCCTTTCATTCATCGCCTTCATTGGTGGATGGAGAGAGGAAATCTCCTGGCGGGGGTCATGCTGTCCCCTCCCCACCATCAAGTAACGATGTTTACGGATGCATCGATGGAGGGATGGGGAGCTTGCCTGGAAGAAGCCACTATATCAGGGCTTTGGAATCTGAAGCAGTCAAAGGAACATATCAACATGCTAGAATTGCGGGCTGTAATTCTAGGCCTGGAACACTTCTTAAAAGAAGTGGAGGGAAAATTTGTGATGATACGTTCAGACAACTCTACAGTAGTGAGTTACATAAACCGCCAGGGCGGAACGAAGTCGCCCAGTCTCTGTATGATGACATGGAAGCTGCTTTGCTGGTGCATGGATCATATGATCACCTTGAAAGCAGTTCATATTCCGGGAAGGCTGAATCTGTTAGCAGACTCATTGAGCCGAAGGATGAGCATTCTGCCTATGGAATGGCAACTAAATCAAAGTGTATCAGCCTGTTCAATCATTTGGGAAAGCCCAACATAGATTTGTTCGCAATGAAGAAGAATGTGAAGATAACGACGTTACTTTCTCCGATTCCAGATCCAAGCTCTATCGCAATAGATGCACTAGCTATCAGTTGGAAAGGAATGTATGCATACGCATACCCTCCAACAATCCTGATTCCAAGGATTCTTCAGAAGATCAAGCAGGAGGAATGCCAAGTGCTTCTGATCGCCCCAAATTTGCCAAGCCGATCATGGTTTACGGATCTGCTGGACCTTCTGGTTTGCAATCCGCTTCCTCTGCCTCTGATGGACAATATTATCTTCCAGGGCAAGACCCTGCACAACAATCCGTCAATGTTTCAATTGACTGCATGGATGTTGTAAAAAAATCCGCGATTAAGGAGGGCTTTTCTGAGCAAGCAGCCAATTTCATGGCCAGAGCCAGAAGGGAGTCAACGTCCAGAGCATATAATTATAAAATCAACAGATTTGCAGAATGGTGCTCAAAGAGATGTATCAATCCGATAGAAGCATCTATTCAGGTAGTAGCTGATTTTCTCTGTCACCTGTATGATGCCTATAGTCTTACGCCTAATTCTATTGCTGGATACAAATCAGCATTAATGACTGCTATCCCTTGCGTGGCAAAGAGGGGAAGTGATGAAGTAAGTGTTTTAAATACTCTTAGTAAAGGTATGGGCAATCTCAGAACAAGAAATCCTCCACTGACACCATCATGGAGTCTTTCTCTGGTTCTGCAGGTTTTGAGTGATTAACCTTTTGAACCACTTAGTGCTATATCTGTAAAATTATTGACACTTAAAACTGTATTTTTAGTTGCGGCAGCATCAGCCAGACACGGGAGTGAAATTCATGCCTTGTCTGCTGAGCCTGACCGTTATATAGTTACAGGTGAAGGCCTTAAGCTTCTACCAAGATTGAATTTCTTGGCTAAGAATCAATCTTTAAAATATCTGGCTAAACCTATTATTTTACCTGCCTTAACCTGATATGATCCTGGTGCTAAAGTATGGTGTCCTGTTCGTGCTTTAAATAAGTACAAGAGAACTCAGGTTTGGCGGACGGACCCATGTTCCCTATGGTTGTCATATATTGAACCCCATGGTAGGGCGCCAAGAGACACTATTTCCAGATGGATAGTAGAATGTATTCAATTCTGTCATAAGACAGCCACTGGAATCCAAGTAGATAGAGCCAAGGCTCATAGTGTCCGTGGTGTGGTAACTTCCACGGCATTATTTAATGGTGTTTCTATTGAAGACATTATGTCAGTAGCCCAGTGGCACTGTGAATCAAGTTTTACCGACCATTACCTTCGTGACACTTCTAACCCGCTCGCCATCTCAGTCCTCAGAAAATAAATAATGTAGAGGTATGTATTTGTAATTAGTTTTCCTCCTCTGCTATTTACAAAAATCACATTTGTTGGTAGGGTACCCCTACTATTAGCTGGTACAATTCTTTTCATCCGGTGGGGGAAGAGATGAGTTCCGCACCCAAGACATCAGAGGTCAGTATATGTGACCATTTTGGTTTTTTGTCTTGGTGATGGTGTCATATTTTTTATTTTTAATATGGTGATGGTTAATGTCTCTTAATTGTGGTTCTTTCAGAGACTTGAAAATGGAGCAATTCTTCTTTTTCCAATGTCTAGTAATACTTTTCATCAAGTAGTAGAGAACGTGCTAGTCATTTAGAGCAGCATTTTTTCCTAACCTTCCTCAGAAAGAGGGGGGGGGGGGGCAGGGAGAGCGCATTTGTTTTTTTGATCAATCTCTCTTCATCGGTCGATTATCCGATGCAAAATTTTATTCCTGATTGTGTTTCAGATACAATTTCAGATGTTTTTTTAAATCTCTTGAAAATTCAAAGAGCTAGTCTCTTTCGAGGGTGTGATGGTTTTCAGGACCTTGCCTCCCTCCCGCCAAATTGACTTTCAAATTGTGGTTTTTATCAAGAGTGTTAGGGAGGTAAGTATGTTCTCATGATGTGAAATAAGAAAATTTACGAAATTTCTTTTTCTTGAGTGAGATGACATACTTACCTCCCTAACAGGATCCCGGCCTCTCCACCCCACGGAGGCCTGGTCCTTTGGTTATTTGAATAGTTGCTTCTATCTCAGCCAATATTTGGTAACGGAAGTACCAGTATGCGCATGCGCAGTGGGTGGGGTCTGTCATATGCATGACTGTGTACATCCACCTGCCCATTAGGGGCACCTAACTTTTTATAATTCTGAATATTATTGAATTTAGAGGCGATATACCAGTATATCAAGAGTGTTAGGGAGGTAAGTATGTCATCTCACTCATGAAAAAGAAATTTGGTAAATTTTCTTATTCTTTGTTTATAAAGTTTTCTGCTAGTTCTCTCACATTCTGAAAGCAAAATAACCTGAAAATCATGTCCGACCCTGGAAAGTCTCCAGAGGATGGCCAGGGACCAAGTTATCAGGTGATTTTAACTACATACTGATCTAATTTAGCATTTTAATCCCATTGTAATGTGTTTCCCGGATTCGCGATTAGACGTGTCAAGCGCCTAAAAAACTGGTTTATTTCTATCTGGCTCTATGAAATACTAATCTCTCTTTGTGTTTGTGTCCACAGGTATCTATCTATGATTGAACAAGGAACAACACATCTTCAGAGGGTTTGTTTTTCTCTCCACCAAGGTTCCATTTCCTACTAACATGTTGGAAAAACGAACTAATCAAATCTATGCCCAGTGAGTTGGAGGTCTCATAAGAAGATCTCACTTTGCCCTCTTGGTCCACTTCCCTTCCTTAATGGTGGAGTGATTTAAGAGATCATAGAGATTGGTGAAGCTTCCTGTTCATCAGATCATATGGTTTTCTATGCTAAACACGCAGGTATTCTAGTTATGATATTAGGCACTTCAAACTATTTAGAAATATTTCTAAAATCTGCAGCCAATTTATCATTGTTTATCTGATGTTTGCATGGCTTGTATTACTATCCTTTCCAGTTAGTATGTTCTGGATTATGAATACAATTCATCCTTACACCTGGATGTTGTTTTCAAGTCGGATTACCTTCTTATTTTTGAAGTTATGACGTCATAATCAGCCTTGCACCTTTACTAACTATCATAAAGTTGTGTCCAACGCTGGCTTATCTGTTAGCGTAGTGGTCTTTATGGCCACCAGTCCTCTTTTTTTATTTTGGTTTTGAGTTTTACTAATTCATTAACTAAAATACTGATTGTCTTTCCAGAGTTGCTTCGTGGCATGCTCCCTGGGCCCAATCATTTGTCTTCTACTCCGGAGTAGATAATCCCCACCTCTGAATCGGTTCTCTTTAGGGACGTACCAGTTTTCATCCAATATTCAGAGGTGGCCCCCATTAGAGGGGCAGTCCACGATGAGGACACTGGCAGCAGGCATGCCACGCTGGTTGTTCATGGACAGGTGTCGCTGGAGCTGGGTTCCCACTTATCGGGTTCCCAGGATTATCCACACCTTACAGGTACCACTACCTCTTATGGTACCTTTCCTGGTCAGGTCGGGTTAGCATTCTTCGCTGACCTGGAGTCTAATCTTTCTGGCCAGGAAGAGGATTATCTGCTGGGTTCTCCTAACGCTGTGGCCATGGAAATTGACATATGTGCACCCCTCACGGGGAGCACGGGCAACATTTTCCATGGTTCTACTCATGCAGTAGTAGCATTCACGGCGCAGAAGGTAGCCCGGGCTGTATCCGATGACCAGCATTACCACATACCTCGGCTTGCTGTTGGTGTAGCTGGTTCTGGCCCGGGCTGTGGTGTGGCGAGTTTTCATTCCCCACGCAATGCCAAAGCACCTCCTGGTCAAGCCTGTGTTTAGCATGCGTGCTCTGTCGGGCCCGCCTGCTTTCTCTGGCTTGCCAGGAGTATCGGTTCCTCCAGCCACGCAATCACCTGTGAATGTTCTGGAGGACGACGTAGGCTCGGGCCTAGTCGAACATTCACAGGTGGCCACAGAGGAAGACTGGTCTGATGCTTGTCATTGGCTAATAAATGTCAGGCCAGATCTTGCTGTGGATCAGTCGGCCAACCAGCGGGACCAGCGCCCATGGCTGGCAGGTAAGTCGACTGCTACCGCGATGCTATCTCTGCTGCTGACGGAACATATTGTAGATATGTTTACAGCAGCAGAGACGTCAATTAAGGCGAATGGACATCTCGCGAGGTGTCAAAGAGATGCCACATCGTACCTGGTGAATACCAGAGGTACGGTGTGGTGCCTAAGCCCAGCATGGATGACCACGCTGCGCTAGGCGAGAATACGTGGCCAGGCTCCCATTCTGACATGGGAGCTCTGTGCATGAACGCCTTGTGTTCGACAAATACCGCTTTGCGCGATGCGGAGGAGAGTTCGAGAGCGTCTATTGCAGCGCTTTCGCATGTCTCCCAGCTGTTACAGGGGGTAGTAACAGCATCCGCATCGTGCCAGCCTAGTCCGGTGACTGTCCAGAGAGCCATCCAGGATGGTATTAACCTGACTCTGAACTGTTTAACCCGGTCAGTGACCAGGGGTGTCCGGGTGCGGCGCACGTTTGCCTTAGACAATCTGTGCTCATCCCAGGACCTGTACAATAGGCTTCTGCGTACGCCTATGACAGGTCCTGGTCTCTTTGGAGGTGAGGGATGTAGGCACCTCCAGGAGATGGTCACCCTGGTCAATAACCAGAGGGCTTTGCGCGATCAAGTTGAAGTGGTCCACAGAGAGCGTGTTCACGCAGCCTCCCCTCCCCCCCCCCTCCCCCCTGCGTATCATCCCCTGCCAAGTCAGAGGCCAGCCACCAGTGCAGCCACGGCCACGCACCCTCCGGCCAGCAGCGAGGGGGGCACAGGCTCATCCAGCGCAGCCAGCCAGGCAACCACCCGCGCACCTTGGTGCGCACGGTGCGGGCTGTGACGCACGAGGATCTGGTCATGGTAACCCTGTCTGATGGGCCGGTTGCCATAGTAAGGACCATTCCAGTGCTTCTGGATCCAGAGACAGTGCCACTCTTGCATTGCTCATGTCCACCTCTTCCTAGGTCCACAGGGGTGGCTGGCTGGCCCGTCACAGGCAAGAGTGGTGGGAGTAGTTGACTCAAGACCGCTTATTCTTACGATGGCTTTCAGTCGGGTATCATCCCAACTGGATTGTAGGCCCGCCATCACAGCTGTCTCTGGTTCCGATCTGGACTCAAAATCCAAGAGATCCAGATCAAAGGTTGTGTATAGAGGAAGAGATAAATTCCCTCATACAAAAAGGAGCAATTCAACCAGCACAAAATTGTCCGGGCTTCTATTCAACCATGTTCCTAGTGACAAAAAGTACTGGGGGTTGGAGGCCAATTCTCAACTTCAAGCCACTGAACAAGTTCATAGACATGCAGAGTTTCAAAATGGAAACTGAAATCGGTGTTGGAGAAGGGAATGTGGACGGCGTCAGTAGATTTGAAAGATGCATATTTCCACATTCCAATAGCAAGTAGTTTTCGCCGGTACTTGAGGTTTGCATTCCAGGGCTGTCGGTGGGAATTCAGGGTTTTACCCTTCGGAATTTCAACAGCTCCTCGGGTCTTCACCAGGTTGGTCCTTGCGATAACAGCATACCTCCGCAGGAGAAGCATAGCAGTCCATGCGTACATAGATGATTGGCTGTTAAAAGTACACAATCAGGAAAGTCTATCAGCAAATCTGGAGATAGTTCTAAAAACTCTCACAGACTTAGGCTGGATAATCAACTTTCAAAAATCAGAGCTGACTCCATCCCAGAGGTTTGTTTACCTGGGAATCTTCTTCGATTTAGAGATAGGATATGTTTATCCTACTCAGGAGAGGGTACAAGTACTCATCTCATTAACGCAGTCAGTGTTCAACAGTCATCATGTCCTGGCACTGGTTTACTTGAGAATGCTGGGGTTGATGGTTTCATTGGAACTAGTCATTCCACAGGCAGCCATACGCAGGCAGTCTATCCAGTTGTTTCTCATCTCTTATTCATCACCTACAATGATGGATAGTAAGAGAGAATCTCCTGGCGAGGGTGATGCTCACCCCTCCCCACCCTCAGATAACGATGTATAGAGATTGATCAATGGAGGGATGGGGAGCTTGCCTGGAAGAAGCCACAGTATCAGGGCTTTGGAATCTGGATCAGTCACAAGAACATATCAATCTACTGGAATTACGAGCAGTAGTCCTAGGCCTGGAACATTTCTTAATGAAAGCTCAGGGCAAGATTGTTCTAGTTCGATCAGACAATACAAAAGTAGTGACGTACATAAACTGCCAGGGTGGAACGAAGTCGCCCAGTCTCTGTATGATGACATGGAAATTTCTTTGCTGGTGCCTGGATCACAGGATCACCTTGAAAGCAGTTCATATTCCAGGAAGGTTAAATCTGCTAGCAGACTCATTGAGCCGAAGGATGTGTGTTTTACCTACGGAATGGCAACTAAATCAATGTGTGGCGGATCGTCTGTTCAATCACTGGGGGAAACCCAACATAGATTTATTCGCAACAAAGAAGAATGCGAGGATGACGACGTACGTCTCTCTGATTCCAGATTCGAGCGCTATCGCAACAGATGCGTTAGCTATCAACTGGGGGGGGGGAATGTATGCATACGCATTCCCTCCAGCAATCCTGATTCCAAAACTTCTTCAGAAAATCGGACAGGAGGAGTGCCAAGTGCTTCTGATCGCCCCGAGTTGGCCAAGCAGATCATGGTATACGGATCTCCTGGACATTCTGGTCTGCAATCCGGTTCCTCTGCCTCTGATGGACAATATTATCTTCCAGGGCAGGGCCGTTCACAACAATCCGTCTATATTCAAATTGACTGCGTGGATGTTGTCTATTTTAAGAATCAAGAATCAAGGAGGGTCTTTCTGAGCAAGCAGCCATGTTTATGGCAAAAGCCAGAATAGGGTCAACCTCCAGAGCATATAACTATAAAATCAACAGATTTGCAGAATGGTGCTCAAAAAGAGATATTAATCCAATGGATTCATCTATTCAGGTAGTAGCCGATTTCCTCTGTCACCTGTATGATGCCTATAGCCTCAAGCCTAACTCTATTGCTGGCGACAAGTCAGCTTTAATGACAGTTATCCCTTCCTTGGCTAATAGGGGAAGTGATGATGTAAGTACATTAAATACTTTAATCAAAGGCATGGGCAATCTAAGACCAAGGAATCCCCCAGTGATTCCGTCTTGGAGTTTATCACTAGTGCTTCAGGTATTAGCAGATAAGCCATTTGAACCACTAAGTTCCATTTCTATGAAAATGTTGACACTTAAAACTGTATTTTTAATTGCTGCGGCCTCTGTTAGGTGGAGAAGCGAAATTCATGCCTTATCAGCCAAGGCAGACCGTTATGTGGTTACAGGGGAAGGCTTTAAGCTGCTACCTAGGATAAATTTCATGGCTAAAAACAGTCTTTGAAATATCCAAGTCAACACATATTTTACCAGCTTTGACTAGATATGATCCTAATTCTAAAGCATGGTGTCCAGTCGGCGCATTAAACAGGTACAAAGAACGTACCCAGGAATGGCGGATGGACCCAACAGCGTTATGGTTGTCGTATATTGGGCTTCCAATGACACCATTTTCAGGTGGATTGTAGAATGCATTCAATTTTGTCATAAATCCGCCACTGGTAAACAAGTTGACGTTGCCAAGGCTCACCACAGTGTTCGCGGGGTAGTGGCTTCCACTGGCCTGTTTAATGACACCTTGAATCCTCTCGCCTTATTGATTTAGAAAAAATAATTTAGGTGTACATATTTTGATGAGGTTCTCATTTTTTATATATATCACAATTTATCAATGTAAACAACCACTTGTCTGGACTGCATCAGTCTTCACCAATGGGAAGATGATGATAGCATCAAGCAATTCACAAGGTCAGTCTTGTTTATGTGTTGTTCATTGTTAATTGTTTTGTCACGTGACCCTTCGTTATTAATATCGTGATGGTACATGTTTTATGTGGTTCATTCTGGAGAGTATATGAAAATGGAGCCTTTTCGTCTTATGTCCTATAGTACATGGCACTTGTACGTAGAGAGCGTGTGGGACATTGAGGTCATTCTGTCTCCCTCCCAAGAAAGGGGGGGGGGGTGGAGCACATATGACATATGTCTTCTCTCAGCCATCGGTTGTGTTATACGATGTTCAAATCATTTCCTGGTTGTGTTTTTCTCACAATTTCAGAAGTTTTAGTGCCTTAAGCGCAGAAAAGTGCATAGGGAAGAGCTGTTTTTTTTACTTCGCCTCCCTCCCGCCAAATTCTCTTATGAATTCTGGCAATATCAAAGAGTGTTAGGGATGTAAGTATACTCTTGAAGTGAAATAAACGAAATCACAAATTTGTTTTCATGCGAGAGAGTTGATACTTACCTCCCTAACACGGACCCGGCCTCTCTGCCCCACAGAGGCTCCATCTTCAAGCTTTTTTTAAGTTGCATTGTGTCAGAGGAAGTGCTAGTCTGCACATGCGTGAGGTTGGGGCTGGCATCCGCCGGACTGTCATCTGACTACCTGCCCATTAGGGGCACCTAACTGTTTTTTATCTGAGTGTTTATTGAGTGAAAGTCGATATTTGGGGATATCAAAGACTATTAGGGAGGTAAGTATCAACTCTTGTAAGAAAAGAAATCTGTGATTTCGTTTATTACACAATTTAACAGCTTTAAAGTAATGGAAAATGGAACACCCAAATGGTGTTGATTCGTAAAGTCATATTGTGATAAAACGACTAGGTACATCGGTAAAATACCTAAAATGAATCAGAATAACTTAAAACAAATTTTTAAAGCCTTATTTATCCAACTAATCGGAATATCCATTTTGCCCATTTCGGAGCCAGTGGACCTAAGCGCATGTTGGTGGGGTTTAGTACCACATAGATGCTTGCTACTGGTTAAATATGCTAATTATTAAGATTATTTAGAAAACAATTTTACTAGAAGTCTGTTAGCAGCAACAATGACTTAGTGAAAATATTTTCCAAATAGTCTGCTGGTATTATTTTCATTGATTGCTTCTATGTACACAAAATTATATGAGCCAGATATTTTGAAACCAGTTTGACTGAAATCTGTTGCTGTCACCACAAGTGGCCTTCTTTAAAGTTGTTTTCAGAATAATTTGGGGTATTTTACCTTTGTGCGTGTAGATGGTAGAGTAATAGATCGCTGTTAAAACATTACATCAGTGATTATAGGATTGCTTATATAGGCTAGTGTCAGTATCTCTTCTCACTGCAGAGAGTTTATATACCAACTGGCATCACTAACTGGTTCCCATACAGGAAAAATGGCTGCAGCTATTATAGTAATATTACGGTCATTTAGATGCTGTTAGGAATCGCATGATGATATTGAGGTCACATTAATTGTTGACAATCAAGGTCACTGCGACCTTGGTATCAAACTGTTTTCAACATGCATTTTTGCATTTATCAAAACATCTCAGCTTATACTTCAGGATTGCTTATTGGAACTAAGCTTGCATACATGGTTGGCTATGCTGTTGGGAATCACCATGATGACATTGAGGTCATGATGTTAACGGTCAAGGTCACTCTTCCCTGACGCTTATCGACAATAAGGAGGACAAGTGGTACATTTAATCCTACTGAATACTTGTTGAAAGTTGAAAGGTTTAATTATCAGATAATAAATAACCATTCCATTTCAGATGTGGAATAATTCCCATGGGGCTTAACTAATATATAGAGGTGCCCATTTCTAGCTAACCTGTGCCCACTGTATAGGCCTGTTAGAAGCGATTTCAAACTTTGAAACCTGGACTCCCATAATATAAATTTCAAGAAAACTCACCCAAGTTATCCTCACCTAGGTTCTCCTCGGCCCTCGAAAATTTTAAAATTTATATGCTCTTACACACCGTCTGCAGGTAAAAAATCTATTGTAATACAGTGAAAAATACAAGTTGATCATTCAGCTGTACATGGGTTATTAATTGAAATATTGACAGGCAAATCAGCTCAAGAGATCACTTGTCAATCGAGATAAAAGATATCATGGCAATAGTGGTAACATACCGGCATCTATCTATTAAAATTGTTTGCGTTTCATAACCTGCTCACTTAACCCTTTAGCCCTCAAATTTCTTCAAAAAATATAAATTTTCTCATAAAATGTCCATTTCCATACCAAGGGAAGACTATTTTTTTTAATTTACCACTGGAATGACTGGCTCAATAATGAGCCAGTCATTCCAGCGGTAAATTAAAAAAAAAAGTCTTTTCTTGGTCTGCAAATGGCCATTTCTCAATGCCACTGCAGAAGCCGTTTTTGACTGATATGAATGTTAAAGGGTTAAGACAGGCTTTACTGTACTGACATAGTTGTGAATGTTTTTGTTCTAACAGGGAGACATGACATGGTCGTAGAACAGACACGTAATAGACAATGTAAGTTAGCTAACCTTATTGACCTTGACACAAGTGTGCCAACAGTGAAAGTTAATCTCAGCATTGTTAGTCCACTCAGTAAAACTACTCCTGGCAAGCGAACGACACCCAATCGTAGACGTCTCACAACTCGTAATCGTAATAAGATGAGCCCTGTTTCAGATTCTAGTTTAGTGGTGGAACGAGTAACTCCTGTTAAAATCCAATCGCCTCATTCATCTGCTTGTAAAGTTATGAATGATATGAAACAATCAGACACTGATGAACCTTTAATTGTGCCTCAATCTAGTGCAAATAAGTCAGAACTACAAAGGTTGGTAGGTGGTTTGGAACAATCGCAGCAAAATCAGGTCACGTCAGCAGTGGAGTTGCGGAAAAGTAAGCGAAAGAGCGTTGTTCCCGATGAATGTACAGCTGTGAAGAAATCCAGGCTGAACCCAGACGAAGCTGTACAGACAAACTCCAGCGCTAATAACCTCCAGAGTCGACGGTTATCTGTGAAAGGTAAGTAATGAACTGCTTTCTCATAGGCTCTCTTTACACCCACAGACAAACTATTGATCAAATGTGCACTTTCTATTATAGATTCCCAGAAATCTGCTTTCAAGAAGACGGCTAAGTATAAAACTGGCTGATTTCTTTGAGAACAATTTAATTGAAAGTTTTGATTTTGAATTTGCTTTCATCATCATCTGCAGGAGACGTTCGAGTGCATGTATAATAAATATCATAGCTGGTAGACTTACATGAGATCACAATATTATTGAAAACTGTGATTTAAAATTTTACACCAGAAATGAATGATGACAATAACCTCCCCTTCCCTAATGAGGCACTGTGAAGTGGAGAAAGAGCAGAATTTTGGGTTCCCATCTCTGCAGCTCTACTGACATTTAGGCTTGTACGATATGCCAATATTTTTAGCTCACCTGGCCTGGAAGGCCAAGTGAGCTTATACCGCGGCGACCGTCTGTCGTCTGTCATCCATCAACTTTTCCTTTAAACGACTTCTTCTCAAAAACCACTAGGCCAATTTCAATTATATTTGGCAGGAAGCATCCTTAGGGCATCGGGATCCAAGTTTGTTCAAATCAACCGGATCGGCCAATTTGGCCGGTGGCCATCTTGGATTTAGGCCGATTTTAGGAAACGTCTTTAAAAAATCTCCGAAACCGTTTAGGGGATTGATGCAAATATCATGAAATATGATCTAGGGCAAGAGGTCAAATGGTTTGGCGGCCGTCGTGGTTGACCTAGTTGTAGCGAAAATGAGTTCTCCAGAACCGCTGAAGGATTGGGCTGAAATTTGGCAGATATGATTAGGGCCTAAGGGCCATTAGAGTTTGCTCAAGAGAAGTTGATCCGTCAAAAAACATGGCCGCCGTAGACCAATCAAAATATAGCGTGTTTGGCGGCTATATTGGATTTTTTATTTGATGGATTTTGAGGCCGAAATTGGGTTTGTATGTGTTTTGCGGTATTCTGATCACAAATTTTCAAAACTGTCGGATAAACGTTTTGGCAGCCATCTTGGATCATTTTCCCGCCAAAAGCTCCCATACTAAAGCAATGGGAAATTTAAAATGTTTTCTCGAGAACTACTGGTCCGATTTGGCAGGAAGCATCCTTAAGGCATAGAGATTCAAGTTTATTCGAACGAAGCCGATCGTCCAATTTGGCCAGCGCCTATCTTGGATTTTGTTCGATTTTTAGAAATGTCAAAATCTTCTCCGAAACCGCTTGGGGGATTGATGCAAACCTCATGAAATACGATTTAGGGCAAGTCCTGAGCCAAGTTTGTTCAAGGGAACTTGATTGGTCAAATGGTTCGGTGGCCATCTTGGTTGACCTAGTTATAGCGAAAATGACTTCTCCAGAACAGCTGAAGGGATCGGGGTGAAATTTGGCAGATGGCCTAAGGGCCATTAAAGTTTGTTCAAGAGAAGTCGATCCGTGGGCCAATCAAAATAGAGCATGTTTGGCGGCCATATTGGATTTTTTTATTTGATGGATTTTGAGGCCCAAATTGGTTTTGTAGGTGTTTTGGGGTATTCTGAGCTCAGATTTGAAATTTTTGAAACTGTCGGATAAAAGGTTTGGTGGCCATCTTGGATCATTTTCCCACCAAAAGCTCCCATACTAAAGAAATCAGAAATTTAAAATGTTTTCTTCTGGAGAACTACCTGGCCGATTTCAATTATATTTGGCAGGAAGCATCCTTAGGGTGTAGATCCAAGTTTGTTCAAACGAAGCCGATCGGCCAATTGGGCTGGCGGCCATCTTGTATTTGGCTGATTTTTAGAAACGTCTAAAAATCTTCTCCGAAGCCGCTTATGGGATTGATGAAATGTGATTTAGGGCAAGAGCTGAACCAAGTTTGTTCAAGGGAACTTGATTGGTCAAATGGTTTGGCGGCCATCTTGGTTGACTTAGTTGTAGCGAAAACGACTTCTCCGCAGATATGATTAGGGACTAAGGGCCATTGAAGTTTGTTCAAGGGAAATTGATCCGTAAAAAAACCTGGACACCATGGGCCAATCAAAATATAGCATGTTTGGTGTCCATATTTGTTTTTTTTATTTTATTTATTTTGAGGCCAAAATTGGTTTTATGTGTTTTTGGGTATTCTGATCCCAAATTTGCAATTTTCGAAACCGTCGGATAAATGGTTCGGTGGCCATCTTCTTGATAAAGAGCATTCTAGTTGAAATGCATCTGGTCCAGGTGAGTGATACAAACCCCTTGGGCCTCTTGTTTATTATAGCAATTCTTTTTCAGCCACAATTTTTTCCGATATCATTTTGTAGAAATTCAAAATTTGATTAAATACGCTATAAACGCAAATTTTATTCAAAACATATAACGGTTACATTAGGTAAGTAAACAATACTCACAACCTTTAGACCTTTCATTATAGCAACATAAAACCATAAAGTTGAATCATTCACACCTCTGACAGGTATAATTAAATGCGAAACAAAAGTGCTCGGGAAGAGTTATCTTTCTTTTGTCAATTCGACCTGTTCCAATTTGTCACTAAACTTCCATTTAAAAAAAATAAAAGCACCCTGCAATATATTTTGCATAATACCTCATGAATCAATGTCATTTGGAATTTTGTATCACTAGTTTAAACTTGCATCTGTGAAGGAAGATGGGGCTTATATAAGAATTATCAAATGACCGGGGTATGAACGACTTGGGAATATACATAGTTTTCATTTGCAGGCTCGATTATCGAGTCAGTCATTCCAATGGTAAATTTTCAGTCTTGTCCTCTTTGTCTGCATGAGTGATCTTGGTAAGCTTCACCATGAAAGGGTTAAAAATGCGAAGTATGTTGGTGCCAAGCAGTAAATTGTCTCCTTAGCTTGTGTTAATAATATAGATTGCTTCTGTACTTTTTCATGTAGCACCTACTAATGTGCAGAGTTTTTTATCAACAGGATCCACAGGACTACCCATGTCAAATCTTCCAAGAACAACTCGTGCAATGGGAGCCAAGCTTCCCAGACCAACCCATACAACACAGTTGCCAAAGTCACTTACATCTAGCAAACCCATTACATCAACATCGGCAACAATAACTCCTGTGGTTGTTCATAATGATGAGTCAGAACCCATTGTGAAATTTCCACGGCCATCTAGTATTCGTCAACCTGCACAAGTGCAAACCCGTAGTAACTCTATGATGCCAACACGACTTCCAGGGAAGTCAGATTTATCAGCTTCATCATCATCCAAGGTACGTCATAGCTAAATATCATTATGTGTGTGTGTGTGTGTGTGTGTGTGTGTGTGTGTGTGTGTGTGTGTGCATGCGTGCGTGCGTGCGTGCGTGCGTGCGTGCGTGCACTTATTCACACATTATTCCCATGACCTTTGGTTTTCGAGTTGACCTCTTTACTAGAGGATCACGGGTGTCATATGGTATGTAGGTGGACAATCAGATGACCAATGAGTTATGTTGCTTGGTGGGGTGAGGGACGTCAATCTGTCTGACATTAAAAATGTTTGATCTGTTTCGTAAGAATAAGGTAGTTCCATACCTCTAATTTGTTGTACCAAAATGCATTTCCTTTGACGAAACCTGTATTGAGAAACCACCTGTGTTTACTGACCACATTGAGTTCCTCTGTAATGTGCTTCTGTCAAACGGCTTTCACATACTTATTTATATAAATGAATATTTTATGTTAAGCTATTTTACTTGCAGCCACTCAATACAATAACAAACAGTCCAAAGAAAGCAACTGCTGCTTCTGATCCATCACGCATTGTTAAGCCAGCAGTCAGTAGCTTAGCGCAGCGATCACTCAGTCTACGGAAGTCGCCGAAGCCATCAGCATCACGTGTTGGACGCCTGGTTGGGCAAAAGGAGGGAGATCCAGAGTGCAAGCAACAGTGATGTTATGACTGTGACCATATATATTGTATATACTGGCTAGATGGCTCATGCGCATACCCTCACTATGGGGATAGTTGTCACGACCGCCGATGATGAGAGTTCAGTAAATTGCAATTCTGCATTACTGGCTGAAGCAGATGATCAGCTGCATATACAGCCTTCAAGAATGACTAAATTATCTTTTTGGTCATTTGAAGAGAAATTGTACAGACGCAAATTTATATATTTTTATCAGAAATACAATTGTATTGGCTATATTAATCTGACAGATTATTCCACTACGTAATAGGTTTAGTAACAAAAACATATTGTTTTGGAGACTACATCCGGGGAGAAAATACTGAACCCTGAAATGCCACTATTGAGAGAGCCATGAACGATCTAGCAAGTATATAGGATATCTATGACTAACAATTTCATTCAGGATTTAGCTCATGTGAAATATAGTAAATATTTTGTAAATATAAAAATCAAAGCTTTCAGCCCATTTAATATTTCTTGATATGAAAACATGTGTAATATTCAAGGAAAGACTCATCGGTTAGATAACGTGTAATAATCCCACATGTTTCCTAGCGATGGTGACGGTGAATATGTAAAACACAACGGGATACATTATGTTGTTGATTTAGATTTTATAATATAAATACTACCTAGTTATGGAATACGTTTGTAAATTTGCATGATAGATGCAGAAACCTTAAAACTTAAGTTGGATTAAAAGTAATTTCAAGTCTGAAATAATGATATTTTGTTTATCATTATTTTTAGTGTTGCATTGGTCAGAACGCTTGACAAGTGATGCGTCACAGTGACGAAAACGAACAGCGCAAAATGGTGCATTCAGACTGGTTTCTGTGATCGACTTTATTGACAAATTTGTCCAAATATGAGTATATGATAAATAAAATATCAAACTGTCCAATTTCATATCACTCTTATCAACCTCATCAAAAATTATCTCATTGCGCTCGCTAAAGGTCGTGGAATGTGATAATTTTCGACTCGGTTGATAATAGTGATATGAAATAGGACCTCGTTTCAGATATATACATATATATATATATAAGTACCTGAATGCGAGTCTGTGTATCATCTAACATGCATACGTAAACATGCACATTTCTGCATGCATACAGGAATACTTTCACTAATGGCTGTGGTAAATCTCAGAAATAATGTTACATGTTTCCAAAACAAAGTAAAACATACTGTTGAACATTTTGAACATAATTGGATTGGAAAGCATTGCAAAAATTCAACAGGACATTTCTTACATAATGTTCAAAATTGTACTAACTAACATGTTTTTGCTTTGGAACCAAGTTAGCTTACTTATGAGCTGTTCTGTAGGCATGCATTTAGGTAAGCTGGTAATAATGACAAGCGGATCCTTATAGGCGGTAGATTATAGGTCTAACTGTCTATAAAGTGACTATCTCACTGTGAAAGCTTGTAAAAAATTGGTAACATTCTTTGAAAAATTGGAGTTGAACAATATTGGCATATATTTGTGCCGTCATCGATATTCAATATGTAAGAACAGTACTTTGATATAAGTGTAAATTACTGCATTCATTTAGATTGGTGGGATGGATATGAGTTGTGTCTGCGGGTGACCAGTTAGCTGGCCAATAATGGCTTCTGTAGTGCTCGTTAGAGGTTTCTGTCTATAGACAGTGTTAGATCTTTAAAAATAATCTCTTGATATCATATTGACATTTTCTATGAGAAAATGTAAATTTTCACAATTCAATGTTTAAATCCAATTAAAATGCATAGAGTTCAGACCAGCCTACCTTGTAATGCATGGAGATAGTTTCATTTAGCTACTTTGCTTAACCCTTTACCCGTAAATTTGTTTTTAAAAATTTTAATTTTCTCATAGAAAATGTCTATTTGCAGACAAATAAAACACTATTTTACAAAATTTACCACTGGAATGACTGGCTCGGTTATCGGGCCAATCATTCCAGTGGTAAATTTTCAAGAATAGTTTTCTCTCGACCACTACAGAAGGCATTTTTAGGTGCTTTGAGTGTTTTTAATAACCTCTTACCCAGGAACAATCTATCTCCTCCAATTTCTCATACTACACTCTCAGACCTACATGGGGGTCCGAGAATGTGGAAAATGGTGAAAGAAGTTGGAACAGAGGTTCTGTCAATTCCACTTTCAATCAGAATAGAGGGTTATGATCTGTTACTCAAGTATCTAATGTCATAGTCAATTACATCACTGGTTAGCTGACATCACAATCATAAATAATGACGTATAGCTCCGTCACAAAAATTGCAGTCTAAATCGTGTACGAATTGTATATCTTTGATGAATTTACAGTTTCATAAACATTTTGTTGACTATTTTGAAACTAATTTGCCTGGGAGCTGTTGTTGCCATAGGAAGCAACAACCCACAGTCAAATTAGTTTCAAAATACTCATTAACTTACATGGATCGTTGCCTTTAGTTTATATTCTGGGAATTCAGATTTCAAAGTTTCAAATCGATACCAACACTCATACAGATAAAAGCAGATGGAGGTGAGCTAGAAATGGGCGAGGCATAGTTAGAAATGGATCACACTATTGACCCCAACCTTAGTGTAAGAATGTGTGCTTTAGTAGTTAGACAGGTGTGATATTGTCACTAAAACTTTCATGGCTAAGATGGCCTCGGCGGTGATCTTGAGGAATGTTCATTTGCAGGCCAAGAGAAGACTGAAATTTTACCACTGGAATGAATGGCTCGGTAACCATGCCAGTCATTCAAGTTGTAAATTTTCAAAAATTGTCTTCCGTTAGCTTGCAAATGTACATTCAGTAAATATGTTGATTTTCTTGACCAAATTTGGTTATTAGAGGGTTAACTGCTATTCAGTAAACAAAACATATACTCTGTGTACTCAACTTGAGCTAGATCACTTATTCTTAGCCTTAGCCTTTGTGTACATTGACATATTTTTATGGAAAATGTCAAGCCGCTGCTGTATTGCTTATCAGCCCTGTTATATTCACAGTGTGTTCAATATCAATGAACCAGTATTTATGTAGTGATTATTGTATTGGCTTGTTTATGTTTATTATCACAGTATGGAGAGTTAACCCTTTAATGATCAAGCAGTTAAAATTGGTTTTTTTTCAATAGCCCTGAGAAATGCCCATTTGCAGAAGACTATGGTTGAAATTTGAACACTGGAGTGATTGGCTCGATGAGCAAACCAGTTATTCCAGTGACACAATTTACAAAATCATCTTCTTTCCCTGCAAATGTGTATTTACTAAGTTAAAATTACAATTTTCTTGACAAATCTAGCCCTTTAACGGGTTAACAATGCTAGGGAGAATATGTGTAGTATTGTAACAGAGAAGTAACATGATGTGTGTCAATAGGCTGGGGACGCACAGGGAAATAGACTATTAATTAAGCAACTTCATTTAACATAAACTTATGGTCTGATCAATTACAGTCAAACTTTGGGAGTGTAGCATAGTGCTTAATGTTACTGCGCATTCACATCTCCCTCTCTCTCTCCCTCTCTCCCTCTCTCTCTCTCTCTCTCTCTCCCTCTCTCTCTCCCTCTCTCTCTCTCTCTCGCTCTCGCTCATCAGTATATGCGGGTATACTGCAGTTAATGTGAAGAAATTGGTCAGATATATTTAATAGACATATCTCCCTCCTTTGAATCCTCTTATCAGTGAACTCATGTAGTCGTAACAAAATTTCAGCTGTGACAGTAATAGATGGATCAATTTCTAGCCATGCCCCACCCATTTCTAGCTAAGCTCCACCCATTTCTAGCTAAGCTCCACCCATTTCTAGCTAAGCTCCACCCATTTCTAGCTAAGCTCCATCCACTTCTTATGCGTGTTGGAATCGATTTGAAACCTGAATTCTCAGAATCCAAATTTTGAAGTAACTACAGGTAATGTGTTGAACAACTCCCAGTCAAATTGGTTTGAAACTATACAACAGAATGTTTATTAAATTGTAAATTCACCAAACACATGTACAATGCGTGCACTTTCCTGATGGACTTTTCGATTTTCGTGATGAAGCTATGTTTGTGATTGTGCCATCAGGTAAGTGATGTATTTGATTATGGTGACAGATAGATGAGTGACAGATCAGATCCCTCTATTGAACTATAACTCTTACATGCTCACAAACATAAGAAAATATCGTCACTGTGTACAGTTCTATATTCAAAGCTAATATATTTCTATAATTAACCCTTTTACTCTCAACCCGGCATAAAATGTCTTCTGCAGTGGTCTTGAGAAATGTCGAATTGCTGACAAGAGAAGACTATTTTAGCAAATTTATCACTGGAATGATAACCAAGCCAGTCATTCTGGTGAGAAGTTTTCAAACATAATCTCTTGGTTTGCAAATGGATGTTTTCTATGAGGAAATTCAAATTTTCTTGACCAAATTCGGGCATTAAAGGGTTAACCTAGTAAAATCATAATAGATATCCATGGATAGTCATCCAATGGAGGAATCCAGTTTTAGCTATGCCCCGCCCATCTCTAGCTAAGCTCCAACCATGCTTTGCATATGCTGGCATCAATTGATCCTTGTACTCTCTGAATCTCAATTTCCAGAAAACTATACAGGTAAGATGTTGAATATATTGAAACTGTTTTGACTGGGTGCTGCTGCTGCTGCCTATGGTAGCCACAGCGGCCAGTCAAATTAGTTTCAAAATCTTCAACAGCATATTTATTAACTATTAAAGACATACAATTCGTACAACTTGACAGACTATTAATCATTTATGATGGACTAAATCGCGTCATTCGTGATGTAATTGATTATGACGTCAGGCTACATGTGATGTAGTTGATTATGACATCATATGAATGACTGAGATACTGGATTCCTCTATTGTCAATTCTGTGGAAAATATATAGAATGTATATATATATATACATCAATATGACCTGTGTAAATATTTATATTATGCAACACTCGCACACTCAGGATATGGGTATGAACTGGTTCGTGATGTAGAAAATATATTTGGAACTAGCGCAACAATTTAACAAGAGCGATTACAGATTTCAATTATGCAACATTCCATTTTTATTACATCTTTTTAAAATTACATTCTTTCCAGAATTTTGTTCGGATCAAATCAAGACCAAATTTGGTGACTCCTAGTTCAGGCTAACACCTTTCTTGCATTACTATTTGAGAAACTACTGATCCATTTTTGCCTCAAATTTTAATTCAAAAAGGTGTTAGCGCAAACTACTGATCCAATCTAGATCCGACTGCTTAAATCTGGATCATGACTAAAATACAGAAAATGCTGTTTCTTTTGTTAAAATTAGAGCCAATTCAGATCAACAGATACAGGACACTCACTCACGCACGCACGCACGCACGCACACATGCACACACACACACACACACGCATGCACACACACAGGCATGCACACTGTCGCACGCACATGCACACACACACGCATGCACACACACACGCATGCACGCACGCGCGCACACACGCACGCACGCACGCATGCACGCACGCACGCACACACACACGAATGCAATACCATCTTCCCTATTCTGTCTGAGTGTAATAACACATTGAATTGTACATCACTGACATTCATGCACACATTGCTGAACATTGTTACAGGATGTTGCTAACAGAGTTCATATTATCAACCCTATTAGCAAATCCATGTAGATTGTCATTGACTCTCTCCACAATACAGTATTCAATGTTATTGCAAACAAACAAGTTATTTTTATTTGTTTATATCATCTGGATATCATGACAGTCTCTAATAACAAAATTGAATTAAAATTCTGTTTGTCTTTTCAGTAATTTCATTTGCAAGTCGTTCTTGCTAGATGATAGTAATGTAATAATAGTATGAAGTGGTTTGAAGAAGTCTGGGAAGTTTAGGCCAATGCTTTTCATTCTTATGTACAAGAAAACATGTTTCAGCAGAGTTCAATATGAAAACAATTTTGACTGGCAGGTGTCCCTTCCTTTAACAATTGTTATTGGTGAAAATGAAAATTTTTCCAAATATATTGATTAGTTCTCTTACGCTATCCTTTTACATCATGAGAACATAATTACCTCCCTAACACTTGATATACTAGTATATCGGCTCTAAATTCAATATTATTCAGAATTATAAAAAGTTAGGTGCCCCTACTGGGCAGGTGGAATGTACATAGGCATGCACATGTTAGACCCCATCTCTGCACATGCACATACTGGTACTTCCGTTTTCTAATATATTGGCTTATCAGCAACATTGAAAACAATTTCAAGCTCTATTTTGTTGAGGATCTCTTGATGTCATTATCATTATTATGTTATGAATGTGTAGAGATAATTGGGTGGCATAATCAGTCTCTTTTTCTAACATTCTCATGTTATCCCTGACTGTGTTTTGTATTCCTTATTTTCTTTTGAAGACATCTGTCCCATCAGGGTTGTCAGTAATAAAAGTGGTTGTCTTCTCTCTCGAGTGTGTTTTTGTCTCGCCTGCAAAGCAGGATCGAGACATAGGTATCACTTTTCCTGCGGCGGCGGAGACGGCGGCGTAAACTTTTAAGTTAAGTTTATATCTCAGCAATGCCTGATCCAATTGGAACCAAACTTGGATGCATGGTAATATACATCAAAAAGAAGCAGCCCGCCAATAAAAAGGCCATGAGGTTCAAGGTTACAGGGGTCAAAGGTTACAGTATAATCTTTGTTAATATTTTACGTTATGTTTTTGCGTTAAACAAAAGTTATTGCCTTATATCTCAGCAATGCTTGATCCAATTGGAACCAAACTTGGGTACATGGTAATATACATCAGAAGGAAGCAGCATGCTGATGCAGACATCATGTGGTCAAGGTTATGGGGGTCAAAGGTCACGGTATAATCTTTGTTAATATTTAACGTTAAGTTTTTGCATTAAACAAAAGTTATTGCCTTATCTCAGCAATGTCTGATCCAATTGGAACCAAATTTGGGTACATGGTGATATACATTGAATGGAAGCAGCCCACCGATAAAGCGGTCATGACATCAAGGTTATGGGGTCGAAGGTCATGGTATAATCTTTGTTAATATTTTACATTCAGTTTTTGCGTTAAACAAAAGTTATTGTCTTATATCTCAACAATGCCTGATCCAATTGGAACCAAACTTGGGTACATGGAGATATACCTCGAAAGGAAGCAGCACGCTGATGCAGGCATCATGAGGTCAAGTTTATGGTGTCAAAGGTCATGGTACAATCTTTGTTAATATTTTACGTTAAGTTATTGCGTTAAACAAAAGTTGCCGCCTTATATCTCAGCAATGCCTAATCCAATTGGAACCAAGCTTTGGTGATATACATCAAAAGGCAGCAGCACGCTGATACAGAAGTCAAGGTCATGGTACAATCTTTGTTACTATTTTGTGTTAAGTTTTTGCATTGAGCAAAAGTTATCGGCTTATGTCTCAGCAATGCCTGATCCAATTGGAACCAAACTTTGGTACCTGGTGCTATGCATCAAAAGAAAACAGCACGCTAGTACAGAAGTCAAGGTCATGGTAAATCTTTGTTACTATTTTGTGTTAAGTTTTTGCTTTGAGCAAAAGTTACCGGCTTATATCTCAGCAATGCCTAATCTAGTTGGAACCAAACTTTGGTACATGGTGATATACATCAAACGGAAGCAGCCTGCTGATACAGAGGTCATGCTGTAAAGGTCATGGTATAATCTTTGTTACTATTTTGTGTTAAGTTTTTGCGTTCAGCAAAAGTTATCGGCTTATGTCTCGGCAATGCCTGATCCAATTGGAACACAAATTTGGTACCTGGTGATATGCATCAAAAGGAAACAGCATGCTGGTACAGAGGTCAAAGGTCATGGTACAATCTTTGTTAATATTTTACCGTAAGTTTTTGCGTTAAGCAAAAGTTATCGGTTTATATCTCAGCAATCCCTAATCCAATTGGAACCAGGCTTTGGCACATAGTGATATACATCAAAAGGAAGCAGCACGCTGATACAGCGGTCATGAGCTCAAGGTTATGGGGGTCAATGGTCACTGCTTATATATCAGCAATGCTTAATCCAATTGGAACAAAGTTTTTTTCTGCAGTAAGTTTTTACATTAAGCAAATATTGATTAATATTTCAGGATTACGTAACCATATTTACACCATACTCGGTGTCACTAGGTCAAGGTCATTCTGGCATTGCTATTTGATATCCTTTTCAACGTTAGGTTTTTGCGTTTAGCAAATGATTTATTTTTCAGAATTGCTTCATTCTGTCAGAACTAATTTGGACATTGAGTTCACATGGTGAAAGGTCAAGGTCCCTGTGACAAACAGGAGAGGCGAGACATTTAATTCCTTGGAATTCTTGTTTTTATTTTAACTTTAACAAAATTAACAAACTAAAATACTCATTCTCTTCGTATGTCTACCTTTGCAGAAGTCATCATGTCCGTCTTGTCTGAAGCATCTTAAGGCTAGATTCTTCCCCGACCTATGCCCATCTTGCACCGATTGTAGGCTATCTAACAAATGTGTTTGTAAAGAGTAGGGGTGGGGGGGAATCTAACCTCTGAATTCTTCTGTTCTCCGGCAAAGATGATGGTAGAGGACAGCAAGAGGGTGAGGAAGGAGGAGATGGGTAAGGAGGCCTCCGAGAAGGGTGAGCTGGAGGCCTTCCAGGTAGAATTAGTGAGGAGATGTGCAAGACCTTGAAGGACCTGATGCCTGACATGCTTCGTGGCATGTTGCCGGGCACAGGTGGTTCAACTTCCTGCGCATCGCCCTCCGTGCAGGTAGCCCCTGTCCCTGGGTCATGCCCTCCTAGTTCGGACAAAGCTTTCAGTGATCCAGGAGTGACCGACTTGGACCCAGGCTTGATGTTCGCATCACCTGGTGATCCAGCGGTGCGAGTAGCATCAGGCGGGACCCGACCAGCGGGCCTGACCACGATCACTCGCGGAGTACCCTCGTCATCTGCCTATGGGCCTTCTCCTGGTCAGTCTGAGCATTCTTTGCTAACCCGGAGTCTAACTTTCCTGACAAGGAAGATGACGAAGATTACCTGCTCGGCCCACGGGACGATCATGAAGCCATGGATGCGAGCGTTTACACTCCCCTCATGGGGAGTGCGGCCGCTCGCACCTATGGTACCATTCCCTCAGGAGCGGGTTTCATGATTCAACCTGTGAGCCGATTTGGAGCGGATGGCCGCTTAGCCGTGGAATCTTATACGGATGACCCGGAGAGCGCATTCGCAGGTGGCCACAGACCAAGACTGGTCTGACGTGTGCGCATGGCTCCTCGCTGTCAGACCAGAGCTCTCCGTGGATGAAACAGCCACCAGTAACTCGTGGGCGTGGTTACAGGCTAAGCCATTGGCCATCTCGGCTCAATCTTTACCATATGCAGAGCATATCGTAGATATGTTCGCTGCAGCACAGCAGAGGAGTCGATTAGACCGAAAGGTCGCCTTGCGAAGCCCCCCCCCCCCCCCCCCCGCGAGGTTGCTAGACGTTGCCGAGTTACTGCCAGTCAGTACACTTGGTATGGTCTAGCACCCAGCCCGAGCGCGGACGACTGCACCGCTCTGGGTGAACATGCGGCCAGGCTCTCGGGCTGACACAGGAGCATTGTGCTCGGGCGCTATGCGCTCAGCAAATGACGCACTGCGTGCTACTGAGGAGAGTTCGCGAGCAGCAATCAATGCGCTGTCTCACATCTCTCAACTTCTATCAGGGGTAGTAGCAGCCTCGGTTCACCAGCAGCCTAGTCCAGTGACAGTCCAATGAGCCATCAAGGATGGTATCAACCGGGCGTTGGACTGTTTGACTAGGTCGGTGACGAGGCGCATGTTTGCACTGGATAATCTGTGCCCGTTCCACGCTTATTGCAAGCGCCGATGGCGGGCCCTGGTCTGTTTGGAAGTGAGGGTTGTCGTCACCTCCAAGAGACAGTGAACTTGGCCAACAACCAGAGGGCACTGCACGCGCAATTTGAAGTGTTGCACAGAGAACACGTGCATGTTCAGCCCTCGGCTCTTCGACAGCAGTATGCTCGTAGTGGTGCTGGCAGTGTCAGAGGCCCGCGCCAGCAGCAGCATGCTGCTGTACGTCAGCCAGCGCTCCAAGTGCAGCCAGCCAGCAACCGAGGTGCGCGTGGTGCTGGGCGCGGCGCAAGGGGAGCAGCGCGTGGTAACCGGGCATGATGGCCTAAGAATTTTTGGTTACCACAAATACCACTCTGGTGTTGTCACACGTACCAGACACGCCCACTTCTAAAATTTATGTGCACCCCATTAACCCTAGGTGCACCAGTGGGAGTTTGATTGACTGTCCATATTCAGGAGTGGGAGCGGTTAATTCAGGACCACTTAGTCTTGCAATGGCTTTCGCGTGGATACTGTCCAGAGTGGATAATAGGTCCACTATTGCATCTGTCTCTTTAATGGTCTGGACTCAAATTCCAAGAGATCCAGACAAGCGGTTGTGCATGGAAGAGGAGATAGAATCTCTAATTCTAAAAGAAGCAATTCAACCGGCGCAAGATTGCCCTGGCTTCTATTCAACTGTGTTTCTTGTGACAAAGAACACCGGGGGAATGGGGGGGGGGGGGAAACCAATTCTCAGCCTCAAACCTCTAAACAAGTTTATAGACACACTAAAATCAGTGTTGTTGGGGTTAGAGAAGGGGATGTGGACAGCTTCGATAGATCTGAGACGCTTATTTCCACATTCCCATTGCAAGGAGTTTTCCTCGGTTCCTGAGATTTGCTTTTCAGGGACGCCAATGGGAATTCAAAGTTCTCCCATTCGGAATTTCGACGGCTCCGAGGTTCTTCACTCGAGTGGTCCTCACTATCACAGCTTGCCTCCGCAGGAGAAATATAGCGGTCCACACTTACATAGACGACTGGTAGCTAAAGGCACACAACCCAGACAGCTTGACAGTTTTGAGAACTTTCATAGATTTAGGCTGGATAATCAACTTTAAAAAATCAGAGCTGACTCATCCCAGAAGTTTGTTTACCTGGGTATGTTCTTCGATCTGCTGATAGGATATGTTTATCCATCCCAAGAGAGAGTGGAGAATCTCCTCTCGTGCATTCAATTGGTTTGCAGCAGTCGGTATACGAGAGGTGTTCAGTTTATTTTGTCACAAGATTGCACGATTTCTTGCTGCACACTTTTGGTCAATTGTCTCACTCACAATACCTTTTTACAAAGCCCACGAGCTTACCGACACGCTAGTTTAGTTTGTTAAATGTTTTCAACATGCCAAGACATAAAATAAGCGAGAGAGCGGAGAGTATAATTCTCCATCTTTTGAGGAGGGGAATGATGCCGTCACTGATCAGAAATGAACTTTTGAAAGAAAATATCAGTGTCAGTGTGAGGACCATTTATCGCGTAAAGAATAACATCGGAAAAGAACGACAATTGACGAATCTAACACATGGAAAATCTGCTACGTTGAAAATCAGAAGACGAACTGTAGTATCAAAACAAGTGATAGACAAAGTGAAGAAAATGATAGAAAGAATTAACCCACCGACATGTGAGATGAGCAATCTATTAGGAATTAGTTTGGGATCTGTAAATAACACCATAAACAGTGTTATCAAGGCAAAACTGAGAAAAAAATGTTTGGTTCATAAACTATCCCTAGAGCAGGTTGAAAAGAGGAGGAAGAGGAGCTGGAGGCTGTACCTGAAGCTGTGTGCGGGGAAGTGGAAAAACTTTGTCACCACAGATGAGGCTATTTTTAGCTAGGTGGAAGCTATGGAAAACGGCGAGTCTGTTATGTTAGGAAAGGACAAATTGATATGGATAAGTTGAAGTTTGTTAAACGTGACAGTTTCGCGCCTGGGTTCATGGTATTGGCAGGCGTTAGTCATTACGGAAAGACCAGTCTTAAATTCATTGATCGGAATGTGAAAATCAATGCTGATTATTACATCAAACTTGTTTTGAAACCCTTTTTGAAACATGATGTTCCCAAATTATTCCCAGGGAACAAACAGAAGGACATGGTTTTTCACCAAGATAGTGCCTCCTCTCATCCTGCACGAAAGAGCTTAACATACTTAAAGCAGAACAATGTTAAATTCATTAGCCCTGAAGAATGGATGCCGAAGTCGACGGATGCCGCCCCTATGGACTTTAGTATCTGGGGGATTGTCAAGCGCCGTCTACAGAAGCGGAAACAAGTCTTAACAGTCTAAAACGTGCTCTCAAAACCGAATGGAAGGCACTAAGTCAAACTGTGATCAATAAAGCCCTTTCTTCTTGGCCTAAGCACTGTAGACTGATATATCATGCTCATGGGTCTCAAATTGAACATCTTCTGCAATGAAATTATTTTGTGATAAATTAATGTTGATTAAATACTTATTTGAAATTTGTGACAAAATAAACTGAACGCCTTGTGTTCTAGCGTGAGTCTATCTGAGAATGCTAGGTCTGATGGTTTCAATGGAACCAGTCATTCCTCAGGCGGCCTTGCGCAAATGGCCGATTCAGTTGTTTCTCATGACTCAGTGGACGCAGATTTCAGGATCATTGGACTCGCGCATTCAAATGTTGGATCCTCTCATTCACCACCTTCACTGGTGGATGGAGAGAGAATCTCCTGACGGGGGTCATGCTGACCCCTCCCCACCCTCAAGTAACGATGTTTACGGATGCATCGATGGAGGGATAGGGAGCATGCCTGGAAGAAGCCACAATATCAGGGCTTTGGAATCTGGATCAGTCAAAGGAGCATATCAATATGCTAGAATTACGAGCGGGAACACTTCTTAAGACAACTCAACAGTAGTGAGCTACATAAACGCCAGGGGGAAACAAAGTCGCCCAGTCTCTGTATGCTGGCATGGATACTGCTTTGCTGGTGCATGGATCATATGATCACCTTGAAAGCAGTTCATATTCTGGCAAGGCTGAATCTGTTAGCAGACTCATTGAGCTGAGGGATGAGCATTCTGCCTACGGAATGGCAACTAAATCAATGTGTGGCGGATCATCTGTTCAATCATTGGGGGAAGCCCAACATAGATTTATTCGCAATAAAGAAGAACGTGAAGATGACAACGTACATTTCTCCGATTCCAGATCCAAGCGCTATCGCAATAGATGCGCTAGCTATCAGTTGGAAGGGAATGTATGCATACGCATACCCTCCAACAATCCTGATTCCAAGGATTCTTCAGAAAATCAAACCGGAGGAATGCTTCTGATTGCCCCGAATTGGCCAAGCCGATCACGGGTTACGGATCTGCTGGACCTTCTGGTCTGCAATCCGGTTCCTCTGCTTCTGATAGACAATATTATCTTCCAGGGCAAGACTCTTCACAACAATCCATCAATGTTTCAATTGACTGTATGGATGTTGTCAAAAAAATCTGGAATTAAGGAGGGCTTTTCTGAGCAAGCAGCCAATTTTATGGCCAGAGCCAGAAGGGGGTCAAACTCCAGAGCATATAATTATAAACTCAACAGATTTGCTGAATGGTGCTCAAAGTGATGTGTCAATCTAATGGATGCATCTATTCAGGTAGTAGCTGATTTTCTCTGTCACCTGTATGATGCCTATAGTCTTAAACCTAATTCTATTGCTGGATATAAATCAGCATTAATGACTGTTATCCCTTGCTTGGAAAGGGGGGAAAAAATCCTCCACAGACACCGTCATGGAGTCTTTCTCTGGTTCTTCAAGTTTTGAGTGATAAACCTTTTGAACCACATGGTGCTATTTCTATAAAATTATTGACACTTAAAACTATTTTTAGTTGCAGCAGCCTCAGCCAGATGCAGAAGTGAAATTCATGCCTTGTCTGCTGCACCTGACCATTATATAGTTACAGGTGAAGGCCTTAAGCTTCTTCCGAGATTGAATTTCTTGGCTGAGAATCAATCTTTAAAATATCTGGGTCAACCTTTGATTTTACCTGCCTTACCCAGGTATGATCCTGGTGCTAACGCATGGTGTCCTGTCCGTGCCTTAAATAAGTACAAGAAAAGGACTCTGGTTTGGCGGACTGACCCATGCTCCCTATGGTTGTCATAGATTGAACCCCATGGTACGGCGTCAAGAGACTGCATTCAATTCTGTCATAAGACAGCCACTTGAAAACAAGTAGATAGAGCCAAGGCTCATAGTGTCCATGGTGTGGTAACTTCCACGGCATTGTTTAATGGTGTGTCTGTTGAAGATATTATGTTAGTAGCCCAGTGGCACTGTGAATCGAGTTTTACCGACCATTATCTCTGTGACACTTCCAACCCGCTCGCCATCTCAGTCCTAAAAAAAAAATGCAGAGGTATTTATTTGTAATTAGTTTTCCTCTGCTATGTGCAAATATCACATTTGTTAGTATGGAATCCCTACTGTTTATGTTTACATTCTCTTCATCCGCATGGGTGAAGAAGTGATTTCCGTGCTCAAGACATCAGAAGTCAGTATATGTGACCATTTTGTTTTTTGTCTTGTTGGTTGTGTCATCTTAGTATTTAATAGGGTGACGGTTAATGTCTCTGTTTTTTTTAAATGAAGCAATTCTTCTTTTTCCAATGTCTAGTAATACTTTTTTCAAGTATTAGAGAACATACCAGTCATTTAGAGAAGCGTTTTTTCCTAACCTTCCTCAGAAAGAGGGGGGGGGGGGCGCGCATTTGCCTTTCGATCAATCTCTCTTCATCGGTCGATTATCCGATGTAAAATCCTATTCCTGGTTGTGTTTCAGACACAATTTCAGATGTTTTAAATGTCTTGAAAATTCAAAGAGCTAGTCTCTTCGAGGGTGAACTGGTTATAGGACTTTCTTCCCTCCCTGCCACCAAATTTACTTTCAAATTCTGGCTTTTATCAATAGTGTTAGGGAGGTAAGTATGTTCTCATGATGTGAAATAAGAAAATTTATCAAATTTCTTTTTCACGATTGAGATGACATACTTACCTCCTAACAGGATCCCGGCCTCCACCCCACGGAGGCCTGGTCCTTTGGTTATTTGAATAGTTGCTTCTATGTCAGCCAATATTTAGTAATGGAAGTACCAGTATGCGCATGCGCAGAGGTGGGGTCTGACATATACATGACTGTGTACATTCCACCTGCCCAGTAGGGCCACCTAACCTTTTATAACTCTGAATATTATTGAATTTAGAGCCGATATACTAGTATATCAAAAGTGTTAGGGAGCTAAGTATGTCATCTCACTCGTGAAAAAGAAATTTGATGCATTTTCTTAGTCTGTCTCTGTTTGCCGGTGTCCGTTCTCGGTTAAGTTTTGGTTTTAGCTCAACATATCTTCTTATATCTCGACAGAGCTTCTCTCTATTGGGACAAAACTTGAACACATGGTTCCTTATGAAGGGGATGGAGCACAATGATATTGAGGTCAAAGTTCAAGGTCACTGACCTTACTATAAAACTATTTTTGCATGATTACGGTTTTGATTTAGCTCAATATATCATCGTATACCTCGGCATGGCTTCACCATATTGTGACTAATCTTGGACACATGCTTCCCTATATCAAAGGGACTGAGCATAATGATATTGACATTATGATGTCAAAGTTCAAGGTCACTCTGACCTTTGTATATAACTGTTTTTACAGTTATGTTTTTGGTTTAGCTCAACATAGTGTTATATCTCGGCATGGCTTCACCCTATTGTGACTAAACTTGGACGCATGCTTCCCTATATCAACGTGACTAAGCATAATGATATTGATACACACCCTATGTTTAAACGAGTACAAAGGTTAACTGTTAACCCGTTACAGCAGGGACGGGGTGAAGAGGTCTCCTTATGGGCCCCTGAAAGGCCAAACAAACATTTTCCACATGGCACAGGCCACCTCAGATTGTGAGGGATTCACTCCGTCACAGAGAGGCCTGTGGTAAGAGAGGGGGACTGTAATGTAACCCTATCTATGGGCGCTTGTTACCAATGCCGGCTTTAGCTTTTTTGGCAGGCCTGGGCCACTGATCCGACTTGGGGTTGGTACTGGCATGAGTCTCCCCCTCCCGTAGGCAGGTGTCGGGGGGGGGGGGTCCCCTGGGAAAATTAGATGCTCTGAGAAGTCATTTCCTGCATTCTGAGTTGGAAACAATACGTTCATTTTGCATGTTAATTTTGTGACCTAACTTTGGTTATAATTTACACATTTATGCTGATAACCCAAGACTGGAATTAGGTTCAAAACATTTATTTTCTTATCTATATTCCCAACATCCTTACTGATCAAAAATTTTTGGCATCAGGGGCAGACTAAGCGTGACAAATATCTTGCTCCTAGACCCGCCCGCTCTGTGTGACCAGGTCTGCGCATGGACATTAATTGACCCACATGCGGACGAGGCTAGGAGCAAGATGCCCGCAAGACACGCCTCATCTTGGAGCAGGAGAAATGAACCGTTATTAAGATGAGTGAATTGGGGAGTTTAAGTCGGACAAGGTTTGACTTAAATATTGCCTTGTCTGACTTCGGTATTACAAACTATTACGCTCAATCTGCCCAACGATATTGTGACTCAACGTATTATGTACATACACAAGTAATTCTACTTACATTACAAAAGCAATTACCCCATTACTGTTACAAGAGAATTTACAATAATGTGAGTAATCTTCTTGTGCTGTGAGTGCTGGATCAGAGCAGAAGGCTTAAGGTTGAACTGGTGAATGGTGGGGTAGGAGGCGGTTGAAATCGTTGTGACTGCGCCTAGCGAGAAAAACAACAAAGAGGGTGAAATAGATCCAAAACTGTGCATTCGAGATGTGAATGGGCGTTCTCGATTAACTATAGTAAAAGCCAGAGATGGCTGTTGCCCGGTCTGAGTTAGAGCAATACATATGACCGGCTGATAGAGATGTGACTGGTGCCTGTTCTCTCTGTATTGGTTATCATGGGAAGATAGATAGACCTCTAGGCAACTAGGTAACTTGTGGAGATGCGACAGTAGTCCGTTCTCATTTAAACAGATGCGAAATAGTGCGTGACAGACATCTTGCTCCTAGACCCGCCCACTCTGTGTGACCAGGTCTGCTCATGGACATTAAGTGACCCAAGAGCGGACGAGGCTAGGAGCAAGATGTCCGCAAGATACTCCTCATCTTGGAGCAGGAGAAATGAACCATCACAGCTAATCTGTAAACTGTATACTTCCCTGCTCCAAGAACAATTATTAGAGATGTCAGACAAGGTTTGACTTAAATATTGCCAAAATTTGGTTTTCTGAATATAATGAGATAGCCGAGTGCCCCAATAAATACACATTAAAGTAACAAAATCTGAATTTCAATGCAAACAAATGTTTAGTTTTGGTGACTGCAATATTCAGTGTAATTAATGAGCTAGCTGTTGAACCCTATGTTAAACAAGAGAGGCCAGCATATCTATGTACTAACACTATATAGCTGTTGCTGGAGAGCTATGAAAACATAATTTACATACATCTGACTACAAGAGCTTGGTACGAATAAACATGGAGCTCCGTGTGGGCACCACGTCGTAAGATGAAGCATATAGACATCATCGAGGCGGTTACAACATAGGGCAACAAAACAGATACCTGGATTCAGGAAGCTGAACATACCTGCTCTAACGAGGAATAGGGGAGACATGATAGCGGTCTACAAAATTATAAATGGGATATATGATACAAAAGCCAGTGATTTCACCAAGATGTGGGCTGATATGATCATAAGATGCAGCGAAAGAGAAAAGAGATGTATATCCCCAATTGAGTAAATTGACTCGGCAAAACTTCGCACGAACGGTAGTGAAACTTTGGAATTATTTCCCGGAGGAAATAGTATCCGCACCGGGATCTGCACCATCTGTAATAGAATAATTTTACTGCCAACTTTACATCCAGAATAAGACATCTGAGAGCCATTAGATTTCAAAATTTAATGGAGGAGCACTCCCCTCCCCCAACGCATGCACACACACTTTCAGGTGTTGGCCCATTTAAGAGACTCATCATACATGCCAGCATGTACAGACTTACAGACAAGAAACAACACATGATTTATGGAATACTCTGTTGAAAATCTTGAAAGTAATTTGACTGGGAGCTGTTGCTACCTATGGTTTCAAAACATTCAACAGTTTTCCTCTATCATTGTCATGAAATTGAGAGACTGCAATTTCAAGGGTTAATTAGCTCACCGTTTAACTGTTGTTTTAAAAAAGACTACTACTCATTAACCACTGGTCTGACTTCATCAAAACTTGGCTATGGTGGTAGAATTCCATCCTTGTATACAGAAATTTGATTGGTCACTTTCCGGTGGCAATCCTTTAAAAGGATACTCCTTAAATAATGGTCCGATTTCAACGAAGCAGATTGAACGATTGTATGGTGATTGGCTTCAACAAATAAAAAATTTTCTGGTGGATTTTCTGAAAATGTATGGGAAATCGGTAAAAAGACTACTCATCACTGATTTCAACTAAACTCGGCTCAAATATCCCTATAGTGGTAGACTTTTAGATTTGATTTATCAACTTTTCCCCCGGCAGTTATCTTAGATTTTTTTTAATTGCCAGAAAATCATTTATGAGCTACTCATTAAGCATTGGCCGGATTTCAAGTAAACTTGGCTGAAGCCCTGATGTGCTAGAATTGTGTTTCAGGTGAGCGCTACAGGCCCTTGGGCCTCTTGTTAAAATACTGCTATTTAATTCTTTTAACAGCTTCCACTCCAGTCAAATACTTTTCAAAATATTATTGTATGCTTGCTTTGAAATCGAAATTCTGATTTCATTCTTGAAAGGGTTATAGTATTAATAGAGGAATCCAGTCTCACTCAGTCAAGTATATAACATCATAAACAATTACGTCACAGGTAGACATGTCACAAACAAATACGACGTCAGGTGGTATGAATTGTATATATTTACTATTTAATAAACATTCTGAAACAGCACCCATATACAGCAACAGCACCCAGTCAAATTAGTTTCAAAATTCAACAGCTTACCTGTATGGTTTTCTGGAAATTTAGATTCAGGAAGTTCAGGGTGCGATTGATCCAACACGGACAAAGCGTGGGCAGAGCTTAGCTAGGAATTGGCGGGGGCATAGTTAAAACTGGTTTCATCCATTTAAGTGTAAGTTGTTGCCATGCTCACGTCAAAACCTTTAATCAGGTTGATTTCAAGGCCATATTTCCTCTAACTCTCTCAAAACTTGGTTTCTGGGAATTCAAAATGTACAGCTGTCATGGCTGTATGTACTCAAGTACATGTTCGAGTACTTTAGCAAGTAATCAAGTACCAGCACAAGTGCATGTACTCATAAAAGCCACAAGCACTGAGTACATCCGAGTACTTAAAAATATGTACTCAAGTAGTGAGTACATTGACCCAAATCCCGGACACAATTGAGAATATACTTTCACCCATAAAAGAACAAGTCAATCTGTCTCATGAGAATATAGGTTAAAGATGAATTAATCAATTGAAAACTATAATAAACTAATAAATGTATAATAGACTTCATTGGAAAGTAAACTGTAGTGCATGCAGGATTGTCTAAAGGAAGGATGCCATATGCATGGCGCAGAGGCGTTAAAATGGATTGGATTAAGTTTGATATATGTGTTTTCATAAGCACATTTGTTTATGTGTTTATAGAGGCATTGGCGCACACACATTTTATAGCTTCATGTTGTGATTAAAATGCAAAGTATTAGGTAGATGAAGGCGAATGATCTCACGTGCATATACAATTATTAGAAAATGCATCGCACAAAGACGCACATGGAATCACACCTCACATTACGCTTACTGTAATACACCAACCTGGAGAGTCCACATCAGTGCATATGGAATCCTAGTTTTCGGAAGATGATCATTTTAAGTGTCATTATCTAACTGCAACTCATCTGTCATGCACGATCTCCATAAGAACGAGTTTTCGTAAGGTGAGAGGAAACATCAAATCACTGTGTAACTAAACCAGGTGTCCACCCACAGCTTGCCTAGACTACTCATGGACGATGTTCATTGTTCTCAGCCTGCTCTACATAACAGCCTTAGTGATCATAGTAGCAAAAGATAACCACCCAAATCCACGGCCTCCAAAACCAAAATATCCATGCATGGAGTACGACAGAGCAGTCCGATGGAATAGAAGGCCATATGTTACGACTCTTGTAACGGTTGGTACCCTAAAACCTGCTTGAAAATGTCTGACACTACATACATCACACTTGGATCAAGCGAAACACCATAGATTTGCACCAACTGTGGCCTCCCCAACTTCTCCCCGCTGTTCGACTCATTTCACTGAAACACAATAGCGAATGGAAGCCAAATATCTATGATAAACCTATCACTCTCGGGCTCACCTCCGATACCGACATCACCAATACAGACTTCACCTGGTATCCGTCTTCACAGCTCACCCGGCACAGCAATCAACACAAGAGATGCTAACGAGGCATCTGGAGAGCATAGTCTTGACTACTGAGCTTGTAGTCACCAGGGAAAAGGGATTAATAAGGATTCTTATTATCAATTTCGAAAGTAGAGAGCAAAATATGCTGAATTGTGTAACTTAGTAAATACCACAGACCCTGACATTGTGCTTTGTAATGAAGTATTTCTGACAATGAAGTCTTCCAAGATAGCTACAAGTCGTTTCGGTTATCGAGCCAGTCATTCCATTGGTACATTTTCAAAAATACTCTTCTCTTGGTCTCCAAATGGACATTTCCCAAGACAACTGCAGAAGCCGTTTTTGGCTGATATGAGTGTTAATGGGTTAATACACTGCTGTCACTGGATGATGCAGAGGATATCACAATAGTTTGTTCTACTTCGTAAAATCAAGCCAATCCCAATGATGTATAAAATGTATTTATTGCAGTTACTAAACAAAATGTTGCATGCTGGCAAATCATTTAAGCTGCAATAACACTGTGATGTAATAAAATTATGATGTAACGCTTACACATGTCTGTAACAAATCTTTAAAGGAAGGGAAAATGGAAATAATAAATGATGTTTATTGGTAATTTCAAACAATATTAAATAAACTACCACCGGTAAAAAATGGAAATGAATCGAAATTATTTGAGAAAAAGCATTTACTAAATCTTAACTTGGAACCAATTAGTGTGGCTGCTGATGCTTCGTACTCCGCCGTGTGTTAGCTAATCGAATACAAGAGGATTATTGGCCACTGGCACAACCGAACAAGATGAGATGACCACTGGAAAAATTTACCACTCCAATTTCTGTGAATAAGGTTTGGGTCGCACAAATACATGCCATACCTCATGTCTTTAAATGGGAAGGTCCGAACGCCCATTTAGAGACAAGGAACAGCTTGTCCTGCATCAACGCACCCATAGGTCTCACAGAGCTTTAGCACAGTGTCGGGCTCCGGGAAGGCAGCCGTCTGACCCGCAGAGTTACCTATGAGTGGCACTGACGCCTTGTACCTGCTGGCTACATGGACGATGGTGAGGGCGTACTTGTAGGTCTTGCTGCCCACCCAATCATGCGCCCTCCACTGGCAACCATTCCGCGATCCGTGGCTCCCACCATCCAGATGGTGTCCACACCTAGCCCTGACTGTCGGTGTGGACACCATCCGGTAGCACATGTCGCTTATCATAGTAGGCAGAGAGTCCAAGTTTCATACGTTACTATAACCTGGTTGTGCAAAAGGAGGCCTGGATTGGTGGCGCTGTAGAACCTCTGCCAGGAGACATCATTCTACCGCTTAGACATTCCCTTGGCCGAGCACTTCGCCTTTCCCTCCGTGCTCTCCAAGTAGTAGCTCTTGGAGCAGAGAGCAATAGCATGAGTGCCTTCGAACTCGAGCTTGAACAGTCCCGGAGTATGCCCAGACCATTTGTCGCAAGCTAACCAGTTCCGCTTGCTTGCCTCATACTCCATTCGCATCCCTGGGCGTATCACCTCATCGAGGTTGGAGCCTGCTAGGGCAATATAGGCAGAATCAGTGTCCATCTGCAGGTACTCAAAGCTGTCACGAGCTACATAGCGATCAAGGAAGGCGTAGTACAACTCCAGCATTTGCAGCTTCACGAGCTCGTATACGGCTATCCCTACATGGAAGGGCCGCCGAATGGTGATTTTGGGCTTACAGCTCTGCAACTCGTAGGACTCACCAATCTCCCCAAGGTCCTCGAACCATGCACTGCGCAGGGCTCTATCTACTGTGCGTTCATCCTTGGTGAAGCTTGTGTTGCTATGGTGTTCTATGGTTGATTAGCTTCCCGTAGGCACTGTTGCTGAGGAGTTTGAAGAGATCTGCCAAGAGCTCTGCTCTTATCCACATCTCCAGAGCAGCGAGCCTCCATAACGGCGTTCACGAACCACTCAAATAGTTTTTGTGGGATGTAGTCTATGGTGTGGTAGACAGATCTCTAGACAGTGGGCAATATACCACTTGAGTGTCGGTGCATACAGAAGCCTCTTCTTGCCAGAGAGTGCACTGACCAGCTTGTGTGTGGTGGGGTGCTTCCGACCCGTTTTCTCAAGGTACGCTTTATGTAACCACATCCTGGAGTCTGTCATCACTAACACATACTTAGGGGTCATGTTCAGCAAGGACATGTGCCTAGTCGAACCCTAGGTTTTCTTAGCCGCAACTGTAAGAACCGCCCTAAAAAGCTTCGTGAAAATGCCTATGTCACCATGTGCTGGTCAATTCTGGAATATGCATCAGTAATATGGGACCCACACCTGATCTGGGAGCAACACCAAATAGAGCGCATTCAATGTAAGGCAGGATGATTTGTGCTGAGGCACTATAGATTTCAATCCAGTGTAACAGCCATGATGAGAACTCTTGACTGGGAACCTCTAGTGGAAAGACATAAAAACGCTAGACTTACATTGCCCTACCAAATTTTAAATCATGTCACAGTCCCCACTGACATACAGTATCTAGTACCAGGAAGAAGACAACGTTTAAAACCCTTAACACATAGTGACATTGACTACAAGCATAGTTTCTTCCCTCAAATGATCCGGGACTGGAACCTATCGGAACCAAAGAGAGTCAGAGTCTGGCACTATTTAATGCCAGTCTCCTACTGCACTCTTATTAGCCCGGCACAGTGGGCACACCCTTCATCATCGTGATATATGGGGTTTTGATGAGCATTGAACATAACATAACTCCCCCCCCCCGCCAGTCGATAACACAGCCGCACATCATGGCATTACTAGAGACAACAACTCCAAATACGGAACAGAAAATGTCATCTTAGAGAAGATCTGCATAACAAGAAAATCAATTTATACCATGGTGGGAGCTAGGCTTAATGGTGCTAATGGTCTAAATCCCAAGATTTCCAAACACATCCAGAATACTTATGTCCTTCCGCAACTTATCTATGGCCTTTGACACAATACACATTGCCACAAAGGACTTGAATCAAGCAATCAGATTACATTAGCAGTCTCTTCGACTTCAGCACTCACCAGAAAGGACTCCAGATGCCACTGTCTACCTGTTGTTAGGCCATGGTTGTTTGATTGGAGATCTATCCTGTTAAAAGGGAGCACCGACAGTGATGGCTTGATCGTCGCAGATAATTCTAGAACTTGTTTGGTAGCACTCAAATATATATCTTCTACTTATCAGTTCAATGTTATAGACTAAGTGTCTTTTTATGTGGTGTATATCGATAAGTTTGGAAGCATCAAGCAATAACTGAAGCAGGTTACCAGTGGAGTGACTAACTAAGGTTAACAATTTCTACATAGCCATGAACATGTAGCAAATCAGCAATCTCTGGAAGATATCTGGACCTGATGCTCTGTAATCTCTTACACTGGCACATGAAATGTTCACAATCTTCTGGAGCTTCATGACAAAGTATGCATGTAGGGTCGACATCGTTCTGGTTACATCTAGCATGATTTGTCTAGAGTATGTAACATCCAGTAAGAAGTCAAACTTTTACGCAAGCTCTCTTGACATCTCTGACATCTCCCTTGACTGTAGACAAGACTGGGTGTGGCTGATTATTTGAGCATACTTTAAAGTTGAGATATCTTAGTGAGTTCTTGGAAGAGGCTTCCTGTTCCATTTTTGTGTACCAGTAGTTGTTAATCTGATACTTGACTAATCGCTTCCCCCCTAGGAGTTGTGATGTGTGAGGTAGCTCATAATTTTATCGGGGCAGTCTTAGTTTCCTGAAGCAACTCTTGTGATTTAGTGTTTTCAAGGCAATCTGACATTCTGCTAAGTCATGCGCTATTGATCCGACGTTTCTGCATATACTTAGAAAGAGATTGATTATCCTTTTATCCAGTATGGCTTCTGTCTTTTTGCTCCAAGTAATAATAACGCCACCACATCTGCACATTGGGCTGGAAGGTGCTGAATTTGTTTCATGGTCTTTTTTTAAAGTCTTTAAGCTGCTTAATATCACTTTTCTTTAGGCCAAATACATTAAGCCCAAATACTTCTTCCATTGAGAAAGGTGTGAGTTCATCGTCTAGTTCGGATCGACCGGTCGGGTACCAGCCATACCAGCTAAGCTGGGTACGCGCCGCCCGTCCTGGATTTGTTCCCTGAACACGCCCCCCTTGGTAGAGCCATAAGCATATATGAGCCTATTGGAGAGATTGCATTATAAAAACGACTAAGTTCGTTAAAGCGCATAGTGCGCATGCGCATGCTTGGATGCTATTTTTGATGGAGCATGTAGTTTACGACAAAGATAGGATGATGCTTTTAGTGTACCAAGATGGTACCCTATAATCCCTTTTGATTACCTGTTCCCGCGGAATCTGGCATTAATCAAGACCAGAATTCGACGGGCTTTTTAAATCTGTAAACCATTTCAAAATCGGTTAAGAAATGGCTGAGTTATCCACGGAAAACCCTGCTTGGTTATCTTCAAAATATTGCCGTGACGTCATAACCATGTGGACGCAGAACTTCTAGAATGTTCTAGAACATTCGACTGCGCTATTATTAGCTACACGCTGATTGGCTGTTGCTTGAACGATGATTGGTTGGAGCCTGCACCTGTGACGTCATGGGGAGTATAAAAGGAGACGCGATCCAGAGATCGAGAGCATCCTCGGCCAGGGGCCCAACAGGTAGGACCTGTACTAGCTGCGATCGACAGATATTACTCATATGATGACTTCAGTTTCTATTTCTCTCCCGTAGCTAGCAGTAGCCAACCCACCGCAGTAAAAACAATTTTGTAACTCCCTACTTATGGGAGCAATTTGGAACTTTCTGATTACTGTACACGAATATCAATATCTACTTCAGAACACAAACTTGCGGTGAGGCCTTTACAGCCTAAATATGTGATTCTACAGATGTAGAGACAGGATGTTCTTTGATGGATGACTCGCTGGATCTGCCGGCCATGCCTAAAAGTGGTATTTCAACTGTCACCGCACTAATATCGTGTAGGTTCTTCTAACTTTCGACCGCAGCAAGTAAACTCTGCCCGGTGTGTCTTCAGAGCTGGCTGACGTACCCAGCACCGTTAAGCTTTGTTTTGTATCTTCATTTGCATCTGACAACCCCTGCTTGTGATTGGGTTGTTTACAACCTTCATCTATGCCATCGCTGTACGGGAACTTTCTTCACCACAGTAATGCTATTGTATCTCTTGCTGACTACTCATTAGGTTTACAGTGCTGGCGATGTACTCCCGCAATAAGTATTCTTGCAGGAATCCTGTTTGCGGAAACCGACCTGCAGACACTTTCCAGCTTCCTGAGAATGCATCAACTTGCGTCAACTAAAGGATGACGTATCAATTTCAGTAACACGATAGCCTAACTTAAGAATGGCCACGGAGTATTCAAGTAACTATACTTCACATTTTAATTATTCCGCTAAATGTACTTTTCTAATTATATTGTATCTGAAAGAACGGTCCCGATGACTAAAAGGTACCATACCGGTCTTAGGACCGCTAATTATAATTTCTGTATATGTTTATAGTTATTCTCATTTTCTGTAAGGTGTTTTCACTAACCGCACCATAGTAGGTTCGTTGACCTGTATTAAGATATATAATTCTGATCATTTTACACTACATTGATTGTTCTGGTTAGTTTACATATGTATATGTTTTGTTTATTTATAGAAAATATAGGACTGCAGTGCACGTAGGAAACACTGTACAGCAAGACTTATATATGCAGCACTTCCTCCCGCCACCAACAATTTTTCATTGAGGTCGCTGTCCGTGCTATAACTTTGTTTAGCCCGGCATGTTACCGACTAAACCGTTTCTATTCAGCTCGATAGGATAGGTTTAATATGATTAGAGACACTTTCTTAGAAATCTGTAGTATACTCTTCTCTTCCGGCAGTGCGATAATCTAGGCCCACACTCCGGTAAGACTCATAACTGCAAGATTTTGTCTCTCTTCATGCTCCACTCAGCCTTGTGGCTTCTTAATTCTTTGGATGTCCCTATCCACGCCATGGGTTGATCCGACGCTGGGAAAGTGTTGGGGTTTCCGAGCGGTGATGGCCAGGGTGTGGTATCACATACATTTCCTCTGTATCTTCGGATACTTAGTAGTTTTATTTGCTGAACCATCCTCCCGCACCGCAGTGCAAAACTGGGCAACTTGTATACAAACCTAATGACAGGTTAAACGGTTAGTTCCATAGGACCCGGTGACGGGCGAGATGCGCATCCCCACTGAATTCCATAAGAATGTCTGGGCATGATATTTAGATCTGCCACGCTCTTACGGGAAGGAAATTCGTCTCTCTTACCCCCACCATAACGATAGGACAATGGTCTAATAATGCTTTCGTGAAAAGTAACTTGTGTCCTGTAACGTTTTATGTGGTTACGGAGCGAGATGTTCGGATTCTTATCCAGTTCAGAGATCTTACTAAGTAACATGTATGAGCGCTGTCTTCAGTATTGATGTCTTAGGGCATCTGTCCTCAATAACAGCTGTGTCTAATAGCTAGGTAGATACCAGCCATTTGCGGCCTACAATAGTTCTTGTTTCTCAAAACTAAAAGCTAATTAAGCAAAGCAGAAGGCACGCATAAATAAAGCCGCAACTACTAATTTAGCATACTAAGAATCACATAAGACGGTGACGTGGGAATCCTTTGGGAATCGTTCATTCTGTCTTCACGTAAAACAGCATGCAACCCTATAGTCATAATCTCACTAGGTATGGTCTTTTCTTTTTCAAGCATTTTGGTTGAAATATTAGAGTGGGCCCATTTTTGCCTACTACGCTTCTCCCGCTTAAAGCAGTGGCGACACCTTCCCGAGACGGAGGCCCACGCGAGGCACTTGCCTCTCACAAGGATTCAGTGACGGCGGTCCACGCGAGGATACTACTCCGCACCCAAATTAGCACTAGGAGTAGTGCCTGCATGAGGCACATAACTTTTTGTCCAAGATAATCTTCTTCCTTTCAGCTTAGAGGTATAATAACTTATATTAAGTTAATTAGTTAAGTCTCGTGTATGGGAGCCTCCCTTGTGGGGATACCTCTGCCGACCTACGAGTCTGTGTGGTACCTCTGGGAGCCCCATGTTTAAAAGTTCATCTGGCTGTCTCTATTTCCTGTATTTTCGTATGCTCTTATTTAGTTTTATCTAGCATACTCGATAGTCTGTTTAGGTAAAATCATTGTATAGACGTATATTTTTATGTCACCAAATCAAATCTTGTAAGTCCATAGATCGTACAACAACGTTCAGTGGCCAACAATCATCCACAGAAATCAGCTTTTACACCGACACCCAAATGCATGGCTTCACACATGTCAATGCCTACGTTGCCTCCCCCATCCACAGCAATGCCATCACCCTCTTTCTCCGCACATAACAAGTCCTTCCTATGTAAAACGGCTGTGGTAGGTTGTAGCACCTCCGCTGAAACAATGTTTTTGCAAGCACCACATCCCGCCACCAAGACACTAAATTCTAGGTGTCCTTTGGTGGTATGCAGAACACCACCCCATCCAGCATCATCTCCCGCATCCACAGACAACAGCGACTCAGGAGAAGCGGTTCGCGCCGCCCCATGGATTCGCAAGCGCCGATGTAGACAGGGGAAAAACACGTCCCTGGCGGCATCACTGTTTTTTCTGTGCTTCACCAAAACACCCCATGATGCATTGTAAGAAATGGCCTGCACAGGTAGAGCTTATCCTTCATCCCGTGCGCACCACCATCTACACCAATGCAGCATACTCAGAAATGGCAAAAACTCCATCACCATTGCTACCCCCAGCTCCACTTTCACCGCAGCACTCACACCAGCAGCGACGATGAAATGGCCCTTTCCTCACTCAGCCATCCACAACATTGCGAGACGCCATTCGGAAACAGTCAGAGTACATACAGAGTGATTCTGCTCCGACGCCATTGTCGCAGATGGCATCATTGAAAACTCTTCCACAGGTACACCGCAAAGTGATATACAAGTGTGCCTCTCTGTGCCACCATCGACACTGGTGCTTCGATCACTGTATTTAACAAGCGCTTATATGAGAGCATCCCGCCTCATAAGAGGCTCCCCTTAAGCCTACAAACATTTACCTACAGACGGCTACGGGAGCTGATGTGCCCGTAGCCGGTGTAGTCAAATTAGTTATCCAAATAGAGGAAATGCAATTCATACAGCGAGTTGTCATCACCTCTATTCATAACAATGCCCTACTTGGCTCTGATTTCCTCAGTGCCAGCGAAGCCATCATACATTGAACAGGAACAATTCAACAGGAACTCGACATACACGGCCGACAAATACCTCTCGGACCGGCATTGTCATTATATGACACGTGTGCAGTTATATTATCAAGTACCGCCACAGTTGAGCCAGGACAGGAACAAATCTTATGGGCCACCACACCACAGTTAGGAAGCAACACACACATTGCCATGCTGGAACCCGATCCTGATTATATGATCGCCTCACAATGTGCAAGTCCCCGCATAATAGTAGACACTACTAATAAGGAAAATATACCTTTTAGAGTGTTCAAAGGTACCGCAGATCCCATTACTCTGGAACCCGGAGTACGCTGCGGCCATTTAGTGGATATAATCTCATTGAAACACCTACACCTGCTGACACACCACCACATATGACTGCTGATTTACCCGAACATTTACATGATTTGTATCTACGTGCCACAGTTGGATTACTGCAATCACAGAAACGTGAAATTCGGAAATTACTACATAAATATCGCGATTGTTTTTCCTCCAGAGATATGGATCTCGGAGAAACTCGTCTCGTACGACACTCCATCGACACAGGCAATAATCGCCCCGTACGACAACCGGTACGACGTCTTCCCGTTCATAAGGAAGCGAAAGCACACCAACAAGTGAACGACATGTTGCGGACTGGTATTATTGAACCCTCAGCATCTCCATGGGCTAGTCCAATAGTACTAGCAGGCAAAAAAGGACGGAACCGTGCGGTTTTGTATAGACTACCGCCGCCTTAATGATCTTAGCGTCAAGGATGCTTAACCATTACCTCGGATAGATCAGGCCTTGGATTCCTTGTCCGGAGCCAAGTGGTTTTGTACCCTTGACTTAGCTGGCAAGTAGCCATGGATGAAGCTGACATGGAAAAGACTGCATTCGTTTGTAGGGATGGCCTTTTCCAATTCTGCAAGATGCCCTACGGATTGTGCAATGCTCCCGGAACTTTTGAATGACTCATTGAGCAGGTATTAACCACCCTGCAATGGGAAATCTGTCTTTGCTACATCGATGACGAATAGTATTCGGACCCATGTTTGAGCAAGCCGTAATCAATTTGGACACCATGCTTTCTAGATTCCGCACAGCCAATTTGAAACTCAAACCAAAGAAGTGTCATCTCTTTAGACAGAGCGTTGAGTTCCTGGGACACGTCATATCCGGTGATGGAGTGGCTACTCAGCTGTAAAAAACTAAGGCAGTAGCAGAGTGGCCGCAGCCCTCTTCAGTTACGGATACACAGAGTTTTCTTGGCCTATGCCAATACTATCACCGTTACATCCGACATTTCAGTGAGATTGCTTCACCCCTCTACAAGATCACCGAGAAAGATCGACCATTTGAGTGGACGAGTGAGTGTGAAGGCTCCTTCAGGACGCTGAAGGAACTCTTGATGACCGACCTGATTCTTGCTCACCCTAATCCAAACCTCGATTTCATCTTAGACACTGATGCATCAGCTTACACTATCGGCACGGTCGCGGAAAACGGAACAGAGCAGGTATTGGGTTATGGTTCGCGTACTCTGAATAAAACGGAGAGAAGATATGCAACCACCAAGTGAGAACTATTGGCAGAGGTCCATTTCGTCAAGTATTATAAACACTTTCTGTACGGGCGCCCTTTTACACTCCATACAGACCATGCCTCACTACGGTGGCTCAGGAACTTTAAAAATCTGGAGGGCCGGGTAGTGAGATGGCAGGAATCCCTGCAGGCCTATAACTTTTAACATTGTTCACCGTCCCGCCAAATTGCATGGGAATGCCAACGCCCTCAGCAGAATCGGCGTGGAAGCTGAACATGATGAGGCTGCCACAGTGACACAGTCAACACAGCCATCTCCGGAGTTCCCCGAATTGAGGTACGTGGAGTGGAATCCGGAGAAAATCGCACACCGCCAAACAATAGATGTGCAGACACGAAATATATACGCGTCGATCCAGGAGGGGGTACGTCCTCCTAAGGAATCGGTAACACCTCTATCTACCATGGCAAAATATCATTACCAACGGTTCGGAGAATGTCAATTAATAAATAACATTCTATATATTAATGACCGCTTGGTAGTCCCGGAAAGTTATCGTGAACTCATATTGAAACAACTACATGATAACGCCGGGCATCTGGCCGTGGAAAGGACTGTTGCCCATATCAAATTGAGATTCCACTGGATCGGGATTCACGATAGTGTCAAGGCATGGGTTGCCAAATGTATCCCATGCCAAAAAAGCGCTGTTGGCCAACACCATATTGCACCATCTCAAATTAAGATTGTTGGTGCACCGTGGGAGCGAGTGGCTATCGACTTGCTCGGACGTTGAATACGACGGATGATGGAAACAAATACATCCTCGTATTACAAGATTATTTTACGAAGTGGGTAGAAGCATTTGCTCTGTCGGACCAAGAGGCATCCACCATAGTGGAGGTCTTGGCCAGCAATGTGTTCTGCCACTTTGGTATGCCTTATGAGTTGCACTCCGATCAAGGAAGTAATTTTGAGAGGCGGCTCATATCAGAGCTCTGCAAATTGTTCCATATCGTCAAAACAAGGATGACTCCATACCACCCCCGGAGTGACGAGATAGTAGAGATTCAACAGAACTCTCATGGAGATGCTTAGTAAGGAAACACACCTTGATTGTAGAGATTGGGACCTATGGCTCCCGTATGTACTCATGGCTTTACCGCACTTCGGTACATTCCAGCACAGGCTACACCCCTGATCGGTTAATGTTAGGCTGTGAATTAGCCTTACCCCTGGATCTGGCCATGCCTCGGAAACCAGGAGAGAAAAATTCACCATCTCTCTATGTTGAACACGTGCAGCAAAGGATAGAACAAGCCCATGGGTTAGTGAGAGAAACCTTATCTACTGCACACCGGCGGCAAGACATGGCACGACCGGAGGGTGCATGGAGATCCATATGAAGCAGGAAGGATGGTTTGGGTACACGATTCACGACGATCTGCAAATGTGCCAAGTAAACTGAGTTACCAGTGGAAAAGCCCCTATGTGGTAGTAGGTAAGACGTCGGACATGACCTACCATATCTGTGCTTCGGATGGCCTGACCTCAGTCATCCACTTTGATCAGCTTAAACCCTGTGTCAGTGATGACCCAGCACCAGAGCTCGGACTTGGCGTTTCTCGTGACACCGGTACACAGACAGATATTTCTATGGAAATTAGTATTCCCACGGTTAGCGCAGAGCACCGCGGTGCCAGTTCAGCTCCACTCCTAACAAGCCAGAACCTGGGTGAACAAGCAGCTAATGCTGACGACGATGACGAGATACGTACTTGCCCTCTCCCTCCTCAGCACGGCTCTACTCGATCTGGGAAGTCGTATCTGAAGAATTTTGTGTTTGTTTTGTCTAAGGGAATGGATGGAAAAGTTGTTCCTCCGATCTCTTCCCATTCCCACCCACTTCATGCTATGCCCCCATCATAGAGTTACCACAAGCGGAAGCTGAGGCTGACCCAAGCCATGCTTCCTGTGGGGTGGAACATATGGTGAATAGCATGGAAGTGAAGAGGCTGGATGAAGCCTTGGCGTGTCTAGAACTACAGAACCGTACAACAAGGTGTACCCGACCAACTCCCGAAAACGCGAAACCACGCTCCCTCCAAGGGACACCCTCTCCCAGAGTCCCACCCACGCCATCACTCCAATTCACGTCCCTTATCCATACACCAAGTTCGGACATCACCGACCCAGTCCATTTCACACTCCACTCGTCGTCTGTTGACCGTCAATCTTCAGATATGAGAGGGACTATTGCAACAGAGGAGGTGGCATCCTGCACCGCACCGACCAACATTATCCACCACAGTGGGCAGGGAAGCAGCCTGTTCAGCAGACTCTCGGCTCAAATTTTCCTGGTGTCTAAAAACTATGACAAGACACCAACCGTCGTGTAACGGGAGATGACCACATCCTCTCCAAAGGCCACCCCATCCAATTGGCCGACCATACTCCCCGTGAGCAGTCAGAAAATCACACAGCAGACAGAACGTCAACACCTACAGAACACACCTGCCTTCAAGATTGGATACATCAATTCGTCATTGTGCATACATCACATACCTACTCGGTTATACTCAGCATAACAGAGACATTCAACATCGGCAACAACATCATCTAGCAGCACCTACCGGTATTAATTAATTCCCGATAGACATAAAAATTCCCACAACAATTCCTCCCGGACAAATTGCGGGAGAAATAATATTTTTAACATTTAAAAAATGCCAAATGTACGCCGACACTATCTCTGCAAGTAGGCAAGTATGCATTTACACAAAGTTTATGTTATCAAGCCCTACAGCTTTGTTTCTTTTCAATCTGCTGAGTTGGCCTGGTCGACAGCGATATTCAAGTCATACAGTTTACTGTTTGATCTCGGGTAATAAAGGCCGACACTGTGTCAAAAAAGGCCGCCGGTGTATATTTGCATTTAAAGGCCGCCAGGGTCTGAATTATGCATTATGCATAACGTGTTTATATTTGATGGATGTATTATCCGTGATCGTTTGTTTATTACAATTAAGCACGCTATGAATTATTAATGGTGTGCACGTGCGTGAAATAGTATATACATGAGTGTTAGGGGACATGTATCTGATTATTAAAATTTCTACTAATTATGTATTTGTTTTTCTTTTTTAGGTATGTCCGGTTACGGAGAAGCAACTAGGTCAAATTAACTTAATTTATTAATTAGTATCAAAATATTCTGGAAACTCAGGTCGGTTATAACAAGAAAACTGCATGAATGAAGCACGATTTTCAAAATGAAATATTTAGCGTGTTTCGGTCTTATTTGCCTCATCAGCACGGCTCACATTTCTAGCTGATAACTGCTAAATTGACGACGATGACGATTATGATAGTAGTAGCAGTAGCAGCAGCAGCAGCAGTAGTAGCGACGCTGATGGTAGACATGTGTGATGATGATAATAATTATGATGGTAGTGGTGGTGGTGATGATTTCATTTAATATAATAATAGCAGATGTAAGAGACCTCTTGGTATGGGAGGCAATTATAATTTTCTTTTTTAGAAATATGCGGTGTATCGTTATGTGAGTAACTAGGCTACTTAAGTTGTACATTTTGCTTTTGTTGTTGAATGATTGGGCCTGCATAACTACAGGCCTGATTTCTGATTAATCAGATGATGGTGGATGATGACGACGACGATAATTACGACGATGTTGGTGATGATGATGATGATCTCATATCAGCCAAAAACGGTTTCTGCGTTGGTCTCAGGAAATGTCTCATTTGCCGACCTAGAGAAGACTATTTTTGACAATTTACAACTGGACCATCATTCCAGTGTTGAATTTTCGAAAATAGTCTTCTCTTGGTCTGCCAATGGACATTTTCTATGAGAAAGTGAAAGAATCTTGAGAGTTAACCCTGATAACGCCGTTTACTGGGCCGATGCCGGGCCGATACTTTCTCGAACAGTACAGCTTGGAAATAAGTTATTTATAAAGTTTTAACACAATGTAAGAAATGTTTGTAGAGTAGTTCCGCTCTTAGTATGTAGAAGGAAGCCTCCTTCCGGGATACAAGTTTGTTCAAAGAAAGATGTTCGGCCATTTTGGATTTTAGAGATAGTGTCGGCGTACATTTAGAAAAAGAATTGTTGCTGAAACGTGTTGTTGTTATGCACAGCAATGGCTTAAAGCAGCATTGTTACCAAAATGAACACACACTGATAGGATAGAGAAAATTTAATCTATGATACATAGACTTTGAGACAGTGGTCTACGGGGCTTAACCCGGTCTTCGTATACATCTTAGCATCTTCTTAGCAGTTTTTTAATCTCCATGATTGGCATGTAAACTAGTTTTTAGCAGGCCTATCTTATTTTATAAGGCTGCATATGATTTGGCAAATCAAACCATCCATTTTAATTGTTTTCCGATGCCGTATTGCAAGCGTGACAACAATATTTTCCCTCTGTCAAACCTGTCTATAACGGTGCTTGGTTTTTGCGCTAAGTGATGGGGTTTTTTTTTCAAATGGGTAGTCATATGAGCACATATCTTAAAGAACCATCATCAGTTGGCTCCAAAACATATTTATCATAGCAGATAAGTTACATGAGGCGACTATTAGTCATTAGTGACCCTTTTGATAGTCCATACACTGTCCATTATAGACAGGTTTCACTGTATTCAGAAACAGTTATGTTTGCAAATAAAACGGTTATCAGCTTGCGGTGTATATTACTATACCACATGGGCTTATTTGAAAAAAATTAGATCTTAACTGTATAATGTCCCAACGATTATAAATTAGCACATGTTAGGGCTCCATTAATATGCATGTTTACTATACAACCTTCGTGCTCAGCAAAGATCGTATTTGTGCGGTGATGACATCACGATCTCGTGAAATCTCACTCTCGTTGCGAGAAAATTGCTGCACCCATGAGACAAAATAATCCCATGTTTATGATGGTATAATTCTTCGTATTATTTGCCTATTGTAGTTATTTAAGATCCAATATGTTAGTCATATAATAGTCTTTCGAATAAATCACTCTTACTCATCCCAGAATTATCCTTTTAAGATGCCTTTATGAAGTTACGAGAATTTATGGAGAAACCATCAAAGCTGCAATGACAGCTACCATAGTGGAAACGTCTCTCGATTTACCCGAACACCTTCATGATTTGTACAATCGAGCTACCAAAGGACTTAGCCTAGAACAGCACCCTAGCCTTCCGTACCATCGACATCAGGGTGACCCGTCCTATTAAGGAACCAGTACAGAGACTACCAGTACAATAAGAGCAAGACACCCATGACCAAGTTACCGCTACGCTATGCGACGTTGTAATAGAGCCTTCGCCCTGAGCCAGTGGCATAGTATTGGCTTGTAAAAAGGACAACTTCTTTCGGTTTTGCATCAACTATCACTGGCTTAACACCTTTTTCAGCAAAGGATGCCTACCCCGTAACCAGAATTGTCCAAGCACTGGACCCGTTGGCTGGTACTGATTGGTTCTGAGGTATTTCTTGGGCCTATGTCAGTACTATCTAGTCCGAGTTCTCTGACTTCACCCTATGCCGTTTCTGATATGCCGGGCATATCAGAAACTGCATAGGGCTGAATCAGAGAACTCGGACTAGTACTATCATGCCTACAACACTATTCCCATTATAAGAAAAATATTTTCTAAGTAAATATAAAAAAAATAATATAATTAGATATCTGAAGAATTTATAAACGATACAGACTATGCCTATAGCTATCTGTGTGGAATTCATGTATTATGTTGTCTATAGACAAGGATTTCATGTTCTCCCGGTAACGCGTGCAGGCTATCTACTGGACAAGTACTCCAATTAAAGGTATCACGTGGTTGGTTTACCTGTCTACGCATGCACGACTTTTAATCCCGTTTGAAGCAGGAGCAATTGATTAAAATTTGTACCACGTGATACCATTATCCGATTACACGCTCGGCATCAAACTCATTATAATAACAATAGTGTAACTGTTACTTTGCACATCAAATTATTAGTCCTATATTCTTTCTGTAAAAACCACAACCACCGTTACTAGAACCACCACCACTAGAACCACCAATCACTAGAACCACCACTTCTAAAACCACCACTACTAGAACTGCCACCAAAACCACGACCATCACTACCACCACCATAACACTAAACACAACCAATACTCAACACAACTACAAGCAGCACCATCAGTACTAGGAGCAACACCAACTACCACCACTAACCACCAGCACCATCAACCACAACCATAACCAACGTTTGAAAGCGATCCGAAAAACGGTAACAGAGTTATCATCTGGAAACCACTCTGCCACCCACCTGGATGGACGGCGCCATTACATAATACCTCGCCAAATTTTTTCCGGGTATAGAAAAGATTTTAGGAGAGTGGGAAAAAATGCCGGCGTCAGTGTCTATGGGATGCTTAGGAATAGTCTGCATCAAAATTATATTGATTTTATAATTTCTTCCATAATTTTATCATGTTTGAATATAGAAGATTTTATGGGTCAAGAGTTATCTTTCTTGGCTGGGTAAAGGTTTTTTATCTCGTATTTTCACGAAGTGAAAAGAGATTTTGGGAGAGTGAACTCTGATTATTTTATGGCTGATTTGTATGCAGGTTATCTATCCTGGTTATGATTCTTGGCTGTATTAAGCTTTTTCAAATGACATTTACACACACAAGGGGTTGGGCGATTTGAATGAAACTTCACAGATTTGTTCTATCCGATGTTTAGGACTAGTCCACACCAAAAGGAAATAGATTTTGAAAAATTTGACATATTTTTACTGGGTTTAGACTTTAATTATTTTAGGGCTATATTTTTACTGGGTTTAGACTTTAATTATTTTAGGGCTGATTTGCATCCAGGTTATATGCATTATGCTGTGGTTAAGGTTTTTCAAATGACAATTTAATCAGCAAAACCTTATTAGTTTAGATAAAATGTTTTGATTTGTTATATAAGCTTTTTAAATATAGCCTGCATCATATTAATGGACTTACTTTGAAAATGTTCCTTTTTTTCCCAGACTATGAACTTTGCTTATGTTTGGACCATTTGCCTTTCGGTTAGATTTGGGGTGCCAGTAGTCATTGTACTGCAGGTTACTACTGGGAAGAAAGGCTTTATGGTTCAGTCTCCAAGCTATGCTTGCCCGATGGGTAATACCATCCTGTGATGTACAATTAATATAAACGTAAGCTATTTGCTATATCTTCTGCTATAGCTCTTGGTCTATATATGTACATGGCTTGGACATTATTTTTTCGCACAATATTTAGTCCTGGGCTGACCAGGTCTTGTGGAAGCTGGGTCCTTTTTTATTTTATGGCCAATTTCTACTCTTCAGGGCATGAACAAACCAAAAATGCATGGTGTCAATTTTTAGCCCCATTACAGGGTTTTTATGGAGTATTTTTTAAAATGACCGCCGCCACCACCATGGGGTGCAGATAGGTTGAATTTGAGAATTGCCACAGATGTCTAATTTGTCTCAAATGAAGGGGAATTTTTAGCTTATCATCATTACACTTCAAAAAGAGAAAAACTAATTTTCATTTCTAATTTCCATATTTCCAAAATGGCCGCCAGTCCAACTGAGTCTGCTGAGTTACATTCATAAAGTTAGGTATAACTTTGGAACTATAAATTGTCCTAGGAACTGTGTCTAGATATAGGTTTTTGGGTATGAGAAATCGATTGATGACCCCAGATAGATGAAATGGATAACATAAATGGCAAATCACATTTTTCTTGATTTCATTCAACAATTATCATAGCAACTGAGATACAATGCAATTCTCTACAGTACGACTTCACAGATCATCCTCAACAACAAACTTGCAGTCTGAGAAGCTGTCACAGTTATTGTGCAATTTGCAGAGCTCAATGACAGCCACCAGAGCTGGCTTTGCTAGGTATCTTACGGGAATGAACCTTTGTCCATCATCACTGGGTGTCTAGCCACGATTCTCTGGCGATGAGCTTCCATGTAGGATTTGTCACGTATAGTCATATCACTATAGTGCTTAAAGTGAGGTATGAATGTTGCTCGAGCTTCTCCCCTTTGAGGTGTCTCCTATGGAAGAGCTCCCAGCATAGTGCATGAATGGTTTTTTTCTGTTAGGAGGGTACACCTTGCATAGGAATTGTTCCAGCGGCAAGAGATCTTCTGGGAGCACTGAAACTCAGTGTCTTCGACATTTAGTATGCCCTCTCCAATGAGCTGAAATGTGGAGATTGCAGGATCACCATGAGGAAGGGCTAGGAAGTTTGATATCCACATCTACTTTGATATCCCCACAAACTTTCCAACCCAATCCGCACCAGAGAAATAGTGGAACCCTATAAGACCGCTGCACTTCTCACTCCCAATGACGTCAACCCGGTGGCACAAATTTATCGACCAATGTTTTTCCCCCCTGTCCGGTCAGAAAAAACAAGGTCGATCAGCAGTATGATGACATCTTATCTGGAGACCACACATCGACGGTCGTCAGTGTGGTATCTTTGACAAGGCCCAAGACATTAATCATTGTATCGGTGTCCTCATGACTATGGGAGGCCATATCGGCTGAGAGTTTGTGAGGGCGGTTAGCTTATGCAGTGGTACCATGGACAACTCCTAGCTTCCGAGAATCCTTGAAGTAGTCAACCAGGGCTTCAGCTAAGTATGTAGTCTTGCTTTTGTCTTGGATGATGAGAGCAGTTCTTTGAGAGATCTTTGCAATGGCCATCTCGTCATGGATTATAGATTCCATCTCCTTGGTTGCAGCTGATGTAGGCCTCATTGATCTGGTCAGATCCTTAATTGAGTTCTCAATATACCGATCAAAGAGAATTCTCCCCTCCCCATATAGCTCTTCATCATGCTACAGATACGTATGATGAAAGCTTCTTTTATGTGGAGCATTTTTGTCATGTTAGGTGCTTTTCTCATACTTTGCACCGCTTCCCTGCATAAAAAATGAGGATGTGTTCGCTTTCCTCATCAATCATTGTAGATTGAGGTTGCTGAATGGATTCAGTTCGAGGTGCCGCTTCAATAGTATGAATGATGCTGGCCTTGGCAGTTGGGTTAAAGAGGGAGCCATCAATAGCAAACATTGACCTCAGAGTGATAGCCATCTCATAATCACCAATTGTTGAGGGGAGATGAAACATCATTTCACGGCGCTACTGCTGGATGACGAGGAACTGTGCAAGAAGTGGTCTCTCCTCACAGAGCTTGATAACTTTGTCACCCACTTGCACACGAGTCTTGGCCATCCAGTTGCCATAGGGCCTCAACTTCAACTTGGTAATCTCATCCCAGACTGAGTTATTTGAGCCCCATAGGTGCTTATCCACGAATTGACGATACTGCTCTTGCCCTTTACTGTCTCTATCCAGTATGTCTTCTTTCACAAAGTCAGGAACCACCAAGGAAGATACCTATATTACTGATGTGTGCCGGTGGTGAAGGGATTGTCCTCGCAGTGCACATGGATGCAGTTATTGAGCTTGAGAGCTTGCTCTGATGGCCACATTGCCAGCAAGTTGATATTGCTCCTTTTTGTTGGACAAGACTTATGAACGAGGGAAGCCATTCATCTATAATGCGAGAAAGATGTGGCATGGTTACAAAGAAGTGCTGGAGAGCACCATTAATTTGGGAAATACCTTTCATACTACCAATACCCTTCGACTTACAGATCTACTGCTCCAAGGGTTGATAAACAAAAAGGTGCATAAATGGGACATCAGCTTTTTTCACACAGTAATCATCTACTTTTAAAGCTTCCGAAATGTTTGGTTCATCTGTCTTAAGCTGGTTCATTTGAGCAGCCAAGATGCATGGGCTGTGCATAATGGAACAGGTCATATGCGAAGAAATACATGATTTGCTTGTCTAGTAATGCAAAGTAGCCCTCCCAGTCACCCTGTCGACGTGTGCTGATGATGTAACGTAGGCATTCCACTTGTTGCATGTAATTCTCCAGGACATAGGCAACTCTCCAGGACCATACCTAATTTCAGTGGATGACCCCTTTTGGCTTGCAGTCTCCGGCTGACCACCCAAAGAGGTGGCACTGTCAATGTATGCTCTCTTCTCAGCCTTATTCAGGTAGTTTGTTTACCACCGATTGTTGACACTCATATGATTGCACACCTGTGCCATCTGGGAAGGGGGTAACTTTGACAATAAGTCAGCTAAACTTCTGCGATCCATCTCTACATGATCAGCACGTCTTTTGGCATAGCACACACACGCGCACGCACGCACGCACACACGCACGCACACACATTGCTATAGCACACGTTGTTGGTGTTTTCAGACATGGTGATCAGTTTTTGCTAGAGTGAGTTTTCTATCGGAGGTAGAAAGGGGTTTTGGGACACAGAGTAGTTTGTTTTTAATAGCATATATATGCATAGACCACTGTAGTTGTTACGCTATTGCTTGGATTTACTAGAGAACACCTTTATTGGTAGTTACATTCAAACAGGAACAAAGATAATTATGACAAATAGCAAATCCAGAAAAAGTACAAGAGATTATGTTTTTAATTTACTTTAATTTTTTACTATTATCCCCAGTCTTATGATGTAATTCACGGAGATGTAGGCCTTATGTTGTTGAAAATATAATGTGTATAAAGTAACTCAATGATGTAATTCAGTGAGATGTAGTCAAATTAGTTCAAAAGTTATGCCTCATTTCATGAATCTTACGCCACAGATTCAATTGGCATGTAGACCATCTTGGAAATATGCAAAATAGGGAAGAAAAAAAAAAATGTTCAGTATTTTGTAAAGATTAATGATGATCCCCTTCATTTGAGACAAATTAATAGTCTTGACAGCAATTTTTCCAATTTGACCATTCCGGGCCCTTTGAGGCGGTGACCATTTTGAAAAGGTCTCCAACACACACCCTAAGGTCGTCGAAAAAGTCGACACCATGCATTTTTAGTTTGTTCATATCATAAATTGTCCAAATCAACCGTAAAATCAAAGTTGGCACTCAAGTCCTGCGAGAGTGTAATATTCCTACATGATGATTTGCATTATAAGGAACATGCTGTTCTTATCGAACATCCCTTTCTTATTGAACCTGTTCTTAGTGACAGACCCGTTCCTATGGAACCACTGGTGCCTGTGGTACACATTGTAATAGGCATCCAGCTCCATGTAAATTAGTTAGAAACTTCTCTCTTCACTTTTCTTTAGGCTTCTTTGTATTGAAGCACACTCGCTACTTGACTCACTCATTAGCCGCAACTCACTTGGAAACAACCTCTATCCACACACGCTGCCATGGTTAGATAAAAAAATAATGAGTTGTTCTCCCGCATACGTTGCCTTAAGTTCATCTTGCGACACCTTAATCTGAGTTCCACTCCCCTACATATATACTGACTAGTATACACACACTGAGGGAATATTGAAAGCTCAGAGTAAACTCCCATTGCTCACCCTGCTTGCGGCTTCGTCGCCTAACCGCCTTGGAAACATTAATAGATCCAGCACCACTCGCCGCAGCGCTTGTCCACAATCTTCCGTACTGTCAGACGGAAGATCGAACCAATGGCTGCATCTACCGCTCTCACCGCCCTCGTGCCTTTTGGTACTTTTATTCTCACACACATACATAAAGCTGCTGTCATATAATTAAAAGAATTCAAGACTGCAATCTTAACCGCAATGATCCGTCTCTTCGCTTAGACCCACTGCACACTCACCGCCTGCAGACACGTGTATCCTGAATGTTCCTTTTATCAAAAGGCTAGATAGGTAGAAAATCACTGCTCCGCGCTCGAGCGCATATACAGGCAGATACTCACCCCATTCTATCAGCTTGGTGATGGGTCGGACGAAAGTGTTAATCTTAACATGCTGCAGCTCTTCGTTGTACCACTTCTCACGCTTCTGGTTTTGTCTTGGTTGTTTTACGTGTTGCATATTCGTCTTTACATGATTGTTGCGTGTTTGTACGCCATATGATTCTATTGACCTCAGTTGGTGCTGACCTACAGTATGTTGTGTGATTCTATTGACCTCGGTCAGCACAGAAGAACAGCTTTTCGTCAAGTCGTAATTAGTTAGCACTAACACATGCTACTAATGCGAGGAGTCAGAGTGGTGCTCACAGCATGGATTCATCTTGGTTCCCCTCTGATTGAGCTGCCTCTTTTCTAAGGGGGGGGGGGTGTCACCCGTTCTGGTTGCTTGAAAAGTGAGCTCGGAGAAACAATGCATGCACTTTGTGTAACTGTCCGAGCATCACCTGTATCCATATCAGTCCCTCCAAGTGACGCCAATCTTTGTTTTACAAGGTATCAGTGTCTCTTGAGTTGGGCTGCATCTTGTCGCGATCGTCGATAGGATTTTGAGGTCATATAGTTGGGCATTTGAGGCTATTGATAATTTGTCTACTAATACTAACCTAAGTGTGGCTAGCCGTCAGGCCCTGATGCATAAACGCATGCATCCAGGAGAAAATCATCCAACTGCTAGTTTAGGCCACACAAAAACCTACAGTCAACGAACTGTAGCCCAGACATCAACAGCGGTATCCAACAACCACTATTTTACATTCTCCCACTTTCGTACTGGCGTCTACGTAAATTTAGTTAGGAAGAACACAAGTCGTTTTCAATCACTTCTTTTCAGACTTCCAGTTTAAATTCTGAGCAGGCCCCCAGAACCCACATGCATGGCCATCTGTTGCCTTTACACCTTTGGGAGCTGGCAACGACCACTCACACATTAGGCACAGTTCGAGTAGTGTCCAAATTCGCCGAGAAAACCGGAAGGTTATCCGAAAAGGATCTCTTTCCCTTCTTCTCCTTTATCTTTTTTTCTTCTCTTTCAAGTTAGGTTTTGGATGCACCTTAAAAGTTTCTAAAAGTACACGCCAACAAAAGAATGATAGTTTAGGCCCCACTTTAGAGAATGAAATGCCCTAAGCACTCTCTCTCATGCCTTTCACCAGGAAGTGTACCCACCATTAGGATCCTGCCAATCTTCGATAGAGAGAGAGAGAGAGAGAGAGAGAGAGAGAGAGAGAGAGAGAGAGAGAGAGAGAGAGAGAGAGAGAGAGAGAGAGAGAGAGAGAGAGAGAGAGAGAGAGAGAGAGAGAGAGAGAGAGAGAGATGCCTGAAACCGTTAGATTTGAATTCACATACAATAAAATAGCGGTAGACTAATAAAGGTGCATAAAAGACAAACTTGCCTGGAATTAACTTGCACACACCACACCCCTAGGCCCACCCATCCAGTTAGGTTAGTTTAACTTTGTTTCAGAGCCCACTAACATTGGACGAACATAACCTCTTCTTATTCCAGATAATCGTGAGGCTCAGACACTCTGCTACAAAGGACTTGTATGTCCCAGCTTGGAATATACATCCACTGTATGGAGTCCTCATCACAATGAAATCCATACGAGACATTGAGATGGTACAGTGACAATGGCACACAGAATATCTCGGGATTTCAGCCAGACTTCAAGCGCCACAACCCTCGTTGAAGAACGAGAACTTGAACTAATCCAAGTGCGCAGGGACAAAGCTAAGGCTATCATGATGTACAAAATCACAAACAGCCTTGTTGAGGTCCACCCTAGAGTCAACCCGATCATCCACTGCCAACGTCAAAGTAGAGTACATCACAGAATAATGGTACCATATTCCAGAACGAACAAAGCTCCACTCCTTTCCAACAGCAATCTGAATCTGGAACAGCCTTCCCAGCAATGCAGCGGCAGCCACAATGGTTCAGAGCTTCAAAACTGGCCTTAAGAGATGGAGCTCTTAAACTGTACATACCATATGACAACAGCTTTTAATTTTTAACTGTAAATAACTTCTTTTAATAAATTGTCAAAATTTTTAACCCATCATGTACATCGCAACCATTGCGGAATGATATCCCGATTGAAGAAGAGTAAGAATTTAACATCGAGAAGGGGCAGAGTTCCGTTCATATACGGCCGAACCCACAAGCATCCATAGATGCTGCAGCTGCTTCTGGTCTGCAAATTTTTGTAGGGAGGAACCCTGAGGAAGTGCACCCCTGTGGTCGTCTGCCTGCCTCCCAGAGATCAGATGACACCTGCCCTTCCACCAGCAGCACATGCCTGTTGTCCGATGCTGGCTTTGTCAGCCAGGGACCACTTGACACCCACCGTTACAACTTCAGCATCGGCAGTTCAGACCTCTCGAAGCTGCACAAATGTGCCGTCACCAGCTTTTGCCGCCACCAACTAGTGGGGACAGATGTGGCCTTCACCAAAGGATGTCGCTTGACGACTTCAGCGGAACGGGAGCCATGCAGTCGTCGCCGCCGCTCACCAGCATCGCAGCATGACACCCCGGCCACACCTTTTACTACACATGGTATCAAATTTTTGTTTTGTTTGAATTAATCCTGGTTAAAGGAGATACTTAAATGGGTAGTGGTAGGTTTAGATGATTTTCTGTATTTTATACAGGAATTACACATACCTATATATATAACTACATATTATTTCTTTGAACTTTGTCACATTAGTTTGTAATATGAAATGTTTGATAATAGTAGGACTGGACTTTGTGGCAAAAGTCTAATGATACAGATACATGTAGGTGTGATATTAAATATGCTATAATATATTCATCTTAATGTCGTAGATAGTGGCCTTTTATTGTGTTGTAGTTTTGGTAGAATGTACTAGGACTGATTACTATTGCATGAGAGTATATTTCAGTAATCTGTTTCTCAAGTTCTAGAATAAAGAGGACTGAAAAAATGACTCGTGCTATGGGGGACTGCAAATGGGCTCCAGGTAAAGGGAAATCAAAGAAACTCCAGCTAAGTGAGACTGCGAAGGGACTATAGACAAGAGGTGGAGGCTGTAACGTGATTCCAACCAAGGGCAACTGCAGAGGGAATCCAGCTCATAGGGACTGCAAAAGTGCTTCATGTGCACTCCCTTTGTAGTATATCACATACCATTTAGAGTACATTTGCAGGCATTCGTTATAATTGTCACAGTAACTGAAGACTATTAAGGCTTGACTTATGCTAGAGGAGCCAGGTTTTCAGACTGCTCACCTAAACTCGATTCAGCAATCTATACTAGTTCAGGCATGTGATGGGATGTTGCCTGCAAGAAATAGATGTATGATACATACAATACATATCCTACATGACCTTAGTGTTTGGCTTATTATCTAGAATACATGCCAATGTCATATACATGGATATGTATTGTAGGTATCTTATCAGTTTATTTATTTCAGCGACGTAACACAGCTAACTTTCTACATCATGCAAAGCTTTCTGTAATTTTCATTTCTATATCGCTCACTCAATATAGTTCACTGGACCTCCAAGCAAATACAGTTTCTGTTATTCAGTCAGCAAATCATGACCATTATTGACCTATAACACTCATGAAAACGGCCTCAAGAACCAAGAAAACCATTTAAATGATCACCCAATTTTTATTATCAATAAAATATTGAAGTAAATTAAATGATGAAGACCAAAGTTATAAATCTATGAAATATAAAATTATTGTACAAAATATATAACAAATAATAAATACACATTTAACTTGTAGTGGAGTTAAAGATATCACATGAAAATAACAATTTATGACAACATTAATGGACGGATGGATGCAATTCTCGCGGGATTAGCCGGCATCATGCTGGTGTGAACCAAGAAGCTGTAAGCAAGACCAGATGATCAATCAACCTGTGGATTGTGCTGGAACAGAAACTCAGCCTGAGGATATACACACAAAATAATATTCATTCATATTGATAAAGTGATACAGATGTAGGGATATACAGTGACAATTGTAGCAATATGCCATATTTCCCATATTCGAAGACAAATCGCTAAAATAAGCATACCCTTAAAACATTGAAGTTTCTTATCCCTTTGAAAATAGAGAAAATATGTACTGCAACAATATAGAAAAGCCCTCAACTAATTTTAAAATACTGTGACAGCAAATTCACCACCAATTTCAAGCAAACTAGAAAGTGTTGTTTGACTCAGAGGGCCCCCGCAATCACTGGAAATACCTTTCTCTATGTAGTAGGGAGCAATTTTATTCAAAGCCTTCCTATTATTAAACAAGAGCTCTGCAAATGGCACATAATACCACGCCCTGATGAATGAACCAATGAATGAAAGCTTTCAGAAAATAGTGATTTCTTCCTCAGACCTATACCTGTCATCCTATGAAGTTTCAAAGTGGTCTGTTAATTGGTCATGGAGTTATTGTCCAGAAACAAATTTTCAAGATGCCTGCCTGTGGCTGTCAGTCATATTGGATTTCAGATCATCTATTTCAATAGGTTTCCTCCTCAGATGAAATGGAGGAAGTGGAGTTGTCATTCGGAAACCTATTTTCAAGATGGATGCTGGTGGCCATATTAGATTTAGGATCATCATCGATTTCAATAGGTTTATTCTCAGATCTAGTCCACTCATACTATGAAGCTTCAAATCAATTCGATAAATAGTAACAGAGTTATCATCCGGAAACCAATTTGGAGGCGGCCATCTTGGATTTCGGATCAGTGTAAATTTTGATGCCTTTCTACCACAGGTCTAGTCCAACCACCCTATGAAGTTTCAAAGCGATACGAAAAATGGTAATCGTGTTATCATCCGGAAACCAATTTTCAAGATGGCAGACAGTGGCTGGTGGCTATCTCGGATTTTGGATCATCGTCAATTTCGATAGGTTTCTTCCCCTGCCCTAGTCCAACGATCCTATGAGGTTTCAAAGCGATCTGATAAACAGTAACGGAGTTATCATCCAGAAACCAATTTTCAAGATGGGCAATGGTGGCTGGCGGCCATCTTGGATTTCGGATCATCGTCAATTTCGATAGGTTTCTTCTCCAGTCCTAGTCCAACGATCCTATGAGGTTTCAAAGCAATCCAATAAACGGTAACAGAGTTATCATCTTGAAACCACTCTGCCACCCGCACATCCGACCGACCGCCCGGACGGACGGCGCCATTACATAATGGTGAGGTATAACAATTAACATAAAAAAAAAAGAAAAAAAGAAAACAAGCAAATAATAGGCACATCTACCCATCATAAAGAAGCCACCTACCTAGTTTCATTAAATTATCTTAAGCAATTCTGTATGATATGACGTTTACAAGAAAATTGACAAAAATCGCGGGTTTTTACATTAAAAAGCCCGTTTTCACCCAAAATCTTGGACCTATAAAGTTGAATCCTTCAAAAGGCACATCTGCGCATCATAACTTAGGGATATACCAAGTTTCATTAAAATATCTTTAGCGGTTCTGTATGGTATGCCGTTTACGAGATATTGTGGACGGACACATGGATGGATGGATCCGGTGATTACTATAGGGCCTCCGCATCTTCTGGTGTGCGGCCCTAATTAATTTCAGAAATATAAATAGAATATCTGTGACAATACAATATTTGTCTTATCTTGTCTGCAGTGCTGAAAACATTAATAGTTTTGGCAGGAACAATATTTTATTTACATGTATTTATTTTTGGGATCAGTGAACCGGGAACTTCCAACGAAATGAAGTTTATTTACAACATGGTTATAGACAGCATGAAGGACCAGTGTGTTCCTTAGTTTAATTTGTGTTTCAAGTACTAATTGATAAATCAAGTCAGTCCGTTGTAGATAAGAGTTAAATTGGTGACCTTCTTAAAAGCTAGGCTGGACAGTACACAAAACTAATGAACAATACACTCAAATTGGTAACTCACCAGGTAGTCGAGTGGATCATCGGGTCGTACTTTGCAACAATCTATCAGGCCCTGTGTTAGGGTGGGCATTACATGTTTCATCAGGTAGTTTCTCAGGGGTATGGACTGTGCTTCAAGTTGCTCATATTCCTCTCGTCTTACCTCAGATAACCGGGCATTCTGTAAGGTATAGCAGATTTGTATTAGTTTATATTCATACTATCTTATTTAACAAGAAACAAAAAATTCTTTATCATGTAGGGAAAATTCTGTTGAATATTTTGAAATTAATTTGACTGAGAGCTGTTGTAGCCTCTAACAGATTCCAGACAAATTAGTTCAACCATTTAACACTCAGGTTGGCCAAAAACGCCTTATACAGTGGTCTTGAGAAATGTCCATTTGCAGATCAAGAGAAGACTATTTTTAAAAATTTACCACAGAAATGGCTGGCTCGATAAATGAGCCAGTTATTGCAGTGGTCAATTTTTAATAGTCTTCTATTGGTCTGCAAATGAACTTTTTCTATGAAAAAATTTAAATTCTCTTGATTAAATTTAAGTGCTAAAGGACTAAAGAAATACTTAACAGCTTCCCTGCAAAATTGTCTCGAAAATAAGCTACTGGAAGTTTAAGGATTAGTGTACAAAAACCAGTTGCAATACATCATGACACTCTGCTCTGTTAATTCTAACCTATGAAGTTTATACATAGGTTAATTAATGTATTAACACACAAGGCAGCCAAAATGGCTTCTGCACGGGTCTTGGAAAATGCTCATTTGAGGACCAAGGTAAAACTATATTTGAAAGTTATTCCAGTAGTAAATTTACAAAAATAATACTCTCTTGGTCTATAAATGGCCATTTTTATGAGAAAATTTATATTTTCAACAAAGGGCCTGGAACACTGGCATTTTAAGTAGAAAGGCCATATGTCCTACATGTAGACATATAAATTTTTGTCAAAATTGTTGGTGGGTGGTTTAAGAGTAGTCTTTTAAACCAGTTTGGGGACATTTTTGAAATTCCAATATGGCCGCCAAACATGGTAGATTTTGACTGGTTCACGGCGGCCATGTTCTTTGACATATCAATTTCCCTTTTACAAACTTTAATCGCCCTTAATCCATAACCATATCTCCCAAATTTCAGCTCTATCCGTTCAGCAGTTCTGGAGAAGTCATTTTTGCGAAAACTAGGTCATCCACGATGGCTGCCGAACTATATGGTCAATTTAGTTCCTTTGAACACACTTGGCTCAGCTCTTGCCCTAGATGATATTTTATGAGATTTTAATCGCTCACAAAAAGCAATTTCAGAGAATATTTGACATTTCTAAAAAAACAGTCAAAATTCAAGATGGCCGCCGGCCAAATTGGGCGATCAGCTTCTTTTGAACAAACTTAGATCCCTATGCACTCAGATGCTTCCTGCAAAATATGATTGAAATTGGCCTAGTGGTTCTCGATAAGACATTTTGAATTTCCCATTACTTTAGCATTGGCGTTTTTGGTGGGAAAAAGATCAAAGATGGCTGCCAAACAGTTACTCCAACAGTTTCAAAAGTGGAACTTAGAAATCAGCATACAGAAAAACCTATAGAAACCAATTTCAGCTTCAAAATCTATCAAAATAAAAAATTCCAACATGACTGACAAACACGTTGTTTCCATGTTTATTGACGTATCAACATCCGTTACATATCTCCCAAATTTCGGCCCGATCAGTTCATCGGTTCTGGAGAAGTTGTTTTTGCAGCGGGTGAATCATTTGGCCAATCAAGTTCCCTCAAACAAACTTTGTTTAGCTGTTGCCATAGATGATGTTTCATGAGTTTTAAATTAATCCATCTAGTGACTTCGGAGATTTTTTAAGACATTTCAAAAAATCGGTCAAAATCAAATATGGCTGCCAGGCAAATTGGCCGATCAGCTTCCTTTAACCAAAGTTAGATCCCAATACCATACGTGAAATCAATATACTCAATAAACTATTTAAAACCAATTTCAGCTTCAAAATCTATCAAATTAAAAAATCCAATATGGCCACCAAATGTGCTACATTTTGATTGGCCTATGGCAGACTTTTTTTTTATGTATCAACTTCCCTTGAACAAACTTTTATTGCCCTCAACCCCTAATTAAATACCCCAAATTATGGCCCTATCTGTTTAGTGGTTCTGAAGAAGTCGTTTTTGCAAAAACTAGGTCATCCAAGTTGGCCGCCCAACCATTTGGCCAATTAAGTTCCCTTGAACAAACTTGGTTCAGCTCTTGCCTTATCGATCTGGAGACGATTTTTAACAATGTTTCTAAAAGTCGGCCAAAATCCAAGATGGTGGCCGCCAAATTGGCTGATCAGCTTCATTTGAACAAAGTTGAATCTCCATGCCCAAAGGATGCATCCTGCCACATATAATTGAAATCGGTCTAGTGGTTCTTGAGATGTCGTTTAAAGAAAAAGTTGATGGATGGACAGACAGAGACGGATGGACAGTCGCCATGGCATATCATCACTTGGCCATTCTGGACAGGTGAGCTAAAAACAGATTTTATAGTTAAACAGTTAATAGCATTACGATTTACCAAATTCAATAAAAACTAAAATTGGAGCTAAAATCTGAAAAATAGTTACAACCCAATGTAAATACAGAGAAAATTATTAGAATTTATTTCTCTTTGATGAAGACTGCTCACTTTGCTTCTACATATTGGGACCTAAGATTATCCTAATGAATTTGCTTACAGCACAGGAATATTACATAAAGGAAATGTAGTCTTTCTAGAACCAACAATGTCATTAATCTCCTTTAATGGATGGTTTAGATCAGATCTGCCACTCAACTATCTGACATCATAATCAAAATATGTCACCTGTTAGCTGACCTCACAATCAAATGATGTAGGTCTATCATGGAAGATCTGACAGTAAGCCTCGGAATTGTGTGTCTCTGCTGAATTTATGATTTAATAAGCATTCAGTTCAATATTTTGAAACTAAAGTCACTGAGAGATGTTACTGCTATAGGCAGAAACTCCCAGTTAAATTAGTTTCAAAATATTCAATAGCTTACCTGAGTAGTTACATTGAAATTGGGATTCTGGGAATGCAGAGTTAAAAGTGTTAGAATCAATTCAAGGGTGAAGAGAAAGTGGGTGAAACTTAGCTACAAATGGGCGGGGCATAGCTAGAAATTGATACCTCTGTGGTTATTAACATAAATCTATTAATTACTTATACACACCCAATCTTCTTGTCGCCGACTTCTAAGCTCTGCTTCTTCTGCCTCTTTTTTGTTCCTCTCCTCAGTCTCTTGCTCTTCATGTTTCAGACGGTCATCTTCTTCTGTACGTCTCTTCTGCTCTAATTCCTCCTTTGTCGGACCTAGGAATTACAATAATCAGTGTTATACTGATATAGTATTGGTGACAATGGTGGCAATTCTGAGTATCGTGGCACAACATGAGTTACCCGACCTTGACCTTTAACTGCAGTGTGCTGTGCAGATTATAAATACAGGCAAGCATGTGCTCAGATTTGGGTCTCATAACATTGAGAAAACCTGAGATTTTAGGGTGAGATGCAGATATAAAATGAAGAAGTTTATGTTGAGTTTTGAACCAAGGTAACAATGACGATAACCATACCTCAATGTTATTGTGATCAATGCTATCAGTACACTTAAGACAGTACATGTACAATTAAACAAAAAAGTTTGCCTGTAAAAACAAACTTTTATACTAAGGTCACAGGACTTGAAATTGACCTGTAGCCTCGTGACATCAATATCAATGTGCTGCATCCAGTCCATATATAAGTAAGAATGTGCCCAAGCTTAACCCTTACCACTCTGATGTCAATAGTCTTATCTATTACCCTGTTAATAGCAAAGAAACTAGACTGTATACATTTTTCAACGATTTTGGTGGACGATGTTGCTGTCTTCGACAGCACCATCTTCCACCAAATTTGTTGAAAAATGTACACCAGTTCATCTTTTAATTTAATCTGAAAATTTAAAATTCTGCCATCAGTGTGGTAAGGGTTAATCACAATATGGTGAACTAGATAAGACAACACAGTACAGCTGAAATAAAAACCTAACCAATGCCCTCACCAGCCAAACACAATCGATTGAGAAAATAGAGGGATTTATTTCTAGCTATGCCCCACCCATTTCCAGCCAAGATCTGCCCACTTTGTGGGTGTGTTTGTACTCTGACCATTGACCTACCAGAATCTCAATTTCCAGGTAACTATACACGAGTGCAATTGGATATTTTGAAATTCATTAAACACATACATTTCAGACACATTCGTGATGGACCTATATAATTTTGATTGTGACGTGATTGAACAAGTGACATAGTAGATTATGATGTCAGATATTTGAGTGACAGAGTAGATCCCTCCAATGTTCCATGTTGGTGAAAATTCTTCCAATAACAAGTCATAGAAAAAGGTCCATGCCAAAATGATATGATATATAATCTAGAGATAAAGCAAGTTATAATGAAAGATGATTTCAATGTAAATATTATTGTTACATACTAACCATAGTTCCTTGGCTCTCCCATAAGCTTGATAATCTGATCTACTGTGTTCTTCATCATTGGTGATGTGTCTTTGCTAACATCTATAAAATGATGGAAGAATATGTCAGCAAGACACTTATAACAAGTATATCAATCACAACAAAACCAGCTCTCACAGATTGTTCAGATGCTTTTACACAGAGCCAGAATGGTTAAATGTCAATTGTTCAAAGTAGTAATATCTGCTGGACTTGTACACAAGAATTATGGACTCGTAAATAGGCTAATGATATTCAAGTTTTTTGGCTGAAATATTACTATTTTTAAAACATCTCTGCTAAGATTTAACATGTTATCGAATTTAATTCATCAGTATGACTACTAGAATGAAAACACATCAGACAGTATGCATCATAAGGCTTAAATTCTAATCCAGAATGATACATCCATGGCTGCACAATTTTAATAATATGAAGGATAGCAAAAGGTGACCGCCTAATAGAATGGTGAAATTTTATTTAAATTACTTTTAAAATAATTCGAAGCTAAATTTCTCAGATGTTTTTCTGACTTTGCAGATAATGACCAAAGTTGTGGAATTCTAGTTATGATCACACAGACACATACTTGTGTTGAAATTTCAAGCTAATCACACTGTTCAGGACATTCCAACATATCCTTAATTCCAGAATGTCATCTGATCCAGATCTGGATTCTTCTTACACAAATCACCACTAAAGTCTGGAAATCGTCTTTCATGATAATATCCTTGGTTGTGTTAAAATTTGAGCAAAATTGGAACGATAGTTTTCGAGATACAGCTCTCGATATGGATATGGACATCCATACAGACAGACACAACAGACAGGCAGGCAGGCAGGCACGCACGCACGCACACACGCATGCACGCACACACACACACATGACATACAGTCAGACAGACAAACAGGCACGCATGCACACAGACAGACAGACACGCACACACACAAATGCAATCCCCAATTCGCCTTATGGGGCGAGGGTAATTACCAATTTTGACTGGATGAATCTCAATCTCATCAAAGTAGTTCAGCACAGTGACATCTTCCTGGTTGTTGGCTTTGTAGATTTCAAGACGTCGCTGAAGCCCTTCTTCCGTGTTGTGTGTAGCTGCAACTTCACTCTCCGGCAAATCCATAATACGTTGTTTGAGAAAATCATCACCAGCTTCTAAGCATATGACAACTTCAGGCATGATAGAATGATCATAGCTGGGCAGCCGATTGTCATCACCTATATCCTCCTCCTCCTCACCTAGTAATAAGGAATAACAACATCAAAAACTTAATTTAATGGTAAAATTCGGTCAAGAAAATCAAAATATTTGCATATTGAATGTCCATTTGCAGGCCAAGAGACGAATTTTTTTTTAAAATTTACCACTTGAATGACTGGCTCGGTTATCGAGCCAGGCATTACAGTGGTAAATTTTGAGTCTTTTCTTGGCCTGCAAATAGATATTCCTCAAGACCAGTGCAGAGGCCAGTTCTGGCCGGCTTGACCATCAAAGGGCTAAAAACCTTTAAAACTGGCCTTGCAGTGGTCTTCAGAATTGTTCAACTGTAGGCAGGCCAAGAGAAGACTTACTACATTAACGGGATGAATGTATTAAATAAATCCACTTTAGCCTGTAATGTAATCATCATCCTGGCCAAAACTGGCTTAGACAGTGGTGTTGAGAAATATGCATTGGCATTGGTAAAAGCATACATTAGAAAAATTATCACTGGAATGACTATGCTCAATAATTGAGCCACTGGGCTAGGCATTTCAGTTGCAGTTTTGAAAAATATATATCTTGTTTTGACTTACAATTTTTCCTTAGTCTGACTGGTGAATTGAGTGAAGCAGGGTAAGTGTTAATTACAATTATACACTGCAAGCAAATGATTGAGAAACTTATAAAATTTATCTTTTGAGAAGGAATATTGAACATGAATTTCAAAGGAAATGTAAAAGCAAGTATGTGCATGCTACATAGTTGTGACGTAGACACTAGGCAGCCTTATCGGAAATACAAAAATCTGACAGACAGATTGATAAACCAACTTCTAGAAATTTTGAGTTGCAAATCAAAACAAATGCTAGTTGCAATATAGGCAGAAATACCTAATATTTGTGAGCCATAACTAATAATAACAGAAAACACTCACTACGGAAGAGGTCTTGCGAATTTGACATTGTTTTCGGGAAACCATCGAGGACAAATCCCTGGTTCTGACAAGGCATCATATGCAACTTGTCACGAATAAAACGAGTTATGTACATTTCTTCTAGATGTCCAGTCGTGGGATCCTTTCCCTCATTGATTGCTTCCAGCAGCTCCTGCGCCTCCTGTGCATGACCATCATCCTCCTCCGTATCTTCCTCAGTTGCACGGTTAGTCATTTGCTCCTAAATCAACAAAAGACATCTATCTATATTACATACACTTTTGAAACACATGAAAAGGACGTACCACCATTTAAAATCTTTTATTATGGTCAAGATTCATCAAGGTTTAAATTTTGCTTAGTGAATGTCAATTTGCATGCCAAGAGAAGACTATTTCTGAAAATGTATCATTGGAATGACTGGCTTAGTTATTGTACCAGTCATTAACGTGAGAAAATTAAATAAATAAGTTTTAGCGTGTAATTGAACATTTTTCAAGACCCCTGCAAAGTCAGGTTTTGACCGACTTCACCATTAAAGACTAATTAATTAATTAATTAATTAATTAATAAAATGCAGTTTGATCTCATTTTTATAAATTCTTTGTTGGACAAGACTGCATAGGAAATCAATTGAATTTTATGCTCTTTCAGATGGTATGCTAACAATTTAAATCAAACAACGGATTTCGATTCTAAATCAGAAAGTTTAACAATGTGTCCTGAACAAGGAAGTTAAAAAGTAACAAAATTTATCAATCTTACATGATTTTGAACATCATTATCTCAATCAAATTTCCTGCTTCTTCATTTACAAAATTTCACATAATCTTTTAGTTACTAACATTTTAATAATGTAGCATGAGATGATGATTTACATTATTTTAAATCAACAAAATGTCATCAATGTTACCATGATTAAGATAAATAGCTAAGTGTAGCTAAGTGTTCATTTCACGTTGCAAAATTTAATGAGTATTCAATGACATTCTGGGACCACTGACAAGAATTGGCAAATTTCATAAGCTCGTGTATGGAATAATAGTCTTTATACATTTGTATCCCTATTGATTCTTTGCAATAGATAACATTGCACAGAATAATCCTCAGCTTAGAACCTGGAATGAGCAAATAATATAAACACAACACTAATTTTAATTAATAAACATTGTATAAAATATTTTGAGACTAATTTGACTTGGAGCTGGTGATGTCTACAGCAATAGCTTCCAATCAAATTAGGGTTAAAATATTAGACAGATTACATCATTACCATTATCATATCGCAAAGAGATATGATGGAATTTCACAGTTAACTTTCCAATGACCTATATGTATGAGAAAACATGCTGATTTTCCAATAGTTCCGGGACTTACTTCTACATTTTCAGAATACATGACTGTCCAGGATTTCCATGTCCTAATATCAACCCAGAGAGTATCATTTTTCTTGGGGTGGGGGAGGAGTGAGAGGGGGGGGGCATGAGCAAGTGGTGGACTGGGATATATGATATGAACAATAGGCGTCAAATTAACTATCTTGATAATAAGATTTCCCTCATATTTGATATAATTGCACTTACCAATGAGTCAAGAGATTCATCTAGAACTGTCTTAACCTGGATGTGATGGAGTTTATAATGTTCACACAGCTGCTTAACAACTGTTGTCTTTCCAGATGCTGGAGGTCCAAGAATACACGCTCGTAGAGGCTGAAATGGTAAATATGTAGCTCGTCAAATTAATCAAGGAATCCAGTTTTAGCTATAGTCCAGTAAAACTACAAATTAACCTAGAACAAATTGCAACAGAATTTATTTCTTTTCTGCGGCATTCATGGGACTGCCAGGTGTCACATATCAAAAGTCCTCCAAAATCCCTCGATGGGAAAGTGGGTAAATTCGCATATTTAGCTACCGCCATTATCCGAATAATGAAACTTCCCTTACCTGCTTCATTCCGCAAATAAACGAAGTAGAAATGTTGTCTAAGCTCTGAATTTCATGGTCACGGAAGACAGTAAGCAATTGGCAATATTGCCTTGAACCACTTGTACAAATTCTCCAAACCACAGATTAAATATGGTTGTATGCACAGGGCCGGGGTAATTTAAAAAAATTATATTTAAAGTAAGTTTAATTTTGTTTTTCGCTTTTAAAATTTTATCTAAAATAAATTGCATTCTAATTTTCACTTTTATCTCACAATATCAATAAATTTCTATACAATTCAATCAGAATATGGACATGGACTTAGATACATGCGTTATTTGTAACCAGAGCCTAGAAAATGGCTCACAAACTGTTAAGCTTCGAGTTAAAGGCTGTGACGGTATTAACAATGCTAGCAGAGCCCGTGAAAGCGATGTCATAGCTGAAGTAGGACAGAGGGTTCATGTAAAATGTCGACGGGAGTTCATTGATCCCAAGCGGATTGCCCGTGACGCAGAGAAAATTGAACAATCTCCGCCACCCATGCGAACACTCCGTTCAGAAAGTCCAACATTCAATTTTAGTGAACATTGTTTGCTATGCGGATACCCTGCAAAAATTCAAGATGGAAAGAAACGTGGCTATGATATTTATCCAGTAAGTACTCATGACTTTCAATGTAGTATCGCCGAGGCCTGTGAGCAGAGAAAAGACGAATGGGGCAAACTTGTAGCTGGGCGGCTTGCCTTCACGCCGGATTTATGCATTGTCAATGCAGTATACCATCAAAGCTGCAGCGTAAATTTTCGAACCATGAAAAATATCCCTCAGCTGCACTCATCTTGCTCATCCCAAAAACATGGAAGGCCAGAAGACTTGGACAGAGTAAGAGCATTTAGTGCGACAATGGCATTTCTTGAAAATAATGATGATGAGCAGCTGACCCTGCACGACCTCGTTAATAAAATGCAAGAGTATCTCGATGATAAAGAGAATAAAGCATACAGTACAAAATACATGCAGGATAAAATAAAAGATAATTATGGCGATGAAATAGTTATTAGCACTGTGAATGGTAAGCCAAACGTTGTTACCTTTCGTTCTAAAGCATCTACTATTTTGACTGACTTCTATAAGGAACAGAAGAGAAAGGATTCCAAATCAGAGAGCATGCTAATCATCCAGACAGCTGCCAAACTGCTTAGACACGATATTAAGTTAATTGATTTATGCACATCATCTGAAAGCTATCCATCAAGGGAGCAAATGAGCGACCCAGTAAAGGTATTGAATTATTTACCAGAGACACTGCGGGAATTATTGCGGATTTTGTTTACTGGAAAAGACACAGAAATGAAACAGGCATCAGTTGGACAGGCTATTATGCAAGGAACTCGTCCTAGAGTTATTTTGGCACCTTTGCAGTTCGGGCTGTCATGTGAGATGCACCATAAATTTGGATCTAGATTTATTGTTGACACCTTGTACAAGCACGGATTTGGATGTTCATACGCGGAGATACAGAGGTTTGAGCGCAGTGCATCACTTCATGGTGAAGATCTACCACAGCCATTATCAGGCGAGTTCATTCAGTTTGTTGCCGACAATGTGGATCACAATATTTGCACAATAGATGGGCATAATACATTTCATGGAATGGGAATCATTGCATCTGTTACACCAGGAAACCTTTCGTGCAAACTTATTCCAAGGATAAATGTAACATCTGAAGATATCAAGCAAGTTGGCAAGATCTGTATCAGGAACTTTGAGTCTCAGCATACCAGGAACTTCCCATTGACCTTTAAGGAGTTAACTGCGATGGAACAAACAGACCCAACAGCTGACATTGACATCCTCTGGGATTTCTCTTTGTTTCTGCGTTCAAGGAGACAGTCATGGTCTGGCATGATGCAAACTGTTCACCAAGGAGTTTATCCAGGTAAATCGTCTGTTATTTTCCTTCTGACGATAGATCTAGAGCCAAGTAACATGACCTGCATCTTTTCCACTTTGACTTATGTTTGTGAACAGGCAAACCGATACCATGTTGCACCCGTGATTACATTTGATCAGCCCTTATTTTGGAAAGCTATGACTATCATAGAGATTGAGCCGAGCTGGAGTCCATTAAAGCAAATTATTCTAAGACTCGGAGGTCTTCATATGGAGATGAGCTTCCTTGGCTGCATTGGTCACTTAATGGCAGGAAGCGGTCTTGCGCCTATTCTAGAGGTAGTCTACGCTGAGAATGCTGTCAAACACATTCTTAGTGGAAAGGCAATTTCTCGAGCAGTTCGAGGACACATCATGGTTTTTGCTTCTCTCAGTACAATCTTGATTGCAAATGCATACAACCTACCACTACCTACAATTGCAGATGCTGAAGTTGACACAGTAGAATATTCCGCTGCAATACATTCAAAAGAATTGTTTGACAATGATGATAATGTTGCAGGACATGAAACGATTGAAAGTTCCCTAAATAAAAGTCTGGTTAAAGTTGGACAGCTCTATGATGACATTATCAAAAATCTGTATGTAGCTACAAGATTGTCCTCGGAAAATGCATTACATGATGTCAAGGACAAACTAGACTCAGAGAAGGTGGTCATGAAAGATAAGAGGACTGCACGACTCTGGCTTTTGTATATGGAGTTGGTTGACATTCTGCGCAAATTCATTAAGGCAGAACGAACTGGTGATTGGAACATGCACCTTCAGACCGTTCGTGAGATGCTTCCATATTTTGCAGCCGCTGGGCATAATCTGTACGCCAAGTCTGCATATGTATATTTACAAAAGATGTTAGAAATACCTGAAAGTCATCCAGATATACACACCAGCTTCCTCAATGGTCATCATGTCATTCATCGAAGTGATAGGTATTGGGCAGGGTTATCTACTGATCTAGTTATTGAGCAGGTCCTTATGAGAAGTGTAAAGTCAAGTGGTGGTCTAACACGAGGTCGTGGAATGACAGAACTTCAGCGTCTTGTTTGGTTGTTGTCTATGCCCGCATGTGCAGATGTGTGTAATGCAATGCAAGAGCTCTCTGGGGTAAACTGTGATTCAAGTGAACAACACAAAGATTCCACACAATCTCGAATAAAGCGTGATATGGATGATACTTACAAAATTCTCAAAATCCTTAGTGAACTGAATCCATTTGGACCAGACCCTTCTCTTAGAGGACTTGTTAGTGGATTGTCTGCACATGAATCAGTCAATGTTGACAATGCTAAAGATATTGGAGAATCAATTATTAATTCGATGTGTGGCCAATGTGTATCAAGCATTTCGTTCCAGAGAAAGGGACAAGCTATTACCCTAGCATCCAAAACATCTCTCAAGATTGATGATGAATGTGTACAAATTGATCCACAACTCCTATTTCAAAGACTCAGTTTAATTGCTACAAATGGGTCAAAAGGGAATCCAGCATCTTATTTTGAGTATGAGTTGTGCACTCATCCACCCGCACTCTTTGATAATTCATCTCTTCCATGGGAAGCAAATAAGCCGGCACTTGCTGATGCATTGTGGAAATTAATTCAAAATGAAGATGCAGTCCTTCCAGATTCTGTCCACTATGTGCTTGATGGAGGAGCTCTATTACACCATGTTCCATGGCAGCGTGGAGAGACATTTGCAAATGTTTGTCAAAGATATGTAAAATATTGCATAAGCAAATATGGAAAGGCTACAGTAGTTTTTGATGGTTATGACCAAGGCCCAGACATAAAAGATGTAACACATAAGAGGCGAACTTGTGGATCAGGCGCAACTGTTGTACTCTGAGTAAGCCTGATTTTCTTAGTAACAAGCAGAACAAACATCGGTTCATATCAATCTTAAGTTCATCTCTCGAACAGGCTGGATGCTTAACGATAAAGGCAAGCGGTGATGCTGATGTCTTAATTACGCAAACGGCTATCTTGGCTTCAAAGTCAACAAATACTGCTCTTGTTGGAGATGATACCGACCTACTGGTGTTGCTTCTATACCATACTGATATGAATGGCTGTCAGCTATTTTTCAGACCAGAGCCAAAGCAAAATGCAAAGAAACCCCGACTGTGGGATATCAAAATGGCAAAGGAAAAACTCGGGTTCTGTTTGTGCTCACAGCTGTTATTTATCCATGCTATCCTTGGCTGTGACTCAACATCTAGGCTTTATGGAAATGGAAAATCTGCATCCCTTAGCAAAATCCAGTGCTGCAAAGAACTCTCTCAAATTGCTGAAGTGTTTACAATGAGTAATGCGAATAAAGATGATGTGATAAAAGCAGGTGAGAAGGCAATGCTTATTCTATACAATGGCACTTCAATGGATAGTCTAGTTGCTTTGCGGTACAAGCGATTCAGGGAGAAGGTTGCAAAAAGTTCCAAGTATGTTGAAGCACGAGATTTACCACCAACACCCGCATCCGCAAAGTTTCACAGTCTTCGCGTGTACTACCAAATTCAAGTTTGGAGAGGAGATGCTGGAGATATGGATCCAACAGAATGGGGCTGGAACGTTCTCAACCACCAAATGCTGCCTGTTAAGACTGACATGCTGGCAGCACCTGACGATTTACTGTATTCATTTAGATGCAGCTGCAAAACTGGCTGTGAATCAAAGAGATGCACCTGTGGAAAACATGGGCTCAGCTGCACATCCGCCTGCGAAGATTGTAAGGGTCTCAGTTGCTCGAATTCAATAACGCTCATTGAGGAAGATGACTTGGATAATTGATGCAAGATGAAATTAGTAGAAACCAGGTACCTATGCCATACTATTTCATCTTAGCTTTGAAAATTTACCACTGGAATGACTGGCTCGATAACCGAGCCAGTCATTCCTGTAGTAAATTTTCAAAAATAGTCTTCTCTTGGTCTGCAAATGGACATTTTCTATGAGAAAATTGAAATCTTTTAAACCAAAATCTTTATCTATCCGTGAAAATGTATGCCGAGATTAACACTAATACTGTGTTAACATGGTGTCAAAACAAAATTTCTTGTTAACACAAACAGAAATACAGCTGTGTCAAATCTCAGTATTGTCTCGGTGGTAGTGGTGCACTAACCATATTACGCTAAAACCAAGAATTGACTTCAGCTGGTGTGAATTTTGAGGCTGAAATATGATGGCTCTTTAATCCAGATGGTAAAAAACCCACCTGTTTTAACCTGTTGATAGTCATGCCAGTCAAAACAAGCCATTGCAGTGCACTTTCGAAATGTCCTCGAGATCTTACCACTGGAATGACTGGCTAGAAAAATTAAGCCGGTCATTCCAGTGGTAAACTTTCAAAGATAATCTTATCTTAGCCTGCAAATTAACAGCCACTACGCAAAAATTAGAATTTTATTGACAAGTTATGACCATTAAGGAGCTGAGGAAGCACCATTTTGGCATCACATGATAGTTACTCTGACAGGTGAACTGAGCTAAGACATCAGCTGATATTAATGGGCACTGTTCCAAGGTGAACATTTAAGATAGGCTTGATTGCAGCAAATTATTAGAAGCACAAGTTTTAGGAAGAAATTTTATCTGTCATTGTATGCTTTATAATGATGATTGTGCCAAAAATAAGATCACAAGCCCTGAACCTGAAAACAATTTTGACACTCTTCAATGGAGGATTGCGGTTTCTCAGTCAATCATATTATGTCATAATCAACTACGTGACGTGTAGGCTGTCATAATCAATAACATCATGAATGACGTAGCCAAGATCATCACGAATGCTTCTCTAAAACAAAATGAAATATTCTGTTGAATATTTTGAACATAATTGGATTGGAAGACATTGTTGCATAAGGAAGCAGTCGTCTAATCCAATTATGTTCAAACTATTCGACAGAACATTTCTTACTTCATGTTCAAAATTGTACTAACATACATACATGTTTCTGTTTTGGAAATATGTTAACCCATTTATGAGCTGTAGTGCAGGCGACAATGAATGATGCTGGTACGTCCTTCTTGGATGATTAGAATGTGAGTGGCTATACAAGATCATAAATACTGAAGCAGGCATTGGTCAATATGTGATAATAGATAAAACTGGTCACATATTTCATCACCAAGTGCTAAAGGAATTAGAGAAGATAAGAAATGGACATATCTTACTGAAACACTATCATAGGAAAGCTATATGCTCTCAGTATGTATAACACGTTTGAGGCATATCTGTGAATCATTTGAACAGTTATGAATCTGGGCTACGTGTTTTTGATAAATCGTAACATATCAGAGGGAGGTAACTATGTTATTTGTTGCAAAATATATTTTTGTTTACAAGAATTATCTTACTTATTTACGATTTTGACTGAAAAGACAAATGATGTCGGGTGATCAGTATCATGTATGCCATGTTGAGTTTCATCTCTGAAATTCCAGTGTTATACTTTCATGACACCTATTCAGGAATGCTATTGAATGCATTGAAATTAATTTAACTGGAATCTGTTGCTGCCATAGCAACAAGTGAAATTACTTTCAAAATAGTCACCAGTATATGTCTTACATAATAAAAGAATATGTTGTTTCTGGCCAATAGGGGCTAAAGGGTTAACCATATGGTATATAGAGACTGCCATCATCTGCTACATGGTACTTGAACATTAGTTGGTTAGGACTATGCTTTGCCATTCAATATCATCCTCCAGCAGGTCTTATCAGACATTTCAGAAACATTATCTTTTGTGCTATTGCCTTCCAAGTTTTCCTAAACCAAGATTTTATTCACCAGTCCATTTGCAAGCACATAATCGTTTCCATTCTCATAGGTTCTTTTAAAAACCGTGACCATTTCAGTCTTCTCACTTTTAATCCCCCACTACACATTTGTTCCACTGTTCATTCAAATAGGTTCTCATTCATTATGATGTCTGCCCATTTTATTCTCAATTCTTCGAATTCTGCGAAAGGTTTTGAGTTTATATTAATTTTTTCGTCATCCTTGGAGTTATATATAAATATAGAAATACTGGAGAGATGTCCTAACTAAGTTGTTTGTTTTAATTGACGCCAGGGTTTAGGGTTTCAATTTTCTAAAACATGCCGATTGATAGTGTCTTTCTTCTTCTGATGATAAATAAACTCACCAACAGCTTCCTAGTTTCCTTGTACTCTTTAATGACAGATTGAATATTCTCCACAAGGCCTGCCTCGGACACCCACGAGATACGCATGTTCTCCTTCACGTTTACGGCATCCATTCTCAGGTTCACCAACAACATGTCAAAGGCGGATTGCTACAATGAACATGCGAAAATATTGACTAGGGATGAAACAAGTGCGAAAGCACATAAATTGTAGCTAATATACTAGGCAGCTTTGTCAGAAATGCTGTTAAAAACTTAATAAACAGGCCGACCGACCAGCAGACAAACTTAAATACTCGCTGCAAGTCACAACTACAACTGACCAAGCATCTTCAATGTTTATTGCATCATTTCCTTACATTTAACTCTTTAATGGTCAAGCCGGCCAAAACCTGCCTTAGGAGTAGTCTTGAGGAATGGTCATCTGCAGGTAAAGAGAAGAGTATTCTTGAAAATTTACCACTGGAATGACTGGCTCGATAATCGAGCCAGTCATTCCAGTGGTAAATTTTCAAAAATACTCTTCTCTTTACCGGCAAATGGACATTCATAAGGAAATATTTTGATTTTCTTGACCAAATTTCACCAGTAAAGGGTTAAATATCTCTGCGTCAAAGCGATACAAGAACAAGTGTGACACACTACAGTTATGACATACCAATTTACAAAAACAAATTGACAGACTGACATAAAAACTGGTTGCGAGTTCCACCTACAATTAGCCAGAACTTAAAAAATTAGTGGGAGCATTAATTGACTAATTAGAAAGATTAATATCTTCATTCTCCAATAATAAAATGGAAGATCACAAATGCTCTAAGTAGTCATATTGTTTTAAGAGTAGAACAAGTGCGAGTGCACTATAATTGTGACATAGGCGGCTTTGCCAAAATTGTCAAAAATTGACAAGTTAAAAATATGCAAAAAGATGTATACTTAATCTCAAGCCAAGAAAAAGTCATATTTACAAGAAATGATGGTAAATTAAAGCAAGAATATATATACTTACAGAGATGTTTCTGTTCAAATATGCCTCCTCTCGAGTGATATGCTTAGATTTGCCAGATCCAAGGTTCAGGCTGACAGTCTGGGTTTAAAACAGAAGTAAATGAAAACTGGCATTAAATGGGCTTCGCACTTCAAGTGTCAGTATCTCAATTACGAGGCAACTATACAGGAACACTGATGAATATTTTGAAACTAATGTGACTGGAACCTGCAACAGCATACAGTAAAATTAGTTTCTAAATAGCGAAAGAATATTCCTTACATAATAAAAAATTTACCATTTATGTTCTGTAAGAGTTAAAAGCTAAGTAAATGGGAACATGCAACATAGACATAGGGATAGCATTTATGTTGCTAGATGTCACATCATTCTCTGACACTTCCTCATATGTAAACATAATGGAGGAATCCTGTTTTAGATACGCCCCGCCCATCTCTAGCTAAGCTCCACCAATGCATTGCTCATGCTGGGATCGATCGATCCCTGTACTCTATGAATCTCAATTTTCATAAAACTATACAAGCTGTTGAATATTTTGAAACTAATTTGACTGGGTGCTCAACGCGGCCAGTGAAATTAGTTTCAAAATATTCAAGCGCATGTTTATTAAATAGTAGACATAAAATTCATACAAAAAAGTTTAGTCCGTCATCATTTACGCATTCGTGACTAACTTAGCTACCGCAATCATGACCTAATTGAGTGTGACATCATCCTTACGTCACGTAGTTGATTATGATGTCATATGATTGACTGAGAAACTAGAATCCACTATTAAATAAGAGCAATCAGAGATTGCAGACCATAACCCTCATGTTTATGTCACAGCGCAAGTCTTCAGATTTTCCAGATCCTGTCCGATGTTGTGGAATCCAAGTGTACAGTAACAACATTTCTCATATTAAAATTTAAGACAAATTGGACAAGTAATTTCCGAGATATTCATGGATCCAGAATTTTATCTGATCCAGAATTTTTTTTGATTTTCCTGATTTTTGGCATTGCATGAAAGGTTGTGGAATCCTAAAACTTAAGCAAATCCGGAAAAGTATTTTCTGAGATATGCATAGATCAGGAATTTGACAGACACATACAGAGAGACCCGAATGCAGTATCTTCTCCCCCTTACGTGGTAATGGCAATTAAAAATAAACATCAACAATTAGGTTATAATACGGCACAGGAGATAAGGTACAAAACAGAGTAGGTAGAATAGGCTAGGATATGGTATGCAAGATGGTAGAAAATAAGGTGGGTAGTGTATGCTAGGGTAGCATAGGTTAGGTTAGGCTTGATGTTCTGATAGGACACGGATAGCATAAGATGAACTAGAATAGAATAAGGTTCAAGGCATATCATATTGTAAGGTCAGACATGGCACATAGAATAGCGCAAAGACTATAAAACAGAGTGGAGTGGGTAAATACATGGGGGGGGGGGATTGGATAGCATACGCATATGATAGTATATACTTTATAGTGTGTATGATATGGAAGCTGTGCAAAACATCAAACAACTACCCCTAGAATATTCAGTGAAATTTTTTTTTAATATGTAACATGCGTTACATAAAATGGTCATTTATACTAACAGTGACAATGTCCTGCAGGGTGTTACTAGCATCATCTTTTGCCACCAGATATCTGACTTTAGGACGACTGTCTGCGATATTCTGGATAACTCTGGAAATAAAATAATCAACTAAAACAGTTATAATTGCTTTATTCTTAACTATTTAATGGTCAAGATTGGTCAAGGAAAATTAAATTTTGCATAGTGAATAAATCCAATATAAATGTGAAGGTCAAGAGGATACTTTTGAAAACTTAACTCTGGAATGACTGGCTTGGTTATCGACCCAGTCATTCCAGGGGTAAAATCTTAAACATATTTTTCTCTCCTCTGTAAATGGATATCCCTCAAGTTGAAGACAAAGGCCGGTTCTGGCGGGCTTGTCCAGTAAAGAATTACTGTTCACCATGTTAATCCCAATCAGAGGGTTAAGTATTTCAATTGGAAAGGCAAAAAAGAAAACTAAGATAATGATGACTCTCTATAAACTAATTTTACTGGGATCTGTTGCTATCCATGGCAGCAAGAAACTCAGGAGAAATTATGTTAAGAAATTCAACACCTGAACTATATATTTGAAATCAAGAATGCCAAATTGTGAAGTGCCATTATGTTCTTGATTTAGTCATGTTAATGTTTTGAACATTCCAACATATACGGATGAAACATAATTAACTCGTTAATGGTCAAAATTGGTAAAAAAAATCTAAATATTTGTTTATTGAATGTCCATTTGCAGACTAATTTTGAAAATTTAACACTGTAGTGACTGGCACAGTTACCCAGCCAATCATTTCACTAGCAAATTAAAAAAAAAATAGTCAAGCTGGTTTTAGTCAGCTTGACCATTAACCCTTTAACCCTCAAATTTGTTTTAAAAAATTTAATTTTTCTAATATAAAAGGTCCATTTGCAGACCAAGAGATTATTTTTGAAATTTTATCACTGGACTGACTGGCTTGGTTATCGAGCTTCAGAAGCCATTAGACATTTTCAATTGGCGACATAGGTCACACCCATTGTGAATCGTTTGTTATGGTCTATCTTTATATCAAAGACCTGCAAAGCGATGACTTACCCGGCTAAATCATTGATATGAATAGTGGGAACAACATTATCTCCCTTGCCAAACACCATTAACTGATCAGTATTATGCCAAGCATCCTGAAAGAAGAGATACACAAACACGATCAATTCACAATCCTCCCATACATGGATCTAATCTGTCAATTAATCAAGCATAGTACGCGGGTAGGCAATTATTATTTTTTGTGGATGGGGTTGGGGCATCTTTTACCATGTTTTGGCCAAATGTGTATCAGATTAAGGAAAAAGATATTATAAAAACACTGAAAATTCAATAAATCCACCAGTCCCAAATTTACGCAGTAGAAATATTGAGCTACCGGTAGCAACATTTTTGAGAGGTAGGTCACAGCTACTGTTGCAGGTAGGTTGGGAATTGGAAACAGACATGTAATTTTTTTAGGCCTAAAGTCACAATAAAAAACATCACAATTATCATGCTTAATACTCAAGCCGGCTAAAAGCTGCTTGATAAATATCCTTTGAAAACTTTAACATTCTTCTAATTCTTGGTGCAAAATAAACTAAATCCAAACCACATAAAATACGGTGATAATTTGAAAAGAATTTTAATATAATACATACTGCCTACACTGATCACAGTTTATAGAGAATGCTTAAAATTTTTGCAAGATCGGATAAGTCCTTGATGAATTAAATGTCCTCTGAAAAGCTTTAACATTTGCCTAATTCTTGGTGTATACCGGAGAGTATACATCACAGACCCTCTGGATTGCTATGTCAAGACATCCTCTGCTTCGCGTAGGGATTGACAAAAATCAACAAGAAACACTAAACACTATCACAGAAATTATCACAAAACGTACTAAGAGTGATTTCATGGAAACTTATTTTCAAGATGATCACATGAAGGGCATATTGGATTTAACATTTGGCCCAATTTTTACAGGGATCTTATACCAGACACAGTGGATTTACAAAGTTCTGATTCAATCAGACAAAACTACCAAAATTTATGCCACGGAAATGGATTTTCAGGAACCATGCCCAGGAACCATTTTGCATCTAAGTCAACTGTAAGAGGAAAATTCCCAACACTACACCTAATGGTCTTCTAATGTTTTGAATCATTTGGTTAAAATCAGGGGTGTGGGGTGGGGAGAGGAGGGGAGGTGGCTGAGGCCGTGCGGTAGTATGTTTATGTGGTTAATAAAACTTAGCATAAGTTAACATTTTAAGACTCAAATTGTTACAATTTTCATTGTCACAAAATAATCAGAAATTTTAATTAGTCCCTAGTAATTGTTAAATAGAATTAATTAGAATATCTAGTCTGAAAGCCTTTAATGGCCAAGATCTGACAAGAAAATAAAAATTTGTGAATGTGTATTTGATACAAAGTTTAGGCTAAAACGAGCGTAAACCTCCTTATTCAATTCCACCTAAAGGTTTAACACATAAAACATAACCAATATTTAGCACATATGCTTATTATTAAATCATCCATAGTTCAGCGCATATGCTTATCAAATCATTCACATGTTAAACATATGCTTATCATCAACCAATCCACATGTTAAACATAGGCTTATCAAATCATCCACATGTTAAACATAGGGTTATCATCAAATCATCCACATGTTAAACATAGGGTTATCATATCATCCACATGTTAAACATAGGGTTATCATCAACCCATCCACATGTTAAACATAGGGTTATCATCAACCCATCCACATGTTAAACATAGGGTTATCATATCATCCACATGTTAAACATAGGGTTATCATCAACCCATCCACATGTTAAACATAGGGTTATCATCAAATCATCCACATGTTAAACATAGGGTTATCATCAACCCATCCACATGTTAAACATAGGGTTATCAAATCATCTACATGTTAAACATAGGCTTATCATCAACCCATCCACATGTTAAACATAGGGTTATCAAATCATTCACATGTTAAACATAGGGTTATCATCAACCCATCCACATGTTAAACATAGGGTTATCAAATCATCTACATGTTAAACATAGGCTTATCATCAACCCATCCACATGTTAAACATATGCTTATCAAATCATCCACATGTTAAACATAGGGTTATCATCAACCCATCCACATGTTAAACATAGGGTTATCATCAAATCATCCACATGTTAAACATAGGGTTATCATCAACCCATCCACATGTTAAACATAGGGTTATCAAATCATCTACATGTTAAACATAGGCTTATCATCAACCCATCCACATGTTAAACATAGGGTTATCAAATCATTCACATGTTAAACATAGGGTTATCATCAAATCATCCACATGTTAAACATAGGGTTATCAAATCATTCACATGTTAAACATATGCTTATCAAATCATCCACATGTTAAACATAGGGTTATCATCAACCCATCCACATGTTAAACATAGGGTTATCATCAACCCATCCACATGTTAAACATAGGGTTATCAAATCATCCACATGTTAAACATATGTTTATCAAATCATTCACATGTTAAACATAGGGTTATCATCAACCCATCCCCATGTTAAACATAGGGTTATCAAATCATTCACATGTTAAACATAGGGTTATCATCAACCCATCCACATGTTAAACATAGGGTTATCAAATCATCCACATGTTAAACATATGCTTATCAAATCATCCACATGTTAAACATAGGGTTATCATCAACCCATCCACATGTTAAACATAGGGTTATCATCAAGCCATCCACATGTTAAACATAGGGTTATCAAATCATCCACATGTTAAACATATGTTTATCAAATCATTCACATGTTAAACATAGGGTTATCATCAACCCATCCACATGTTAAACATAGGGTTATCAAATCATCTACATGTTAAACATAGGGTTATCATCAACCCATCCACATGTTAAACATAGGGTTATCATCAACCCATCCACATGTTAAACATAGGCTTATCAAATCATCTACATGTTAAACATAGGCTTATCAAATCATCCACATGTTAAACATAGGGTTATCATCAACCCATCCACATGTTAAACATAGGGTTATCAAATCATCTACATGTTAAACATAGGGTTATCATCAACCCATCCACATGTTAAACATAGGCTTATCAAATCATCCACATGTTAAACATAGGGTTATCATCAACCCATCCACATGTTAAACATAGGGTTATCAAATCATCTACATGTTAAACATAGGGTTATTAAATCATCCACATGTTAAACATAGGGTTATCAAATCATCCACATGTTAAACATAGGGTTATTAAATCATCAACATGTTAAACATAGGGTTATCATCAAATCATCCATATGTTAAACATAGGGTTATCAAATCATCCACATGTTAAACATAGGGTTATTAAACCATCAACATATTAAACATAGGGTTATCAAATCATCCACATGTTAAACACAGGGTTATCAAATCATCCACATGTTAAACATAGGGTTATCATCAAATCATCCATATGTTAAACATAGGGTTATCAAATCATCCACATGTTAAACATAGGGTTATTAAATCATCCATATGTTAAAAATAGGGTTATCATCAAATCATCCATATGTTAAACATAGGGTTATCAAATGATCCACATGTTAAACATAGGGTTATCATCAAATCATCCATATGTTAAACATAGGGTTATCAAATCATCCACATGTTAAACATAGGGTTATTCAATCATCCATATGTTAAACATAGGGTTATCATCAAATCATCCATATGTTAAACATAGGGTTATCATCAACCCATCCACATGTTAAACATAGGGTTATCAAATCATTCACATGTTAAACATAGGGTTATTAAATCATCAACATGTTAAACATAGGGTCATCATCAACCCATCCACATGTTAAACATAGGGTTATCAAATCATTCACATGTTAAACATAGGGTTATCAAATCATCCACATGTTAAACATAGGGTTATCAAACCATCCACATGTTAAACATAGGGTTATCATCAACCCATCCACATGTTAAACATAAGGTTATCATCAAACCATCCATATGTTAAACATAAGGTTATCATCAAATCATCAACATGTTAAACATAGGGTTATCAAATCATCCACATGTTAAACATAGGGTTATCATCAAATCATCCATATGTTAAACATAGGGTTATCATCAACCCATCCACATGTTAAACATAGGGTTATCATCACACCATCAACATGTTAAACATAGGGTTATCATCACACCATCAACATGTTAAACATAGGGTTATCAAATCATTCACATGTTAAACATAGGGTTATCATCAACCCATCCACATGTTAAACATAGGGTTATCATCACACCATCAACATGTTAAACATAGGGTTATCAAATCATTCACATGTTAAACATAGGGTTATCATCAACCCATCCACATGTTAAACATAGGGTTATCAAATCATCTACATGTTAAACATAGGGTTATCAAATCATCCACATGTTAAACATAGGGTTATCAAATCATCCACATGTTAAACATAGGGTTATCAAATCATCCACATGTTAAACATAGGGTTATCATCAAATCATCCACATGTTAAACATAGGGTTATCAAATCATCCACATGTTAAACATAGGGTTATCATCAAATCATCCATATGTTAAACATAGGGTTATCAAATCATCCACATGTTAAACATAGGGTTATTAAATCATCCATATGTTAAACATAGGGTTATCATCAAACCATCAACATGTTAAACATAGGGTTATCATCAAACCATCAACATATTAAACATAGGGTTATCATCAAACCATCAACATGTTAAACATAGGGTTATCATCAAACCATCAACATATTAAACATAGGGTTATCATCAAACCATCAACATGTTAAACATAGGGTTATCATCAACCCATCCACATGTTAAACATAGGGTTATCATCAAACCATCAACATGTTAAACATAGGGTTATCATCAACCCATCCACATGTTAAACATAGGGTTATTATCAAATCATCTACATGTTAAACATAGGGTTATTAAACCATCAACATGTTAAACATAGGGTTATCATCAAACCATCAACATATTAAACATAGGGTTATCATCAAACCATCAACATGTTAAACATAGGGTTATCATCAAACCATCAACATGTTAAACATAGGGTTATCATCAAACCATCAACATATTAAACATAGGGTTATCATCAAACCATCAACATGTTAAACATAGGGTTATCATCAACCCATCCACATGTTAAACATAGGGTTATCATCAAACCATCAACATGTTAAACATAGGGTTATCATCAACCCATCCACATGTTAAACATAGGGTTATCAAATCATCTACATGTTAAACATAGGGTTATTAAACCATCAACATGTTAAACATAGGGTTATCATCAAACCATCAACATATTAAACATAGGGTTATCATCAAACCATCAACATGTTAAACATAGGGTTATCATCAAACCATCAACATGTTAAACATAGGGTTATCATCAACCCATCCATATGTTAAACATAGGGTTATTAAACCATCAACATATTAAACATAGGGTTATTAAACCATCAACATATTAAACATAAGGTTATCATCAAACCATCAACATATTAAACATAGGGTTATCATCAAACCATCAACATGTTAAACATAGGGTTATCATCAACCCATCCACATGTTAAACATAGGGTTATCAAATCATTCACATGTTAAACATATGCTTATCAAATCATTCACATGTTAAACATAGGGTTATCAAATCATCCACATGTTAAACATAGGGTTATCAAATCATTCACATGTTAAACATATGCTTATCAAATCATTCACATGTTAAACATAGGGTTATCAAATCATCCACATGTTAAACATAGGGTTATCATCAAATCATTCACATGTTAAACATAGGGTTATCAAATCATCCACATGTTAAACATAGGGTTATCAAATCATCCACATGTTAAACATAGGGTTATCATCAAATCATCCATATGTTAAACATAGGGTTATCATCAAACCATCAACATGTTAAACATAGGGTTATCAAATCATCCACATGCTAAACATAGGGTTATCAAATCATTCACATGTTAAACATAGGGTTATCATCAACCCATCCACATGTTAAACATAGGGTTATCAAATCATCTACATGTTAAACATAGGGTTATCAAATCATCCACATGTTAAACATAGGGTTATCAAATCATCCACATGTTAAACATAGGGTTATCATCAAATCATCCATATGTTAAACATAGGGTTATCAAATCATCCACATGTTAAACATAGGGTTATCAAATCATCCACATGTTAAACATAGGGTTATTAAATCATCCACATGTTAAACATAGGGTTATCAAATCATCAACATGTTAAACATAGGGTTATTAAATCATCCATATGTTAAACATAGGGTTATCAAATCATCCACATGTTAAACATAGGGTTATCATCAAATCATCCATATGTTAAACATAGGGTTATTAAATCATCCATATGTTAAACATAGGGTTATCAAATCATCCACAAGTTAAACATAGGGTTATCATCAAACCATCAACATGTTAAACATAGGGTTATCATCAAACCATCAACATGTTAAACATAGGGTTATCATCAAACCATCAACATGTTAAACATAGGGTTATCATCAAATCATCCATATGTTAAACATAGGGTTATCATCAAACCATCAACATGTTAAACATAGGGTTATCATCAAACCATCAACATGTTAAACATAGGGTTATCATCAAACCATCAACATGTTAAACATAGGGTTATCATCAAACCATCAACATGTTAAACATAGGGTTATCATCAAACCATCAACATGTTAAACATAGGGTTATCATCAAACCATCAACATGTTAAACATAGGGTTATCATCAAACCATCAACATGTTAAACATAGGATTATCATCAAATCATCAACATGTTAAACATAGGGTTATTAAACCATCAACATGTTAAACATAGGGTTATTAAACCATCAACATATTAAACATAAGGTTATCATCAAACCATCAACATATTAAACATAGGGTTATCATCAAACCATCAACATGTTAAACATAGGGTTATCATCAAACCATCAACATGTTAAACATAGGGTTATCATCAAACCATCAACATGTTAAACATAGGGTTATCATCAAATCATCAACATGTTAAACATAGGGTTATTAAACCATCAACATATTAAACATAGGGTTATCATCAAACCATCAACATGTTAAACATAGGGTTATTAAATCATCAACATGCTAAACATAGGGTTATCAAATCATTCACATGTTAAACATAGGGTTATCATCAACCCATCCACATGTTAAACATAGGGTTATCAAATCATCTACATGTTAAACATAGGGTTATCAAATCATCCACATGTTAAACATAGGGTTATCAAATCATCCACATGTTAAACATAGGGTTATCATCAAATCATCCATATGTTAAACATAGGGTTATCAAATCATCCACATGTTAAACATAGGGTTATCAAATCATCAACATATTAAACATAGGGTTATCATCAAACCATCAACATGTTAAACATAGGGTTATTAAATCATCAACATGCTAAACATAGGGTTATCAAATCATTCACATGTTAAACATAGGGTTATCATCAACCCATCCACATGTTAAACATAGGGTTATCAAATCATCTACATGTTAAACATAGGGTTATCAAATCATCCACATGTTAAACATAGGGTTATCAAATCATCCACATGTTAAACATAGGGTTATCATCAAATCATCCATATGTTAAACATAGGGTTATCAAATCATCCACATGTTAAACATAGGGTTATCAAATCATCCACATGTTAAACATAGGGTTATCATCAAATCATCCATATGTTAAACATAGGGTTATCAAATCATCTACATGTTAAACATAGGTTTATCAAATCATCCACATGTTAAACATAGGGTTATCAAATCATCCACATGTTAAACATAGGGTTATCAAATCATCCACATGTTAAACATAGGGTTATCATCAAATCATCCATATGTTAAACATAGGGTTATCAAATCATCCACATGTTAAACATAGGGTTATCAAATCATCCACATGTTAAACATAGGGTTATCATCAAATCATCCATATGTTAAACATAGGGTTATCAAATCATCTACATGTTAAACATAGGGTTATCAAATCATCCACATGTTAAACATAGGGTTATTAAATCATCCACATGTTAAACATAGGGTTATCAAATCATCCACATGTTAAACATAGGGTTATTAAATCATCCATATGTTAAACATAGGGTTATCAAATCATCCACATGTTAAACATAGGGTTATCATCAAATCATCCATATGTTAAACATAGGGTTATCAAATCATCCACATGTTAAACATAGGGTTATCAAATCATCCACATGTTTAACATAGGGTTATTAAATCATCAACATGTTAAACATAGGGTTATCAAATCATCCACATGTTAAACATAGGGTTATTAAATCATCCATATGTTAAACATAGGGTTATCATCAAACCATCAACATGTTAAACATAGGGTTATCATCAAACCATCAACATGTTAAACATAGGGTTATCATCAAATCATCAACATGTTAAACATAGGGTTATCATCAAATCATCAACATGTTAAACATAGGGTTATTAAACCATCAACATGTTAAACATAGGGTTATTAAACCATCAACATGTTAAACATAGGGTTATTAAACCATCAACATATTAAACATAAGGTTATCATCAAACCATCAACATATTAAACATAGGGTTATCATCAAACCATCAACATGTTAAACATAGGGTTATCATCAAACCATCAACATGTTAAACATAGGGTTATCATCAAATCATCAACATGTTAAACATAGGGTTATTAAACCATCAACATGTTAAACATAGGGTTATTAAACCATCAACATATTAAACATAGGGTTATCATCAAACCATCAACATGTTAAACATAGGGTTATCATCAAACCATCCACATGTTAAACATAGGGTTATCAAATCATCCACATGTTAAACATATGCTTATCAAATCATCCACATGTTAAACATACATGTTGTGTAGGGTTATCAACCCATCCATATGTTAAACATAGGGTTATCAAACCATCAACATGTTAAACATAGGGTTATTAAATCATCCACATGTTAAACATAGGGTTATCAAATCATCCACAGGTTAAACATAGGGTTATCAAACCATCAACATGGCTTGGATAGGCTTGCACAATTATGTGATTAAATCGAAAATCGTGATTATGCTTTAAATCGTGAATTTATATGATCAAAAAATTAAATAATCGAATAATCGAAAATGACATTTTTCTTAGTGAATGTATGTCCATTTGCAGGACAAGAGAAGCATATTTTTGAAAATGTATAACTGGAATGGCCAGCTCGAGAATAATTTTCAAAAACAGTCTTCTCTTGCCCTGCAAATAAACTTTTCTCAACACCATTGTAGCTTTCGTTATTGATATGTATTTTTTGTTATGTCTTGGTAATTTGTACCCAAGCTGATTAAACAAATTTTTAAATAATCAATCGCGATCACTCAACGCAATAATCGCACAAGCATATCAAACACTATAACAGAAATGACATATACAATATATATATATGGACATCTAGAGAAACAAACCTTGAAAAGGAAGTGAAATATGTTTTCCCCCAGTCCATATGTCAATCCTGAACAGACAACGTATGATAGCAGCTTAGCCTTGTTCTGAAATAGAAATCATGATCATCGCATAATCATGCACAATAATGTTAAAGCAGCTAACTGTGCTGTAGGTGTACTGTGAGTGCTTGTACGCATGCCTGCATGCATGTGTGTGCATGTTTTAACCCGAGCATATGTATGTATTTGAAGCCAAGTTTGATCTTATTTAATTCAATCCTCAGAGTTGCAAGTCTTCTACAGATTTCAGTGGAAAGATTTCCCTGAAAATAATTATTGAAAGTTTTAGTAGAGTTTCACCCTTTAGAAAGAAAATTGCAGTGACATACGGTAAGCTAAGAAACGATATATACAGGTAATTTCATCTGACAATAACAATTAAAAAAATAAATTACTAATATAGTCAAACCTATCTTTTAACTCCTTACAAGAGGCCCAAGGTCATTAACAATAAGTAAAACTCTAATGAGTTGAGCAGACTTGTAACAAGAAAACAGAGGCCATGTTTCTTTATGTATCAACATCTCTTGAACAAACTTTAATGGTCCTTAGTCATCAATATATCATATCTCCAAAATTTTGGCCCAATCTGTTCAGTGGCTCTGGAGACGAAGTTGCTTTCATGAAAACCAGGCCATCCAAGATGGCCACCCAACCATTTGGCAAATCAAGTTCCCTTGAACAAACTTGGTTCAGCTCGAGCCCTAAATGATATTTTATGACTTTTGAATCAATCGTTCAGTTTCGGCGATTTTTTTAGACATTTCTAAAAATCGGCCAAATCCAAGATGGCCACCAGACAAATTGGCTGATCAGTTTTATTTGAACAAACTTGAATCACTACAACCTAAGGATGCTTCCTGCCAAATATAATTGAAATCGGCCCAGCAGTTCTAGAAGACATTTTAAATTTCTTATTGCTTTAGTATCCATGGGAACTTTTGACAGGAAAATGATCCAAGATGGCCACAAAACCGTTTATCCGACAGTTTTGAAAATTGCAAATTTGTGATCAGAATACCCAAAAACATATATAAAACCAATTTCAGCCTCAAAATCCATCAAATAAAAAATCCAATATGGCCGCCAAACATGCTGTATTTTGATTGGCGCACTGCAGCCATGTTTTTTGACAGACCAACTTCCCTTGAACAAACTTTAATGGCCCTTAGTCCCTAAGCATATCTGCCAAATTTCGGCCCAATCCCTTCAGCGGTTCTGGAGAAGTCGTTTTCGCTAAAACTAGGTCAACCAAAATGGCCAATTAACCGTTTGACCAACCAAGTTCCTTTGAACAAACTTGGCTCAGTTCTTACCATAGATCATATTTCATGGGGTTTGCCTCAATCCACCAAGCGGTTTCGGAGATTTTTAAAGACATTTCCTAAAATCGGCCGAAATCCAAGATGGCCGATCGGCTTCATTTGAGCAAACTTGGATCCCTATGCCGCAAGGATACTTTCTGCCAAATATAATTGAAATCGCCTCAGTGGTTCTTGAGAAGTCGTTTAAAGGAAAAGTTGACGGACGACGGACACACGACGGGCAGTCGCCACGGCATAACCTCACTCGACCTTTCAGGCCAGGTGAGCTAATGATGGTTAAGATTTGTCGCGAAAATTAATATTTTTGCTCAGTGAGTGTTTAAAATTGAACACCACTATGATTGGCTCGATGACTGAGCCAGTCATTCCAGTGATAAATTTTTCAAAATAGTCTTCATTTAGCCTGCAAACAGACATTCCTCAAGACCACTACAAAGGCCAATTTAGGCCGGCTTGGCCCTTAAATGGTTAAATGGACACTGTTGGTGTGATAACTAATGACAGATGGTTAACACAATAACTGATTTACATTGGCATACAGTTTTTGAGGCCAAATGATGGTGGTTCAATATCATGGTGGTCATAAGACCACCTATCTGACTATCAATATTAAAGTACCTCTGTAAATTGGCGCTAAATACAGCTGGTCAATATAGACAGGTTTCAATGCATAGAAAAGATACTCAAATACAGAATGATACTACATGTATCTACGTACTGTTTTTCCAACTTTGAGGATTACTTTTTCAGCACTGATGTGTTCTTTGTAATTTGGGTGTGGTTTCCTGCGACGGTAATCATCCTCCGTGAATGGAATCTCTGGATCTTCCTAAAATATGAAATCAAATTATTGGAAGCCAAATTTGGTATGAGAAAAATTGCTAGAAACATTCATTTGTTCATTAAATCTGCCATTCTAGCAGTTCAACAACCAAACATTTTTCAAGGATGGAAGGCGTACCCCTGATCAATCAATCCAGTCTTGACAGGATTTAGAAAGGATTTATGGCAGATTATATAGTCAAATATTATTAGTATTGCAGCTGATGAACCTTTCCAGTTTTAGCTATGCCCCGCCCATGTCTAGCTAAGCTCCACCCATGGCTAGCTCGTGTTGGGATCGATCGATCTCTGAACACCCTGACTATCAATTTCCAAAAAACTACACAGGTAAGCTGTTGAATATTTTGAAACTAATTTGATTCAAAATATTCAACGGCATGTTTATTAAATAGCAAAGAATTATAGACATACAATTCATACAACGTGTCAGACTATTTGAGATTTGACGACGGCCTATATGGACGGTCCGAACCCTTTGTGACGTAATGATTGTGACATCATCATACATGCGCTGAGCTGATTATGACGTCATACGAGGTCAGATGATCGATGGATACTCTGGAAAGGTGTATTCCCTTCGATCAGTACATAGAAAGGCATTATCTTTACCGTTGACTAGTTGACAGAGGCACGATATTCACAATGTAGAGAATATTACAGTAATCATATATGATGCCATAATAGCAGTGACATTCTAACAGCTTTCAGTTAATTTATTTCTCAAAATATCAAAAGTTTTCCGTATTGTTGGAATACAATTCAGATAAAAAGCCTAGGTTTCATGTGAAGATGCTACAGGTAATTTAGTAAGGATTTCTACATGTAGACAGTAAGGTATCATACAAATGATCTGTTCATTGATGAATCCAGTTTTAGCTATGACCTGCCCATCTCTAGCTAAGCTCCACCCACACTTCACTCGTGTTGGGATCCATCGATCTCTAAACTCTGATTCTCAATTTCCAGAAAATTACACAGGTAAGCTGTTGAATATTTTAAAACTAATTCGACTGGATGCTGTTGCTGTAAAATTAGTTTCAGAATATCCAACAGCATGTTTATTAAATAGACATACAATTCATACAACTGCGGTTAATCTGTCATCAATAATGCGTTCGTGATGAACTTAATTACATCATTCATGACATATATTGATTATGATGTCATTATACATGTCACGTAGTTGATTATGACATCATATGATTGATGGATAAACTGGAAAGGTCAAGTACAGCCATCATTTATCTAATAAGAAAGGCTAGTTCATGTCATCTCTTCTTCCCAAACACATGCTTACATTAGCAGCATTGATCCTTTATTAGTATTTGATAACATAAAAAACAAAACAAAACATCCTTATTAATTACTACTAAACAATCTCATTACATGCAAGTGAAATCAACTGAAGCATTTGAGAACTTCAGATTAAATGAAAATACAAGAGGCCCAAGGACATGTGATGCTCACCTGGACCATTAGCATCTGAAACATTTGCATTAAAATATACATGATTCTTTATATTAAACAAGGTGGCAACCAGAAAGATTGACAAATCAAAATTCTGGAGCCGAGCATGATAGGATCAGTTGACCCCAATTTAGTTAAAATCTGGCTATTGGCATGATTGGTTAAGAAGTACAGGCCAGGTGAGCTAAAAATTGATACAATCAATATTTAGTGGGAAATTATATTCTCATTACAAGTGTTGAAGCAGCATAGAATTAGTCCACTCACGCTTAGTCAAAATTAGGCCATTTATATTGGAGGAATAGCGTTTTAAATGATTTAATCCAAGATGACTGCCAGAAAAATTGACCAATCAAAATTATGAATATAGGTTCTTGAGCCTACCACCATAGGATCTTTCCAGCCAAATTTGGTTGAAATCGGTCAAAGCATAAACGGATGGGTGGATGACCACCATGGCTAAGTTCTTTGGGCCAGATGAGCTAATAATAATGGAACCTACCGGGTCAAGTGGTCGGCTCTTTGCCCACGTTAGAATATTCGATATCAAGATAAACATCTTTGGCTTATCCATTCTGTCCAAGTCTGAGTGTAGCTCTGAAAAAAACCCAAAATTCCAGCAGCATCTACATGAACATCAAAGAATAGACACACGTTCACTAAATAATATCATGAATGAATGGAAGCCTTTCTGTTTAACCCTTTAATAATCAATAAAATTTACATTTTTGCCCGGTGAATGCCAATTTGGAGACCAAGAGGGCTATTTTTGAAAATGTATTACTGGAATTGCTGGCTTGATTATTGAGCCATACATTTCAGTGGTAAATAATAAAAAAATGTCTGGCCTGCAAATAGACATTCGTTAACCCTTTAACACTCATATCAGTCAAAAACGGATTCTGCAGTAGTCTTGAGAAATGCCCATTTGCAGATCAAGAGAACTATTTTTGAAAATTTTACCACTGGAATGACTGGCTCGATAACCGAGCCAGTAATTCCAGTCGTAAATTTTCAAAAATAGTCTTCTCTTGGTCTGCAACTGGACATTTTCTGAGAAAATTTAAATTTTCTTGAACAAATTCGAGGGTTAAAGGGTTAAGACCAGACTACTGAAGACGCCAGTTTTGGCTGGCTTGATCATGAAATGGTTAATTGCTCTTTCACTGAAAGAACAAATTCTATAATCTATATCTATTTTTAATTGATACCTTTTGAATGTGTCTAATTTGGAAACAATACTGCTTTCTATGACAGCAACATATACCCATATAAAATTGTACCCAGAATATCATTGCTAAGCAACCATTCATAGACTGTAATTCTAGCTTTGAAAACTTTCTCATATCATATCCAATTGATTTCTCACGCTTTGATTCAATCTATCAAAGGTAAAGTAAATTTGCTTACTAAAGACAGGTGATTTAGTATACAAGTATGAATATGCTAGATGAAATGAAGAGTTTTGGGGGCACAAATGGACTCATTTTCAAGACAGCTATATGTACATCATGCAGGTATACAGGAAGGCTGGTGAATATTTTAAAGCTAATTTGACTGGCACCTGCAGCAACATCGTCCAGGAAAATTGATTTCAAAATATTCAGCAGAAAATGCCTTACAATACAATGAATTTGTCATTTCTTGTCTGTAAGGGTTAAAGTGCTATTGCAGGTGGTCAATTGATTAGCAGTTTTAAACCATCATCAACTTGTGGTTACTGAAAGGCAGGTAATTTCTTGATTGACAGTTAGCATTACCTGATGCGGCCCACACAGCTTCATCAATTTGATCAGGATCATCTGTGATGTCATAGACAATGATGTCACACTCAGACAGCTGCTCATATAGCTGGTCCTTATTATTAAACTGTTTGATAAATGGAACATAAATGGTGCATCAGAAACAGTTAACATGATTCAATACAGTTGACAAACAACATATCCACATATGAGATAAATTGTAGGAAATTTCAATTTCCCTTTCTCCGACATCTAACAGTACTCACACCATTCTATTACTTCTGATAAGCTAGCCTGGATAGCTGGGCCCTAGGACTATAGTCTTAGTAAGCTTTACCGACTCCTGGAACCGGGTACTCGGCTCCCAACTGCCGAGTACCCGTTTGCCGTGAAGCTCATTGTTTGCATAGTCACCAAACAAGAGATACCCATGGCTTGCCTCCGTGGGGCTGGGAGGCTGGGTCCGTAATAGAATGGTGAGTATTGTTAGATCTCGGAGAAAGGGAAATTGAAATTTCCTACATTCTCCTTCGATCAATACTCACCATTCTATTACTTCTGATATACACCAGATTTAGTCAGTAACCTGGTGGGAAGGGGCAAGCCATCAATTGCTACTTTTGCCCCTTGGAGAAAGAGCTAGACTTAAACTTGATTAATGGAGACCTAAAAGGACCATCAAGTTAACGGAACTGAAGCACATTCGCATCACTGCCCACCCACCCCTTTTTTCTCCTAAGAAAAGGGAGAGAACTCACGAACATGCATCTCGCCTGAAACACAAATATGCCAAGAGGGTTAACTGCTCTTTGCATATATTAGCCTGGGAATGACCATGAATATATAAGATGAATGAACATTATATATAGACATAATACAAAAAACTCAATCTTGAATTACCTCATGATATTTGGATTCCAGACATGGCGCCTCCAACCATTCACTTGTCCGGCCATCAGTGAGACAATATGGTTGACATCCTCTCGCTCGACCATGTCTGCTTCTTAATTCTTTCTTACAAATGCCAAAAAAGGGAGAAGAGCAGTGTGGTCGTATAACTATTGTTTCAAAACAGCTAAAGCGAGTGGGTTGGCGTAGTCTGACACATCCCTCATATAGTAATCCGTGAAAGAGGACTCACAGTGCCATTGTGCAACAGCCATGATGTCCTCTAATGGAACAGCATTTTAAAGGACGGTCGAGGCGGCTATTCCTCTAACATCGTGTGCCCTTGCGCATTGCACCTGGTGCCCAGTCGCAATCTCATGGGTAGTCTGAATGCATTCGACTACCCAATGAGAGATAGAATCCATGGATGCGGCACCATATGGCTTCTTATGGCAGATCCACAGATGTCTATCATTCGACCGTAACGAGTCTGTCCGTTTCTTGTATTTAGTCAAAGCACGGACTGGGCACCAGACACTGGCATCACGATCAAACCTAGTTAGTTTCGGTATAATGATCGGTTTGCCGGGATATCTCAAAGATTGATTCTTTGACATAAACTCTGCTCTTGGCAGTAGATGCAGACCCTCTCTGGAGACAAAAAATCGGTCCCTCTGCTGAAAGTGCATGGATCTCACTGCGCCTTTTAGCTGAGGAAGCTGCCAATAGAAAGACCGCCTTTAGAGTCAAATGCTTTAGACTAGCCGAACGCAATGGTTCGAAAGGGTGCTTGGCCAGTACATTAAGCACTAAAGATGGACTCCAGGCTGGAATGACTACCGGTTGTCTCGGTCGGAGATTGCTCATTCCCTTCACCATCACATTCAACTGGGCCACCTCTGGACTATCCCTGTTGGCTAGACACGGGATAACTGATGCCAAAGCCGACTTGTATCCAGCAATTGTGACAGGAGCTAGTCCTGAAAAGTACAGCTCACAGAGAGTCTGCTATTTGCTGAATAGTGGATTGAAAGGTATCAATACCCTTTTCTTTACACAAGTCTGCAAATCTGTTAACCTTGTTGTTATATGACTTGAAGGTTGACCACCTCCTCGCAGCTGCGATGAAATCCGCAGCTTGTCGAGAAAAGCCTTCCAACGTGGAACGTTGTTTGATAACATCCACGCAGTCAATTTGAACATTTCGGGACGCTCGTGTATGAAGCGTCCCTTAGCCTGGGAGATTATGTTCGGAATCTCGGGTAACTGCACTGGATTTTCCACCAGCAGATCTAGAAGATCCGTGAACCACGCCCTGCTGGGCCAAAATGGCACTATTAGCAGGACCAGGCACGGTTCCTCCCCGATCTTCACCAATATCTTCGGTAGAAGAATGGTGGGTGGGTACGCGTAAGCGTGCATCCCTCTCCAGCTTATCGCCAGAGCGTCTGTATCGATGGCATTTGGATCTGGAATTGGCGAGACATAAGTCATGATTTGAGCATTTTCCCTTGTGGCGAACAAGTCCATGTTGGGTTTGCCCAAATGCTCGAAGATCCTGTGTAGAACTGGAGGGTTGAGACCATTATTCTGTTGGCAGAATTCTCTGTCTGTGAGACAAAGCATCCGCCAGAATGTTCAATCGCCCAGGAATGTGAGCTGCTTTCAAAACAACCGAGTAATTCCTGCACCATTGAATCAAGTGCCACACTTTGATACATAGTGTGGGTGACTTGGTCCCGCCTTGGCGATTTATGTATGATACTACTGTCGAGTTGTCCGACCATATCAATATCGCCTTGCCCCTGACTTTTGGAAGAAACTTTTCCAATGCCAGTTCCACTACCATCATTTCCAACAGATTGATATGCAGCTGGCTCTCTTGGAGAGTCCATGTGCCCGAGACCTGGTGTTCTCCCAGGCAGGTCCCCCATCCCTCCAGCGATGTATCTGTGTACACGGACAGCTGGGGGTGGGGTAGGTGCAGCGAAACCCCTACTAGGAGATTCTGACGCTCTTTCCACCATACAAGATGCGACATTATTGGCTCCAAAACTGGCACCAGTTTTGACAGGGTTTCTGTTCTCTGTTTCCACAGAGACATCAGATACAACTGGATAGGTCTTCGCATCAGAGCAGCGTACGGGATTACCTGCTCCATGGAGACCATCATGCACAGCATCTGAAGAAACTGCCTCGCCTGAATGTGGTTTCCCAATCGAAAACTCTTGAGGATGGCTAACAGAGACACCACTCTAGGCTCTGACGGGTAAACCCTGTCCTCCTCGAGATCGAATCGCATCCCTAAATAAACGAAATGTTGAGTGGGTGTCAACTCAGATTTCTCTTTGTTGACTATCTAGCCTAGATCTGAAAGCAACTTCAGAGTCAGAGCAGTATCCACCTCTAACCTGACTGATGTGTCTGTTTTGATCAGCCAATCGTCTATGTAGGTGTGAAGCGCCACGTTCTCTTTTCTGAGAAACGCTGTCACCGCAAGGACCACTCTGGTGAAAACCTGTGGAGCTGTCGACAGGCCGAATGGGAGGACTATAAACTCCCATACTTGATTCTGAAACGCAAATCTCAGAAACCTGTGACAACTCCCATTCATTGGAATGTGGAAATATGCATCTTTCAGATCGCTCGATACACACCACATTCCTTTCCTCAATCCTGCCATTACCGACCTCGGAGTTTCCATCTGAAACCGAGGCGTATGGATAAACCAATTTAATGGCCTGAGATTGAGTATGGGTCTCCATCCCCATGCTGTGGTGGAAAGTCCCACCACTCCGGCATGTACCCACGGGATAACCATCCCAGGACCAGACCTATCTGACGTCACACCTCGCCAAGCCTCGACGAAACGCATGAGCCTTCCACCCACTATAGACGCATCGATGCCCAATGGGGGTGTCTGGTCGCGATCAGCTCCCCCCCTTTTTTTGACGAGAGAGAGAGAGAGAACCATTTTGGTCTTAGCTTGGCTGGTATAACTGGCACCGCTGTTCCTGTCGCACAGGTGCAGTCCACGCAGATACGAAGGCAGCCCTCGTACCCTCAGGTACGATCCACTCCCTTCTTTCTGCCATTTGAGAACTTCCCCTTGCCCTTCCCGCCTCTCGGGCCATCAGGAGCAACATTGGGGAGGGTAGGGGCCTCCACAACCTTCTTGGCTTTCTTCGCCGGAGGCGGCTGAGAAAACCCAGTAGAAACAGAAGCAGCACTAGACTTAGCTTTCGCCTTGCTTTTGTGCTTTTTCTGCTTCTTAGCAGGTTGTCCAATCAGCGGCTTGGCTACAGCCCCTAGTGCGTGCGCCTGACGCAGTAGCTCTAGCTGCAGATTAACCGCCAACTGATTCTGCGCAATGCTGGCTGTGTCCTCTAAGCTGGCCCACGCTTGGCCACCAAAGATGCTAGGGCCTGTCAGGGGCGTCCCAAGAAGACAATCCCTGATGGCAGTAGCCGGACGCATATGGTCAAGGACCATCTGCCTCCTGGACTTAGTCACACGCGCCTGCACCCTTGCCAATGCATCCATAGACAGCACCAGGCCGTCATTAACGCACGAAAGCGCCACAGGTGGCACAGGGTGGCCTGCCCCCACTTCAGCCCACACTGACTGAAGTAGGCAATAAGAGTGGTTGACACCACTCATTGCTGCCCTCACCCCCTTATCACATAGGGACAGGACTTCATCATGGTGTACCTAAGCTTTGTCCACCAGTGCCGGGGCGGGGCCACCTGCTCCAGCACTCTGGACACCCAGTAACCAGCGGTCATCCTCGGTGATCGACGGGACAACACCATACCTGTCGTATTCCCCCCATGGAATACGACACCTCGCCTGCACCTCCCTGGAGGCCGCAGGAAGCTGGCCCTTGGTCAGGAGTTGTTTGCTATAAATAGCATCAAGCAACTCCATAAACCTTAGATCCAGTCCAATAGACTGGATCCGGGCTGCGGGCAAGATCCCCGTCCTAATCGATGCAACCGATGGACGGGGTGTATCTTTCTCGGCCGTGGTCGAAACCACAGACGGGTTTATCCTGGCTAGCCAAGCCAGAGCCTCAGACCAATCTGTCTCTGAGGAGGACACTCCCGTGAACACATCACCCATTGACATGTTCACGGCCCTACTAGCAACGGCCTCCCAGCTAGGAGGCATTGCTGATATGCCATGAACTCCGGTACCATACGGTTATGCCGCCACCCCATGGAACATACCAGTCCATGGAGTAGGCCCGCACGTAAAACCGTGCGGACTTGTAGCAGTTGAAGAACCGTGGCCAAACACGGGCGCCAATGGCACTCCATGTCTGACCGCTGGACCAGGCGAGATAGGTGAGTACCATGCCTGGCTCGCCACGCCCGTCACTGTGTCGGTTGGCGGCAAACCAACCATCACGGGACCGGTGCCCGGTACCGGAGTGGCCTCAACCACAGGCGGAGCCGCTGCCCTGGCTTGCGCCAAGCCAGACAGATGGAGGGTGGTTCCGTCTAGGATGGAATTGACCTCCATGCTCTCCACCCGCGGCATCACAGGCCGCAGCAACCTCTCCTCCTCGGCTTCCTCATCTTCAGACCCCGAAGAGTCATCACTAGACGAGGAAACCGTGGAGCCTTCCTGGTGGACGGCGCTCCCATGCCTGACGGACCGTCCACCGCTACTGGACCACCCGGAGGTGGCCGCAGAGAGACAGAGCCCATTAGGCCGGAGCCCGACGGGACTGCCAGGGGGGGGGGGCTGTATGAGATGGCTCCCTCTGTGGCCAGTCCAGAACCCTGTCCAAGGACAGGGTCCGAATCAAACATGGGGAGAGACTGCCCTACGACTTTTGGCAGCAGGGACGACACCAGCGTGGGCAGAAGGCTATGCAAGAAGCCTTGCATAGCAGGACCAAACCACACCGGCGGTGCCATCTCCGCCACCTCCAGTTGCAGACGTGGGATGCCCCCAAGGGCCGAAACAGACGCTCCACGATTTACTTTCGGACCGCCTGACCCCGTGTCAGACCCTGCCAAGTCCTTCTGCGCACGGAACTTAAGCATCATATCGACCGACCACACAGCGCAAACGTTACACCTACTGTCAAGATTACACTTAGTACAGCGGAAACAGACATGGTCCTTGAATAGAACCCTTACGAATTTGTGGCACTCATCACATGATGGCGGGGCTGGCTTGGCCTATAAATAAGCACAAACCTACAATAAGCAAGTGGAACGAAACAAATATGGAAGGCAGACAATTAATTTTCAAATATTTTTACCATAAATTAACTGCTAACCCTCCCGCAGCCCACCCCGCAAGGTTACAGCAAAAATTGCATTGATTATGACGACAAGAACGAAGCGGGCAATAATACACCCATACACTGATCCTTAAGGATGTATAACGGAACCAGGAATCATATCGCATAGCATTCGGGGTGTATTTACTAATAAATATAAATTATACTACTAACGAAGGCCAAAAAGATATGTGAAGAAACAACAAGATGTAAACAAACTGCTGTAGCACATGGTAAAACCGCAGACCACACATCTAAATCAAGAATTTTGAAACCACTGATCATTGCAAACAGATCGTGATAACACGCAAAACTTGAAAATTCCAGTTTTTCTGGTACCAATTAAAGTATGCAGCACCTAGAATCAGATGCGCGAATTAATGAAACATTTTCTTCACATAAACATCTGAGTAACATGGTGTGACGTCACCTGCTCGGATCTTACGGAGAATGACGTCAGCCGATTTTCGTGTTAAAAACACTGTCAATCCAACACCTAATTTCATATCTGCCGATTGCCTGTTGGGGTTTAAAGGAAGGCGATCATCTGGCATATTTCGTTGTTAACACACGTCCCAGATTCTTTGGGGTTAGAAATTGGAACATGCGACACAGACAAAATTTTGAAGACCTAAGTCTTTTTAACTATGGAATAACATGGAAATATACAACTTGGTTATCATCGGCAGCATCCGTGGTAATACAATATATCCTTAGAGAGCACACAAAGCTATCACAATTTACACAGAAAAAAGACTTACTATAATCTCAAGACTTCCAACTGCAAAAATGCATGTGTCTCTTGTTGCTATGCAAACAAGAATGAGCTTCATGGCAAACGGGTACTCGGCAGCTGGGAGCCGAGTACCCGGTTCCAGGAGTCGGTAAAGCTTATTAAGTCTATAGTCCTCGGGCCCAGCTATCCAGGCTAGCTGTATCAGAAGTAATAGAATGGTGGGTATTGATCGAAGGAGAAGGGTTAGTTTTACCACAGTATGGAAAGAGCATGGTAGTATGTACTGGTAACATGATTTTATAGTACTATGTATGCGTAAAATATTTTTGAAACAGTGTAAAAAACATGAACACATACATGTTCAAAAAGTTCTATGTTATGCAATCTTTAAATCTTTTTTCATAAAATGCACACCTTCTACCTAAGATGTATTCAAGTTTAATGAACGTCTTGAAAATTTGACGAGCATAAAAACAACAAGAAAGGTTGTAGTGAATTCTTCTTCTTTTCGATCACTGGTATCACACTTGGAGAGCCGTTCTCAAGGTGAAATCTGTGGTTTTCTGCAGTTCTTCCACAGGCCCATACTGCTTTTCAAGAAAAGAGGTTGACAAAGGCCAGATCTCTTCTCTCAGCAGCTGATACATACTGCAACATTGAAGTATGTGCTCTGTGGTCTGTTCTGCTTCTCCACAAGGACAAGCGGGTGATGTCATAAGGTGGAACCGCCTGTACATGTGTTGGTTTAGTCTGTTGTGTCCAGTTCTGAGACGAAAAATGGTCACTTGCTCTGGCCTCGAGAGATGATGGTAGGCATCTTCTGATTGAGGTGTTCTATAGAGTGACTTGATGATAGTCTTCATCTCTGTATGGGTAACCATGTTTTCTGTCTGATTCTCTTCTGCACCCACCTTTGCCATCTTGTCTGCTTCCTCATTTCCTTGGACTCCACAGTGTGAGGAGATCCACTGCAGTGCTATCCGAAAGCATTTGATTGTTTGAAGTTGTGGCAGCTTACCTTTGGTGATAGCCTCAAGGACGGAGCGGGCATCAGATAAAAAGACAACCTGTGCAATAGGGTCTGCTGTTCTGCTGATGGTATTAGCTGCATGGACCAGTGCTTTGACTTCAGCTCTGTAGTTTGTGCAGTGTTTGCCTGTCGGTATTACAGCTGACTCATGTTGTCCGTTTGGATACTGTATGTGCAGTCCGGCACCTCCGCTCCTAATTGCATCTTTGGCTGATCCATCTGTGTAGATCCTTATCCATGTCTCCTGATGGTACATTTCTTCCAGCATGGCTAGGGTCAGGGCCTTCTTGCTCACATCACTGTGTTCATCTTTGGTTGTGAGATGAGGTACTGTGGTGCGAATAGCTATGCTCTCTAGTTTGTTTTCCCAGGGTGGAGGATCAAGGGTGTGGTTTGGGTCTTCTATTTGTGCTGGCAACATTTCTTGGGTGTTTCCTTTGAAGTGCTTTTGTCTCTTTCACAAAACGTGATCTTTTAAGTCTTCCTGATGACAGCTGTGCTTGCCTGATCTTCATCGGGTGGTCGTTGAACGATTTGAACGTTGCAGCTTGGATCAGTACTTTGCATTCCCTTCCTTTGCTAAGTGGGGGGATGCCTGCTGTCTGCTCCATTTTTTCTATTGGTGTTGATCTCATTCCACCAGTGATGATCTGCAGTGCCTGGTTTTGTACTCTGTCGAGGTTCGGTTGATGAGATTTAACTGCTGTTATCCATGAGCTGGATCCATACTCAAGGTGTGGTCTTACGGCACCTAGGTAGATGGTCTTGAGGATCCTTTCGTTGGCACCCCACTTTGTTCCTGCCAGCTTCCTCATGATGTTTAGCTTTCTTCTGGCCTTTGCCTCTGCATTCTGGCTGTGCGCCTTCCATATTAATCTTCTGTCATAGGCGACTCCCAGGTATGTCTGCTGGTCCTCGTACTCGAGTGCCTTGGTTTTGGTGGACAGTGAGAATAGCATGGCTGATGATTTTCCTTTGTTGATGGTAATACACCAGCGATTGGCCCAAGCTGTAATTCTGTCCAAGGCGAGCTGCATTCTGTACGTGGCAGTCATTGGGTACTCCTCGGTGCACCAGAGTACGAGGTCATCTGCATAGAGAGCTGCTTGGATCCCATTGGGCAGCTCTGCTACAATGTCATTAATGAAGAGTATGAACAGAGTTGGTGATGATACTCCGCCTTGTGGCACCCCTTGTCTGAGCAATACATTCTGTCCAGATTGTCCATCCACCAGCACCCTAATTCTGCGATTGTGTAGGTATGACTTGGTCCATTGGAACATGTTGCCACCGATGCCTGTGCGCCGGAGCTTCACGATGAGGCCATCCTTCCACACCTTGTCAAATGCCTTCTGCAGATCGATAAAGGCAGCTAGCATCACCTTCTTGGCTTGAAAAGTGTCCGCTATGACCTGTGCAAGATGTGTTGTTTGATCTTCTGTGCTCCTGTATCTTCTGAAGCCCGCCAGCTCTGAAACTATAATGTTCTCCGACTCCAGGTACCACTGCAACCGCTGGTTGATGATGCGCTCCATGGTCTTGCATATGCAGCTTGTAAGACTGATAGGACGGTAGCTCAGCACTTTCGTCTTGTTCTTCCCTTTTTTCAGAATAGGAGTCATTCTGGCTTTTTTCCAGCACTGAGGAACCTCTCTATTGGTCCAACTGATATTAAAGATGTCTAGCAACTTGCGGAAAGATGCATTACCAAGGTGTTGGATCATTTCATTCGTAATGCCATCTGGCCCGGGAGATTTCTTCTTCTTCAATTGGCGGACAGCCGTCTTCAGTTCTGCTAAACTAATGTCAACTTTCATTGCATCGTGAGTGTTGGTGTCTGTTCTTTCCTTTTGCTCTTTTCTACCCTCTTTTTGATGCATTCGTGGTATAGAAATGTTGCTTTCTTTTGCATATGCCTTCACAAAGGCATCTGCAGCCATCTTTCCTGTCAGTGTTTGTCCATCTTCTTCAAGAGTAATCTTCTCTCCCCTGACACCCTCATCATTCAGTGCTTTAGTCAGTCTCCATAGCTTTGTGGTGTCTCTCTCTAAATTAAACCCTGCCGTCTTTTCCCTCCAGCTTCTTCTTTTGGCCTCCAGCTTGGTCTTTAGATACCTGGCTTTAGTTTGTTGTAGCGTGAAGTGGTTTTCATGACAGGGATTACCTCTGCATCTTCTCTAGCCTTGTCTAGTTTATCATGTGCTGCTTGCAGTTCTGTTGTCCAGTAGGGGCTGTAGTTTTTCCTGAACCCTCGAGGAATCGCTTCGTTGGCAGCCTTGAGGATACTTGAATTAAATTCCTTGACCACATTGTTAATGTGTCTCCCTTCTACTGATATATTTTGGGTAACTCCATTGGAATGAATGCCGAACAGACTCCAATTTGCCTTTTTGTAGTTCCACCTTGGATGTTGAGGTGAACTTGTCGAAATACTTCCAGAAAGTGAGGACTGGGCGGTGGTCGCTTCCTCCTAACTGCGATCCGACCACTCTACTGAGGTTTCTGTGAATGTCTTCTGTACAAAATGCCAAGTCCGGCTTTGTTGTCGAGTGCCACCGGCGCGAGTAGAAGGTAGGCTGATCTGTGGGATCGTTGACAAGTAAAAGGTGCTTTTCATCTTGCCATGCTTCAATGTCTTCTTGTTTATCAAGTGTTCTGTATCCCCAGCTCTGGGACTGGCTATTAAAATCTCCTGCAATGAGGAAGTGGCAGTCCGGGACCTGGATTGTGTCAAGTGAGAGATTCTTGTCATTAGGGCAGTAATAATTGACAATGGTAATCACAGAGTTGCTGGTTGTTACCTTGATCTTGATATATTCTACCTCTTCCATAAAGGTTTTGATCTGGCTGGCATTGACGCTGTTTCGGACCAAGGTGATCACCCCGCCTTTCTTTCTTCCTCTTCGGTCACACCCGAAAAATCTGGTAACCTCTGATCTTAAATGGCTTTCCTTCTTGCAGGTGTGTCTCTTGGATGCAGCAGATATCAATGTCGTTTTCGTACAAGAACCGTTCGAGCTCTGATTTCTTGTTGGTAGGCTTGCACGATTTTTGCTTTGAAACAGCGCGCTCGATTTTATTTTAAAAATCGCGATTTTCGATCAAATCGTGGGTCCAAATTCCCAAAAGTATAAACCGGGGTAACGTGACTTGTTTCTATAAAATGTTGAAATAAATGATACAAAAATATCACGAAATTAGAACACATTTTCATGCGACGAATTCTTACCATCCTACGTCTATGTTTAATGTATACATTATATCCATCATCGCGGGAGTGAAATTATTAATTGGGACCGCTTAAATATTGCGTATAGTTTAATAAGATAAAATGTCGCCGAGAAAGAAAATAAAAACTACATGATGTATCAGCTTCCGCTTATAGCCTCCCTTTGTAGGATGAGTTTAGGTCATTACCTGAGTAATGGGAAGACGCTAATATTAGTACCCGGGAAGATACTGCGCAATCCACATACATAGGACTTCAGCTTTGAGTAGGTACGAGTGTAACGGCGTAAACTCGTCCTTTCGTGCAGTTTATAGTTGCTTTCAGAATGTACGATTTACATTTAAGAGTAATCAACAGAACGCACAGTTCAAAATCAAACAATCTGGAATGCTCTTTATTTTCTTTAATTTGACACGACAACCGAATCAAAAAGGAAAAATTATTACACCGCCTGAAATTGCTAACTCTAAAATTAAAAAGAATTATGTTCACTGATTGCCTAACACTTTGCAACTAAGTATATACTTGGCATTTGACGACAGACTCAGGGTCTGCAGCGAAAGAAAGAAAATTATATGGCGATTTGACGGAGTAACTAGCTGGCTTTCTCAATGACAAAGGTGTTACCTCGCTATTGTTAGCTTGTTTATTGTAGTGCTTTGTGTTGTGATTAGTACGGCAGGATATAAACACAAGGAACACAGGCGTGAGTCGATTTTAATTGTACTCATGTACTGATAAAATGCGACAAAAAAGTACACACTTCAGATTTTAAGATAAGGTGAAATTTTTGACGATTTTTCGATTTTTCCTCAATTACATGGTAAAAATCACGATTTTAAAAATAAATCGAACTTCACGATTAAATCGAAGTCGCGCAACCCTACTTGTTGGTAACCCTTTCTGCATTCCAGTGCATGATGTTGATATTGGGGTTCTCTTTGGGTTTGGTCTTCTCTTTCGGTTGGCCAGTAGCTCTCCATCCTTGTCCCCTGGCTCCACACGACGAGTTGATGGGATCTCCCTCCAGTAGCTGAGGGTGGGCTCCTTCGAGGCGTGGAGCCCGGCGCTGCACCTGCCTCGCGGATCCTCACAGGGCAAGCACCATTTCGGTTGATTCGATCTCCAAGTGTTATTTCATTAGTGTTGTGCATAATGCTCTGGTTAGCCCCTCCAAATACATGTCTGGATTGACACCCAGTGGGTTACACCCCTGCGCCACGTTGAGGCCGAGCATATAGTCTTAAACAGGGGGTAGTGAATTGATATGTGGTAATATCAACTACGCCATATATGCGTTTAATGCTAGATGAAACAAAGGACCTGTATTGCTCACCTGAAATTATTAGGGGGTGTGTGTGTGTAGGTGGGTATGAATTTTGATGGCGTTTATCGGATCCCTGTTTAGCAGGTTCAATTCACGCCACGACAGTGCTGAGAAGACATTTTAAATTTCCCATTGCTTTAGTATGGGAGCTTTTGGTGGAAAAATTATCCAAAATGGACACCAAACCATTTATCCGACAGTTTCGAAAATGGCAAATTTGAGATCAGAACACCCAAAAACATATACAAAAGCAATTTCGTCCTCAAAATCCATCAAATAAAAAATCCAATATGGCCACCAAACACGCTAAATTTTGATTGGCACACGGTGGCCATGTTTTTTGACGGATCAACTTCCTTTGAACAATCCTTAATGGCCCTTTGTCTCTCATCTCCAAAATTTCGGCCTGATCCCTTTAGTGGTTCTGGAGAAAAAATAGTTTTCAGGAAAACTAGGTCATCCAAGATAGCTGACGAACTGCTTGGCCAATCAAGTTTTCGTGAACAAATTGACTCCGCTCTCGCCCTAGATGATATTTCATGAGTTCTGAATCGTTCCCCCAAGCGGTTTCGGAGAAGATTTTTAGACATTTCTAAAAATTGGTGGAATTTTAAGATGGCCACCTGCCAAATTGGCTGATCGCCTTCGTTTGAATAAACTTGAATCCCTATGCCCTAAGGATGCTTCTTGCCAATATAATTCAAATTGGCCCAGTAGTTCTTGAAAAGTCGCTTAAAGGAAAAGTTAACGGATGGATGAACACACAACGAATGGTTGCCATAGCATAAGCTCACTTGGCCTTTCAGGCAAGGTGAGCTAAATATGCACCGCAAAGAAATATTCAGCACTGTTTATGTTGTTTTATATTACCACATTCTGGACAATAAATTTATATAATAAAGAACAAGAATTCCGCGGAATTAAATGTTTCCCCTGTCTCCTGTTTGTCACAGTTACCTTGACCCTTGACCTTCTGCCATCAATGTTATCATGCTGCTTCCTAAGATTATAGGTAACCAGGTCTCCAAGTTTAGTTGCAATAGGCTTAACCAATCCAGAAATATAAGCTGAAAGGTTTTGCTAAATGCAAAAACTTAATGTTGAAAAAGCAGAGTTCTGTATTGCCCTTTGACCGTGTGACCCCAACATCATCATGCTGCTCCTAACATTATATGTAACCATGTATCCAAGTTCAGTTGCAATAGGCTTAACCAATCCTGAAATATAAGCTGATAAGTTTTGCTAAACGCAAAAAACTTAATGTTGAAATAACAGAGTTCTGTATCAAGGTCACATCGCAGTGACTTTGACCTTGTGACCCCAACATCATCATGCTGCTTCCTATTATTATAGGTAACCATGTATCCAAGCTTAGTTGCAATAGGCTTAACCAATCCTGAAATATAAGCTGAGAAGTTTTGCTAAACGCAAAAACTTAATGTTGACGCCGCAGCCGCCTTCGCAGGGGAGACAAAAATTAGTTATCTCTCCAGGATGTAGAAATTGTTTGAGTGTAGCTTTCCCGGAGAGGTAACTAATTTTTCTTTTTCTTTATTATCATCCTGGGATCGGGACCAACTTTTTCAGAAATAAATTTAAAGTTTTCCAAAATTTCCATAACATACAGTTGGTATATATTCGCATGCCAAAAATGATCATTTAGAGGAATAAAACTACAAAATTTGAATTTAAAAGTTTGGATTTTAGCAGATTTCACATTTAACTCAAATCATGCCTTGTTTTGCAATCACATTCTGTGACTTAATTTAACCATCTGTGATTGATTGTAGAGTTTCCTGTGAATTGATTAATTATCAAAAGATAGTTAGTATTATTCAATTTTCACATTACGAGAGAAATAGACACACTCATGAGTACCTGTATGATTTCTTTGATAAAGTCTGGTTTCTTGTAGTCTGTTCCATCACGGACAGTGCCAACAACTTCAAAACAGCCTTCCTTTTTTGGTGGAATAAATCCACTGTCCACAGATTTAAGATCATCATCTTCTTCAACTTCTTCTAGAGTTGAGCCAACTACACTATTTGATAGAAACTGCAATAAAATTTATATGCATCATTTTACACATAACAAGAAAGATTTCCCTTATCAGGATTGAATTTACGTTATATTCAGGCAAAAAACATAGAAAATGTCTGTCATTGAAAACTGTATCTAGGCGTACATAATTATTAAACTATTCAACTAAATTAATCATGATTACAAATAAATCTAATAGCGGAAGATCACAAAACAAATTAAACTATATTGTTTTGTCTATGATGCGTCATCACAAATCCCAACATTCAGCGATTTGACCTTTTGATCCACTGGGGAGGAAGTCAAATGTAAATTATGCCTCATCCACACTGAAATCATATGTATCAAGGATGGCAAAGTCTTATAACACATTTATTAGTATTGACACTGAGGTGGGGGGGGGGGGGGGTTTCGTCTTGTCGAACTTTCCCGCACATATTTCAATGCAGCAGCAAGCTAACAGGTGAAAAGCACCGGCGATAGACCATCTCCCTGTGGGGAGCCGATTGATGTCTCAAACTCTACAGACGTCACTGACTTGACTTGTACTTTCAGCTTGGTGTCTGCAAGCAGTAGTCTCACTAGACATAGCTCATCTTAATTGCAACTGGCATGGCATAGTACATCTAGGATCCTTGAAAGCTTAATTGTGTCGAAGGCTTGTGACATGCTAATGCCCATTTGGTGGAAACCCAAGTGTTTGGACATGACTACCTACACAAGCATACGTTGAGCCCATACAATGTCTGCACAGCTGCGTCCATGTTTGAAGCCACTTTGACATGATTCGGTGAAGTCATCGGTCTTGTCTCGGATGCGGCATAGAGTAAAATTAGATAGGATTTTCTGTATGCTGTTGAGGAGCACAATGGGCCGTAGACTGGTTGGGGGTGGGGCAGCCAGGTGGCTTCTTGGGCTTGGGTAGTGTGATAAGGGTGCCTTGGCCTACAGCATCGATGGGAAGGTGGGGCATAAAAGCTGAATTGATTAAGTGTGTGATCGGTTTTGAGATAATGTCACTTGCATATTTGAATAGTTCATTGCTCATGCCATCAGGTCCAGATGTACGTCCATTTTTCAGGGCTTTAAGTGCTTTATCAACTTCGGCTGTTTTAATTCATGTTAGTAATGGCCTGGGGTTGCCTGAGAACGGGTGCAAGGGCGAGGAAAAGAAACCCCTTGACGAACTTCTCCCAATAGCTGCACCCAAACTAAAAATTGAGAATCACTTTTTGAATGAATCCAAAATAGAGTTCACCCACATATACCTATTTACAAAGCATGAAACTAAAGAAAATGACGATCCACATCGTGGCGGCGAACCGTGGAGGAAAAGTAAAATCCTGCACTGCTTTGCAGTACTGCTGACATTGCTGTGTCATGGGGAACATATCTTTCCAGTCATTCTGGAAACTATGGATTCATAAATCAAAGATGCCCTTGATAAAAAAGCTATGTTTATACAATATATACAGTATAACTGTAACAGCTGGGCAGCTCCAAAGGCAGTTCTGGCAAACTCGGTGCCTGCCACTGCAAACAGCTATGCACAATCACTGGACACCGATGGACAGACAGCATAATTTCCAATGATGCCCTATACAAGATGTGTAATACGTTGCCGCTGTCTGTAAAAGTCACTCAGCAAAGATGGTCCATGTTTGGCCATGTGCTAAGGATACCAGAGGAGACAATAGCACAGAGAGCCTTGGAATTCTCCCTACTCATGGCCAGCAAATACAAAGCTAGGAAAGGACATCATTGCATAAATCTGCTACGCGTGCTATGAGGTCACCTCAAGAAAGCAGGACTCGGTACACTCAAGTCAAGATGGGACCTGAGGAAGCTAAGGATTTGGGCTGAGGACAAGACACAGTGGGCAAAAGCGAAGAAGGACTGATTGCGGCTGTAGGATGTTTCTACTACTACAGCTGCAGAATACAGTAATTATACATATATTAGTATGCTACTAATTAAAAACTTTGTTTATTACTCATATAATATCAGGGTTTGTACACCTTTCTATGTTTTTATTAATGTTGTGAGCTTTTCTCCCACATATTGTTTGTGGCAGATTTTGCAGTTTAGTAGGTAAATGATGTTCCTGGTTTGGCAATTGCCTATGATTTTGGCAGTGTACGAGTTTCGTGTGAGAACTTTTGAGAAAAACAGCATATTGCTAGCACATTGTGCAATTCTTAGTCTTGCAAGCCGGTAGTGGGTCTATGTGCGTCTTTCGGGGGGTGGGGGGGGGGTGGGGTGGGGGGGGGGGGGGGGGGTGGGGTGGAATGGAAGCTTAACCCTGACTATGGTGTCTTTGATTGTTCTATTCCTCCAGAAACCAAATAGGGAATGCGGCTCTGCTTTGGATTGTTTCTAAGAATGGCCAGTATTTGTTGATGGTATTTTTGAAAAAGATGCCGCTGCGTGTGTATTCACAGACGAAGATTGGTCTGTTCTCTGTTATTGATGTTGCGGCTTTTGTGCGTGGTATCAGTAGGGATTGAAGGTCCTGTTGTCTAGCTTTTGTTCAAGCAACAGTCAGGATATCTGTGGGATTGAAGGAAATTTCAACTTCCCTTTCTCCGAGACCTAACAATACTTACTATTACATTACTTATTGAATAACAGCTCTACAGAAGCTGTGCCCTAAGAATCTTCAGATCTAGAAAGCTCTACCGGCTCCTGGAACCAGGTACCTGTCCTCAACAAATGGGTACCCGCCACCATAAGCCGCCATATTGTTTGCATAGCTACCAAACAAGAAACAACTCATGGCTTGCCTCTGTGGGGCTGGGAGGCAGGGTCCGTAATGTAATGGTAAGTATTGTTAGATCTCGGAGAAAGGGAAATTGTAATTTTCTTCATTCTCCTTTGATCAATACTTACCATTACATTACCTGGGATAATCACAACGTACTGAGTCAGTCCGTGTATGGTGCGCGAGTCAGCCCAGGGAAGGTGCTGACTCTTACCCTGTTGGCTTCATTGTGTGGAGCTGCTGTATCCAATGGAACTCTTTTTGCTTTCTCCATTTAGTGGAGGCTTCGTCATCAGGGTCTGAGGAGAGAACCTGTATTATTCTGAATTGCATACATATTTTAAATGTGCGCAGTGTCTCTCCTACGTATTGTTTCCTGCATGTGGTGCAAGTTAGTAAGCAGACGACCTTCCTTGTTTGGCAATTGCCAATAATTTTGGATTTGTATGATAATCCAGTGTGGGAGCTGGAGAAGAATTTATGTTTCTGCATTTTTTGGCAAACATTGCAGTTTTTTGTTTTGCATGGTGTTAAAGGGTTTCTATGGGGAGGTATATGCCGGTTGTTGGATGTTTCGCTCTTACTATTGAGTCTTTGATAGTTTTGTTCCTTCTAAAACCGAAGAGTGGCGGTTCTGGGAAGGTTGCTCTGCATCTGCTGCTTGCTTCCAAGATTGGCCAATATTTTTTGATGGTATTCTTGAGAAAGATACCTGTCCTATTGAAATCACATACGAAGACCGGTTTGAGTTGTGTGGTGTTTCTGGGTGTCTTGGCTGTGGGGTGTAGGAGTTCTGTTCTGATTTTTGCACTGGCTTTTGTCCTGGCATTGTTCAGAATGGTGTGTGGGTATCCCCTGTCTGCAAAATGGTTGAGGAGGGCCAGACTGTTCCTGTCATAGTCCTCTGTGTGGGTGCAGATTCTTCTGAGTCTTAAAAACTGTCTGTATGGGGACGAGTCCTTACAGTTGGATGGGTGCTCTGAAGAACAATGGAGGCATCCGTGCATGTCTGTAGGTTTTATATAGATATCAAAGGTGTCCAGGAAGGAGACATGTTCCCATAACGATTCCATAGTGAATTTGATACTATGGTGAGAGGAATTCATGAAGGTGACGAAAGCATTCAGGGCGTCTGTGCCATGTTCCCAGACCATAAAAATGTCGTCTATCATCTATGTATCTGATGTATAATGACAACTGGAAATGCGCCCGGTTTAGAGGTTTGGTTCCTAGATCTGCCATGAAGTTGCATGTAAAAGTGCATGCTGCTTTACTGCCCATGGCGGTTCCTCCTATCTGCAGGTAGTGGACACTATTGAACTTGAAGTTATTCCATTCTAAAACTAGTTTTAGAAGGTTTAGTAGTCCCTGTATGGCGAGGTCTCCTGGGAGTCCATGTTTCTGACAGAACCTGGCTACCCCTCTCAGGCCCTCATTGTTGGGTATGTTTGTATAGAGTGAAGTTATGTCCATGGTGACCAGTAGGGTGCCTGGTGGTGTTGGTCCGTATTCTTCTACATTATTTATGAAGTCTGTGGTGTCTTTCACATAGGATTTGATTTTAGTGACGTGTACTTTGATGTGTTCGTCGACAAAGCTGCTGATTCGCTCTGTGGGCCAACCAATGCCACTGATGATTGGTCTGCCCGGGATTTAAACGAAATCTAGGATTTCTTTTTTCACGAGAGAGTTGATACTTACCTCCCTAATACTTTTGATATTGCTAAATATTGGCTTTCACTCAATAAACACTCAGATTTAAAACAGTTAGGTGCCCCTACTGGGCAGGGAGTCAGAGCGTAGTCTGGCGGATGCCAGCCCCACCACCGCGCATGCGCAGACTAGCACTTCCTCTGACTAGATTATTGGCTGACACACATGCAACTATTAAGAGCCTGAAGACCGAGCCTCTGTGGGGTGGAGAGGCCGGGTCCGTATCTAGGGAGGTAAGTATCAACTCTCTCGTGAAAAAAGAAATCCTAGATTTCGTTTATTTCACTTCAAGAGTATACTTACCTCCTCAATACTTTTGATATTGCCAGAATTCGAAAGTGAATCTGGCGGGAGGGAGGCGAGGTCAAAAGACCAGCTCATCCCTATACGCTTTTCTGCGTTTAAGGCACTTAAACATCTGAAACTGTAAGAAAAAACAGTCAGGATTTGACTAACCATCGGATAACACGACCGATGTATGAGAGATGACCGAATGTCATATGCGCTCCCCCCCCTCCTTCCTGGGAGGAAGAGTCGACTGACCTCAATGTCCTATACGCTCTCTACGTACAAGTGCCATGTACTACAGGACAGAGACGAAAAAGCTCCATTTTCGTAACTCTCAACAATGAACCACACAAATACACAAACCATCACCATATTAATAACGGGTAATCGTGACAATACAATCAACAACGGACAACACATGAACAAGACTGACCTTGTTGAAAATGGCTGCTGACATCATCTTCCCATCGGTAAAGACTGATGCAGGCCCAAAAAAGTGGGTGTTTCCATAAATTAATTGTGATATATATAAGTAATGAGGAAATCACCTCAAAAAATATAAACCGATTTATTTTTTCAAAACCGACAAGGCGAGAGGATTAGAGGTGTCACGGAGATAATGGTCTGTAAAACTTGACTCACAGTGCCACTGAGCCACCGACATAATATCATCCACAGGGACCCCATTAAATAGGGCCGTGGATGTCACTACGCCGCGGACACTGTGAGCCTTGGCCACGTCAACCTGCTTCCCGGTGGCGGATTTATGGCAAAACTGAATGCATTCCACAATCCACCTGGAAATGGTGTCCTTAGAAGCCCTCCCATGGGGTTCAATATATGACAACCATAACGCTGACTGGTCGGTGCGCCATGCCGCCGTACGTTGTTTGTACCGGCGCAGCGCCCGGACGGGACACCATGCTTTAGAATTAGGATCATATCTAGTTAAAGCAGGCAAAATAATAGGTTGACCTGGATATTTCAACGACTGATTTTTAGCCAAGAAATTAATCCTAGGTAGCAGCTTAAGGCCTTCCCCTGAAACCACAAAACGGTCATCCTCGGCTGATAAGGCATGAATCTCACTCCTACGCCTAGCCGAGGCCGCAGCAATTAAAAACACAGTCTTCAGTGTTAATAGTTTCATAGAAATGGAACTAAGTGGTTCAAAAGGCTTATCACCTAGTACTTGAAGCACTAGCGATAAACTCCAAGACGGAATCACAGGAGGATTCCTTGGTCTTAGATTGCCCATGCCTTTAATTAATACATTCAATGTATTTACTTCATCACTTCCCCTCTTAGCCAAGCAAGGAATAACAGACATTAATGCTGACTTATAACCAGCAATAGAGTTAGGCTTGAGGCTATAGGCATCATAGAGGTGACAGAGGAAATCAGCTACTACTTGAATAGATGAATCCATTGGATCAATACATCTTTTTGAGCACCATTCTGCAAATCTGTTGATTTTATAATTATATGCTCTGGAGGTTGACCCCCTCCTGGCTTTGGCCATAAACATGGCTGCTTGCTCAGAAAAGCCCTCCTTAATTCTAGATTCCTTGACAACATCCACGCAGTCAATCTGAACATTGACGGATTGTTGTGAAGGGCCTTGCCCTGGAAGATAATATCGTCCATCAGAGGCAGAGGAACCGGATTGCAGACCAGAAGGTCCAGCAGATCCGTATACCATGATCGGCTTGGCCAATCCGGGGCGATCAGAAGCACTTGGCATTCCTCTTGTCTGATTTTCTGAAGAATTTTTGGAATCAGGATTGCTGGAGGGAATGCGTATGCATACATTCTCCCCCAGCTGATAGCTAACGCATCTGTTGCGAAAGCGCTTGGATCCGGAATCGGAGAGACGTACGTCGTCATCTTCGCATTCTTCTTCGTTGCGAACAAATCGATGTTGGGTTTCCCCCAATGGTCGAACAGACGATCCGCCACACATTGATTTAGTTGCCATTCCGTGGGTAAAACACTCATCCTTCGGCTCAATGAGTCTGCTAGCAGGTTTAACCTTCCCGGAATATGAACTGCTTTCAAGGTAATCTGGTGATCCAGACACCAACAAAGCAGTTTCCATGTCATCATACAGAGACTGGGCGACTTCGTTCCGCCCTGGCGGTTTATGTAAGTCACAACTGTTGAGTTGTCTGAACGAATAAGAACAATCTTGCCCTGAACTTTCTGTAAGAAATGTTCCAGGCCCAGGACTACTGCTCTTAGCTCCAGTAGATTTATATGTTCCTGTGACTGTTCCAGATTCCAAAGCCCTGATATCGTGGATTCTTCCAGGCAAGCTCCCCAGCCCTCCATCGATGCATCTGTATACACAGTCACCTGAGGGTGGGGAGGGGTTAGCAAAACCCCCGGTAAGAGATTCTCTGTATTCAACCACCATTGCAGGTGGTGAATCAGAGGCGCCAACACTGACACATTCGAGTCCAGCGAACCTGTACTCTGGGTCCATTGTGTCATGAGAAACAACTGGATCGGCCGCCTGCATAAGGCGGCCTGAGGAATGACTGGTTCCAACGAAACCATCAACCCCAGCATTCTCAAGGAAACCCGTGCCAGGACATGACGACTGTCGCACACTGACTGAATCAACGAGATGAGTATTTGAACTCTCTCCTGAGTAGGATAAACATATCCTGTCTCCAGATCGAAGAACATCCCCAGGTAAACAAACTTCTGGGATGGAGTCAGCTCTGATTTTGGGAAATTGATCATCCAGCCCAAGTCTGTGAGAATTTTCAAAACAATCTCCAGATTGGCGGACAAACTTTCCCGGGTGTGCGCTTTCAACAGCCAGTCGTCTATGTACGTGTGGACTGCTATGCTTCTCCTGCGGAGGTATGCTGTGATCGCAAGAACCACACGGGTGAAAACCCGAGGAGCCGTGGAAATTCCGAAGGGCAACACCCTGAATTCCCACTGTCTGCCCTGGAATGCAAATCTCAGGAAGCGACAGAAACTCCTGTGGATGGGGATGTGGAAATAAGCGTCCTTCAAATCTATCGACGCCGTCCACATCCCCCTCTCCAACCCCGCCAACACCGAGCGCACCGTTTCCATCTTGAAACTGGGCGTCTCGATGAACTTGTTCAATGGCTTGAGGTTGAGAATCGGTCTCCACCCACCGGTGCGTTTTGTTACCAAGAACAGGGTTGAATAGAAGCCCGGACACCTTTGTGCCGGCTGAATAGCTCCTTTTTGTACGAGGGAATTTATCTCCTCCTCGATACACAACCTTTGATCTGGATCTCTCGGAATGGGAGTCCAGACTGGCACCAGAGACAGTCGCGACGGCGGGCCTGTCATCCACTCTGGATGATACCCCACGGAAAGCCATCGCAAGACTAAACGGTCCTGAGTTAACCGTTCCCACTCTTGCATGTGGTCGGCTAGCCGGCCTCCCACCGGTCCACCTAGGGACCGCGGTGGACACAAGGCATGCAAGAGCGGCACTGTCTCCGTCGCCATACACACCGGCGTGGTCCTTACCGCGGTAAGCGCCCTGTCAGGAACGATAACCACGCCCAGATCCTCGCGCGACCCGCCCCGCCCCGCGCGCACCTCGGTGCACGGGCGGCTGCCTGGCTGACGGCGGCTGAGGAGCCTGCGCCCCCCTCACTGCTGGCCGAATCGCACGCGGCCGAGGCCGGCGCTGCGACGGCGGCTGGCCTCTGACTTGGCCAGCACCACCTCGAGCCTGCAGGGGACGATACGCAGGGGCCGCGGCGCGAACGTTAGCACGACGCAGTACCTCAAACTGTTCGCGCAGCGCCCTCTGGTTATTCACCAGGGTGACCGTCTCCTGGAGGTGGCGACATCCCTCACCTCCAAAAAGACCAGGACCCGTCATAGGCGTACGGAGTAGCCTATTATACAGGTCCTGAGACGGGCACAGATTGTCCAGGGCAAATGTGCGTCTTGCCCTGACACTCCTGGTCACCGCCCGCGTCATACAGTCCAGCGCCAGGTTAATACCATCCTGGATGGTTCGCTGGACCGCGAGCGGGCCTGGCTGGCGCGATGCGGATGCCGTTACTACCCCCTGTAACAGCTGGGAGACGTGGGACAGAGCGGCAATCGAAGCCCTCCCACTCTCCTCCGCATCACGCAACGCGGTATTCGCCGAACGCAACGCGTTCGCGCACAAGACCCCCGCGTCAGAACGGGAGCCTGGCCGCGTATCCTCACCCAAAGCCGCGTGGTCATCCACGCTGGGCTTGGGTACCACACCGTACCGCTGGTAGTCCAGGGGCACGATGCGACAACGCCTGGCCACCTCGCGAGGGGCCTTCGCGAGACGTCCACTCGTGTTAATGGACGCCTCCGCCGCCTTGAACATGTCAACGACATGCTCCGCCAGCGGCAGAGAAGGCATAGCGTTAGCAGTTGGTTTCCCAGCTAACCACGGCGTGTGAACACGGTGGCTAGCCGACTGCTCCACGGGCAGATCAGGCCTAACGCTCACCAACCACTGGCAAGCGTCATACCAATCCTCCTCCGTGGCTAACTGCGAGCGCTCTACAAGACGGGGTCCTTCGTCTTCCTCCTGAGCGCAAGCAGTAGAGCTTGACGGCGGGTACGCTGATACACCTGGCAAGCCAGGGAAAACATGCGGGCCTGACAGCACCGGCATGAGAATATCACTGGTTTGACCAGGAGCAGGCACCGCGGTAGAGCGCGGGGTATATATAGCCCTACCACGGGCCCGGCCAGCACCAGCTACACTCTCGGCAAGCCGAGGTATGCGGTACCGCTGGCCATCAGCAGCGCCCTGGGCCACCACCTGAACCGCGGACCTTACTCCAGGGTGAGTAATACCGTGGAAAAAAGCGCCTGTATTCCCCGCGAGGGGTGCACAAACGTCTTCATCCATGTCCACGTCGTCAGACGGCGACCCTAGCAGGTAATCCTCATCACCCTGGTCAGAAAGATTAGACCCCGGGTCAGCAAAGAGAGCTAACCCGGGCTGACCAGGAACGGTGCCATAGGAGGTACTGGCCACCGCGGCGTGCGGATACCCCTGGACTGATAAGCAGCCAGCGGGTTCCAGCGACAACCGTCCACGGTCCCCTATCGGCGCGGCAATAAGCCTGCTGCCAGGGCCGTGGAACGCCCCCTCTAATGGGGCCACCTCTGAATCGTCGGACAACGGAAGCGGACTAAGGAAAATCGATCCAGAGGCGGGGATTACCTGCTCCGAAGCCGATGATGAGGACAATAAAGGATCTGGTCCAGGAAGCATGCCACGAAGCAACCCTGGAACCAAATCTTTTATTGTCCTCTTCATCTCTCCCAACATCTCGGTCCGGAAGGTCTCCATATCCACCGCGGACGAGACCTTCCCCTTACCCTTCCTACTTACAACCTCTCGTTTCCGCTTCTTCTTCTTCTCCTCCTCTACCACCTTGTCCGTCACCTGTAAGCAGCACAAGAATTCGGACATTAACTCGCCCCCCCAGTGCTTACATATGTCACAATTAATCAATGGACCACAAGGGCTACATCGATAACACAGATGCGGCCAGAACTTCACATGCATAAAACGTCCACAGGACGCGCAACCCGGTCCCTGAAACAGGGCAAAGGACAAGGAGTATGAGCAACTAGTTAAGCTTAGAAACTCAATCCAACTCAAGGAGAAGGAAAACGATCATAAAGATCAATATACATCAAAAACCAGCCTAGCGCTTGAATTGCTAATAAATACATAGCCAGCTGATTATGACGTCATTAATCCCGTGACAGGAAAAAATTCGATCCCAACAAAACATCCAAGTGCAAAGACGAATTGTATGCTGAATGGATAAGTTGACTACACAACCATCAGATACATATAGATAACTCTTTTCTGGCAAAAATGTTAATTATCTCCCTTTGATTGTTTACAATAATTAACATCACCACATTATCAATAACTAGATACCTGACACTTTGTATAGACAAACCATCCAACGTGACGAACCGGAAACTCCACCATCTGCACGCCTCTTAACTCTCTCCACCTCATGGGGAAGGAATTGGATCAAGAGGGCAAAGTGAGAAGACCTTTATACCAGGCCTCCAACTCACTGGACATAATTTTTCATTTGGTTAGATAACCTAACAGTGTTAGTAGGAAATGGAACCATGGTGGAGAGAATACTAATTCTCTGGTACTGTGACGTCACCACCTAGCGTCATACAGACCTGTGGACATAAACAGAAAGAGAAATTAGTCCTAGGTAGCACCGAGTTGATAAAACCCAACCAACCAAGGCGCCTATCACGGTAAACGCGAGTCCCGGAAACACAATACACCGGGAAGAAAACTCGCTAATTTTACTAGAAGTCACCTGATTTAAAGGTCCAACGTCCTCCTGTGGCGAAGTGTATCCTCCCGCCATCCAAATCAGGTCTTATCACTTCCAAAATAACACCAATAAAAACGTTAAAGAGCAAGAAAAGCCTATGACTCAAAAAACATGTGTGTTCTCTTTGCCAATAATCTAGCAAAGAGGAAGTGCTAGTCTGCGCATGCGCGGTGGTGGGGCTGGCATCCGCCAGACTACGCTCTGACTCCCTGCCCAGTAGGGGCACCTAACTGTTTTAAATCTGAGTGTTTATTGAGTGAAAGCCAATATTTAGCAATATCAAAAGTATTAGGGAGGTAAGTATACTCTTGAAGTGAAAAGTCCATTTTGTTTTTGCTTGTGGACATTTGGCAGAAGATAGAACCTGGCCATTTTGGGCGGGTTTGGGATCAGGTTGTCGGTGGCTGTGGGGTCGATTTCCCCATCCCTGACTAGTTGATCCAGATGTTTTTCTACCAGATCAGTGTGCTTAAGTGAGGTCTGAGTCGACCTTTTTGTAGAATCTGGGATCAGCTAGTTGACGTTTGGCTTCCATTATGTAGTCAGTTTTGACTTGGACTACTGTGGCTTGTCCTTTGTCTGCTTTTTTTTTATCACGATTGTATGATTCTATTACAAACTGTCTAAAGTGGTTTGTTCTGTGGCAGTTAGATTGCTCTTATGCGAGCGCCTGTGGACATGTTTACTAAAGTCATACCTGATTGCTTTGAAAAAAAGCTTCGAATGGCGCATCCATTGTGGGTGGCGGCATTGAATTTTTTTTGGCGGCAAGTTTTCTGATTATGACGTCCTGGAAACTGAGGATGGTTGGCACCGGTGGAGTGTCCCTGGTGCCAGCTCTCACCTGTATGAGTGTGTGGTGGATGCAGGCTTCGTGTAAAAAAGTGTATAAGATGCATGCACCTGAAGAAAGCCTGTAAGTCTGTATACAGGTTACCCATTTGTGGTTCTGAGACTGATGGGCTAAAGCCCAGACCATTGTCTAGAAGACTGACAGTGCCCTGGCTTAGGGGTGAGTTTGAATAATTGAAAACAAAAGGAGAAACATAAATTTCATTGTCTTTGTTCACTGAATTGTTGTTACAGTTCAATTGAAAAGGTTTTACAGAGTATGAAAATTTTGTATTAAAACTATTGTTGACTGTTGTTGTAGCCGGTGGTGTGCCAAGGTTTAGTCATCTCCTTGTGTCCGCCAGGTTCTGTACTGCCTGTAGTAGGTCTTCTATCGCCTGGGTGCTTCTCATTCCCATTAGTGGAGCCGGGCTGTTGCGTGGACACCTGTAATCCTGTCCCCCGTAATGGTAGGCTCGGTCTGGTCTCGGTGCTTGCCTCTGTCTCTGGTCTGGTCAGCGGTTTGTGCCTCTGGGACCCCTCAGTTGTTGGTGGCGGCCAGTTCGGTTGCGTGATGGTCGTCTAGGACTGGGTGACCGGTGTAGGCATCCGTGCCTTACTGTGGTCGTGGATATGGCCAGCTCTGTCTCCATGGTGGTGGTGCTGTCATTGCAGCGTTCAGAGGCTGTCTTGAGCCCTTTAACCACCTGATACTGTTGCGCTAGCTTCTTTGTGGTATGTTCCAGCACTGCTTTCATGAGCATGGTTTCGAAACACTTGATGCGGCCCACCCAGTCGTGTTTGAAATCGGTATCGTCCGATTCTGGGCTCCAGATTATTCTAGTGCGGAGCATAATTGGTGGTGAACCATACACGGACTGACCCCATACGTTGTTATTATCCTTTATTAAAGAGGTGACTCCCCGACCCATTCTTTCAGACAATTGAAATATAACCATACATCCTATGATGCCACCACGGTCGCCATACGACGTCATATATACGTAGACATCACCTACCAAGATTCTTCATCACTTGTCAAACAGTACTAGAAAGTTTACCATGGCAGAATTCTACTGCCAGAAATGTGACAAAGTTTATGCGCATAAGAACAGTCTAAAAAGACATGAGGACAGCAGACACACGGACCTACCAGCCTGGACGTGCGACTGGTGTGTAGTCCCTATCAAGAGGGCGGGATACATGAGGGGTCATCTACAATGGCAAAACTCACAAAAACAGACCATAACCAAACACTGTGTAGCGAGGCTGACCATCGGACCATGGACATTATTCTTTCAAACCTGTGTTACAATCTCAATACCTCTTCAACCAACCCGGCAGCGAGCTCCACGTTCCATCACTGGACCCTCCCTAGCAGTAAATCTGCCATCAAGATGGCCACCCCAGACTCAGACGGCGACAGTCCTCCCAAACAGATGACCTTGCTATCAGGCTCCATAGAAAAGGACTCACCAAAGGGCCCTATGCACAAGTATAGCTCTACAACACAGAGATAAATGCTCTGCGCGCAGTCGCCCCCACCGTCACCATCATCGTCACCACCATTTTCAACTTTCATCAACATCTCTCAACCATCACATTTCCCAGAGATTAGCTTCAGCAGGATGTCCCTTGACATGCACGATTCGCAGTCCATCACGTAGCATGCCAGTAGCAACAATAGCCCATGCACAAATTCGCCGCAAGTGTCACCACATTCACCAGACATGGTGACCATGAGAAACGCCGATATTAACGCAGCCTGTGTTTTAACCCAGAACATTTTCTCAGGGAATCTCTTTAACCTGAATTGCCACCATTGTGCTGTCACCATCAGGCCAGAAAATAAGCATGCACCAGACCCGAAATGGGACAGGATCCTAACCATGATGGATGAAATGTGCGAGCATATCCAGTGATGTCACGACTGGGCTCACCATGCGCACCAGTCGCTTGTGCGCCGCCATCTTGAACATTTCAGATTTTTTATGTGTTTTTTTACAATTTATTCATACTCTTCTCACAAACAGAAATAACAAAGAACAAGAATACTCACCTGGAAGTTTTGGTCGTTTTTTTTTTTCATTTCATTCATTTTTTTCCATCTCCTCTCCAATCCCCTATTTTTCAGTCCCCCCCCCCTCGACATCTCCGAGATCTGGGTTTCCCCTAGTTTCTCTTTGACGTCATGATAGAATCACAGGCCCCAAAAATAGGGCTCAAATCCACATACCAACATGCGCCTCTGATGAGTTCCACTCAAGTAACGAAATGCCATAAGTCTGAATCAAGTATCAAGTGATGACTACACAGGTCACACCTTACAACCCTCCCCTCTCCCGAATCCAACCCTTTACTGTCACACAAAAAAGCAAGAAATTCGGTATAAACCACCAACATTTTTTCACAAAAACGCCACAACCAGCAATTTTTTTACTCAACCGCCAAAAAATCCAAACAAAACCGCCAAAAATTCTCAACCGGTAAAAACATACACAACCGGTAAAAACACCAACCGGTAAAAACAGCAACTAGAAAAAATCACAACCCTCACAACAATCACACTTTCCACCAAACGTGACATAACGAGTTGAACTCCTCTCGCCTGACCATGTCTGTTCTAACAATTTCTGCTTTTCAAAGTTACCAAAAGGAGACGAATAGTGTGGCCACTTGACTATCGTTTCAAAGCAGCTAAAGCGAGCGGATTGGCTGAGTCTGACATGTCCCTCATAGTAATCCGTGAAAGAGGATTCACAGTGCCATTGTGCAACGGCCATGATGTCCTCTAATAGGACACCATTGAATAGGGCGATCGAGGGGGTTATTCCTCTAACATTGTGAGCTCTAACACATTGCAGCTGGTGCCCAGTCGCAATCCCGTGGGTAGGTGCCAGACAGGTTTGGTGGTGGAAAATCCCACCACTCTGGCATGTACTCCTGGGATATCCATCCCAGGACCAGACTGTTTGACGTCACACCTCGCCAACCATCGACGAAACGCATGAGCCTTCCACCCACTCTAGACGCATTGACGCCTAATGCGGGTGTCTGGCTCGCGATCCGCTCCCGCCATCTCTTAACGAGAGAGAACCATTTTGGTCTTGGCTTGACTGGTCTAAATCGCACCGCTGTTCCAGATGCACAGGCACGGTCCAGGCAGATATGAAGGGAGCTACCATACCCTCAGGTACTATCAGCTCCCTTCTTTCCGCCCTTGGAGGACTTGCCCTTCCCCTTGCCCTTCCTGCCTCACGGGCGATCAGGAGCAACACTGGGGTGGGTAGGAGCCTCCACAACCATCCTCGCCTTCTTAGCTGCAGGCGGCCGCGACGGCCCAGCAATAGCAGAAGCTGGCTTGGCTTTTGCCTTGCTCTTGTGCTTCTTCTGTTTCTTGGAGAACGGTTGTACAGCTAACGGTTTAGCCACAGCCCCTAGTGTGTGCGCCTGTCGCACTAGTTCTAACTGTAGATTAACCGCCAACCGATTCTGCGCTATGTCAGCAGTATCCTCTAAGATGGCCCATGCTTGGCCACCAAAGATGCTAGGGCCATTCAAAGGCATTCCAAGCAAATGCTCCCAGACAGCCGTAGCTGGACGCATATGGTCAAGGACCATCTGCCTCCTGGATTTTGTAACTCACCCTTGCACTCTGGCCAAAGCATCCATCGACAGCACCAGGCCTTCATTGACACAAGACAGCACCACAGGTGGTACAGGGTGGCCTGCCCCAGCTTCAGCCCACACCGACTGAAGTAGGTGATAGGAGTGAATGACAGCACTCATTGCTGCCCTCACTCCCTCATCGCATAGGGACAAGACTTCTTCATGGTGCGCTTGAGATCTGCCCACAAGCGCCGGAGTGGAACCAACCACTCCATCACTCTGAACCCCAAGCACCCAGCGGTCATCCTCAGTGACTGCTGGAACCATGGAGCGCCCCCAGGGGTCGAAATGGATGCTCCACGATATTTTTTCGTACCACCTGACCCCGCGTCAGACCCGGCCAAGTCCTTCTGGGAAAGGAACTCAACCAACACCTTGATCGGCCACACTGAACAAACATTACACATATTAGTAACGTTACAGGAAGAACATCGAAAACAGACATGGTTTTTGTAGGCAACTTTCACAAATTTATGGCATTCGGAACAAGATGGCAGGGTAGGTTTGGCCTAAAAATAAGCACAAAACCTAAAATAAGCAAGCGGAACGAAACAGGAATGGAAGGCAGACAAATAATTTTCAAATATTTTGACCATAAATTAAATGTTAACCCTCCACCACCTCAAACCTGCAATGTTACAACAAAGATCGCATAATCTGGTGACAAGAACGATAGCAGAGATTAATACACCCATATACTGATCCTGACGGATGTATCACACGGCACCAGGAACCATATATCGAATAGCATTCGCGGTATATTTTAAGAATAAATTTCAAATTATACTCTCAAACCAAGACCAAAACGATATGTGAAGAAAACAACAAAATGAATAAGCAAACTGATGTAGAACACGGTAAAATCTATCTGGCATATTTCGTTGTCACCATCCGTCCCAGATTTGGGGTCAGAAATTGGGACATGCGACACAGACAAAATTTTAGAGACCTAAGTCCCCATAAATTTAGAAATTAACATGAACGAACACAACCTGAGATTCAGAACCTCCTTCCATGGTTAATCCAATATTCAGTGAAGCGAAAACACCTCAACTTAGGCACAGAAAACACTAAAAAACTCTAAGAAAACTAAGAAATTTCCAAATACAAAATGCATGTATAGCTCTTGTTGCTATGCAAATAAGCAAGCGGTATGAAACAGAAATGGAAGGCAGACAAATAATTTTCAAATATTTTGACAATAAATTAAAAGTTAACCGTCCGACACCCCACACCTGCAATGTTACAACCAAGATCGCGTAAGCTGGCGACAAGAAAGAAACACACCCATAAATTGATCCTGCAGGACGTATAAACACGCAACCAGGAACCATATCGGAAGCATTCGCGGTATATTTAAGAATTAATTAAAAAATTATACTACTCAAACAAAAGCCAAACGATACGTGAAGGAACAACAAAATGAATTAACATTACTGCTGCAGGACACGGGAAAACCGCAGAACACACATCTTAATCAAGAATTTTGATATAATCGATCAATGCAAACAGATCGTGATCACGCGCAAACCGTGACATTTAAATAAATTTAAAAGTTTCTGGGACATAAACGCATTCAGCACCATGAATAAGATGCGTGAATTCACCAAATAATCCGAGAAATAAAAGGGTGTGACGTCACCCGCTCGGACCATACGGTTGAACGACATAAGCCGATTTTAGTGTTAAAAAACCGTAAGCCAACGCCTAGTTTCATATTACTTCCCAATCGCCATTGGAATTTAAAGGAGGCGATCTTATCTGGCATATTTCGTTGTAACCACACGTCCCAGTTCTGGGGTCAGAAAATGGGACATGCAATGCACATATAGCTAGAGAAATAATTGTGTGGCTCCTTCCATAGTAAATCCCGTAATTTCAGAAACGAAACAGCAAATAAGCACAAAGAAAACTGAGTTAGTACCAATACAGACGGTAACACTACCACTTCCCTCTCTGGAGCAGGATTGATGCTGCTAGATGAACTCATATTTTGATAATAAAAGCGTAATAACAACGTAGTCTATGGTGATCTATGACTACATTGTTATTACGCAACTCAAGATAGACAGACTCGATATTCCCTTGGAAAGAAAACTCATTACTAAAGGATTTCTTCAAAAGCTACAACTCCCCATGTCTACACAATGGACTCTACCCACCATACTTCATACTTTCATCCACCGAAAAAGACAATTGTCAGTTTTGATCAACATATAAACGAAAAAATAAACAAAGCCAACCAAATAATGAGACTAATTAGATGCACATTTAATTATATAGATAAAGACAATTTCAAACACATATTTAAATCTCATATCGAATATAGGTAGTTTGGGCCCGTTCCTAAAAATATGTAAATGCGATCGAAAATGTCCAAGGTGTGCCCCTAAAATTATTTCAGGTATGCGTAACCTACCTTATAATGAAAGACTCAAAGAACTTTACTTACCAATACCCATAAAGACTACGTGGGGATATGATCAAAGTATACAAAATCCTTCACAACAAATATGATCAACCACCATCAGAATTTATAAAGCTCTGTGACAATAACACACCAGTCTAAACATTAAAAAAACTAGATCTGGGCTAAATATCAGAAAGTTTTCAATCCCTTCACGATGCACAGACCAATGGAACAAACTACCAGAATACATTATCAATGTGCCATAGATATCAAATCTTTTAAATCTAGACTAGAGAACCTATAGAGCAAGCATCCACTGCTATTCAATTTCGAATCTGAACCAATCTTTCATACCACCACCTGCATTAAATTTAAAGATTTACTAATAAACTATGAATGTGAAGATAACCAGCAGCTGAGTCAGCCGACCAGTATATACAGCCCAGAACTGACATCATGGGCGAGTTGATGCCTGCTATCAGGAGGATTCATGTGAGTATTGTTAGTAAGTGGACACAGATACGCGCAGGGATAGAGTCCAATTTACGGGCCATCGATGGTGGCGGATGAAATAACGCAAAATAATGCGACTGACGAGATAATACAAGATTTTAATCATTGTTAAGGGATTTTCCAGGAATTTAAAAAGGGGATTTCTAAAAAGATTTACCACACTTAGGCCTACTAGTCACCTACAAACACCACTATATTTTACCTTAATTGGAATTGGTTAGTGTTTAGTACTAGAGTTAGGGTGAGAGTTTTTAAATGATGTTCACATTGTTATTATTTTCACTTTAGCAATAAACAACAAAACCTCACTTTAAGAATCGTCATTTGTTCACATTACATTGTGGCGCTGTCTGGTACCTGGAATCTGGGTTTCCAGATTCCCACCATAGCTGTGCTTCTTCGGGTTCGTGCGTGGAGAGACACTTTTCATTGTGCTCTGGTCGTGTTGAAGTGTTCGGTTTATCAAATGGTCTGAGCAAAAATTGTAATTGTTGAATAAATATAAGAAATTAGTATGGGTTCTTATTCACCTGTATGAAACTTGTCGTTTTAATTGTCAGTCTGCGTAAAATACAGCATAAAAGGGGAAGCTACCGAATCCAATGGTGTACCCACTTTTTGCGCACAGGCAAAAGGTATGTGTTGTGCAGCATATGCTACCACATCTTAAACATATGTTTCACATAAATGCATTGTTGCTGAAGATTAACCAATGCTAACATATGTATCATATTTGAAAGATCGGTTTGCCAAATGGTGACCCTGACTGCGTAAAAACGTTTGTGCTATTCTTAAAGGGGAAGAAAATGTCATCTGGTATTATTTAATCACCAAACATAGGTACATGCCTTCATATTTTATGTTTCTAAGAACAATTTTGGCGATAGATATAACAATTCTAAATTAATATTCCTGTGTCAGAAATCAACAGCACTGCTTTAAACCTATATTGACAAGTAGTTTCACAAGTTCAAGCGGACAAAGTCTTGTATGAGCAAAATGAAAAACCATAGATTGCCATGTGACTCAATATGTGTGTGTGTGCCGATCGTGAGGGACTCTCACAAGAGTTTGAATGCGTATGCGCAAAGAGAGGGGATGCGCAAATACAGGGAACACAATGATACTAACTAAGTTAAGATAGACTGGTTACTAAACGAATATAATGAGCTGATCCTACCTTTGCAATGTGCTTCCCATGATATAAATCAACATAATTTAAAAATATTCGTTTAGGCTTAGCTTTAGATTTTTCTAAGTCATCCATCATAATTGACATTTCGTTTCTGAAATCGAAATAAGGCGGTTGCTATGGTATTCTTCTTACTTGTCACTTGTTCTGTATATCCCGCCTCTCTGGTATAGTAAGCGCTGGTTTTCAAACGTGAGACACCCACTCAACAAGTATGACTTGCCATCTGCAACAGACCTACTTCAAAACCCACATCTCCATACATGGCAAAAAACTTGACCAAGAAACATGTTGCCAATTGCTGGCGCATTATTAGGCTAGCAGAAGCAGCCAAGAAAACGTCTAGTAGGGTCTTGAATCTTCAATTGTGCAATATCAATAAGCCACACCATGTATGGACCCACAGCCGAGTCAGATGTCCGAGATGTTGAACGTGATATAGGAAAAAATAGAAATATTCAAAAACAATATGGATAACGTAAACTGGAACCAGGTAATTGAATCACAGTCATGTGAAGATGCCTACAACACCTTCCACACTATATGCTCTAACATCTATGAATCTGCATTTCCACTTAAAATATTAAGAAATTAAAACAATATCCTACTAAACCCTGGATCACAAGAGTGTTGAAAGCTGCCTGTCAAAAGAAAAAGAATTTATATCTGAATTTTATTAAATATCCGACAAAGTTTTCCGTAAATCTCTCCTCGAAAGCGGAACGAGGAATTGTAATTTTTGTACATAACGATCTAGATGCAATGCAAGTCGAAGCAGACTCAAGCTTCTCTGAATCTATATAGATATATAAAACTGGCAAAAAAGGATAAACTCTTAGTTGGATGCGTATATAGAAGCCCAAACAGTGATACTGAAAACAACAAAATGCTAAATGATCTCATTGACAAAATATCAAAGCAAAACTACAGCCATCTTTTACTACTTGGCGACTTCAATTGGGCCGAGATAGATTGGAAAAGGCATGTGACAGCCACTGACAACCCAACAAGTGATGCTAACTACTTTATTGAATGCTGTAAAAGAAATTACCTACTTCAACATATAGTGGACGACACAAGAGCACGAGGTGCTGACAAGCCAAGCATGTTAGACTTGGTGTTCACAAATGAGGATAATATGCTGGAGGAGTATACTACACTTAGCCCTCTTGGGAAGAGTGACCATACATGCATCCAATTTGATTATAAATGCTATGCGTCCATAGACATCATGGGTCGTATAAAAACATATTACGACAGAGGTGATTATGAAAAAATTAAGCAGATGCTGAATATCAACTGGGAAGAAAAGCTGTCAGAACTAGATGTGATGACTCAATGGGAGGTTTTTATGGACAAAGTAAATACAGCAATCAGTCAATGCATTCCAAGTAAACTCATTCAAAGTAAATCATGCGGGGAGAACAGAACCCCAATTGACACAGCATCACAATGTAAAATTTCAGAAAAGCACCATCTATGGAAGTGCTATATGAGGACACGTGACCAAAATGACTATAAGACTTAATGCAGATCAAGAAACAAAGTAAGAAATTTAACCAGAGCAAAACAGACAAATTGAAAAAGATGTAGCTAAGCAAATCAAAGGCAACCCCAAACAGTTCTGGAACTACGTCAACAGCAAGACAAAAATAAGGGTTGGCATAGCAAATTTAATAGACCCAGAAACTGGTGCTCTTACAGAAACGGACGAGGAAAAGTCAGATGTTCTGGCAGATTACTTTTCTTCAGTTTTCACAGTAGAGCCAGAGGGTGACATTCCGAGAATTCACCCAGCAGTGGTACAAGAGCCATTATCATATATTGTGATATCAGAGGAAATGGTGAGGAAGAAATTAGGAAACCTTGACATAACTAAATCTCCAGGACCAGACAATCTGCACCCTAGAGTACTGAACGAGCTAAGTCCGGTCATTAGTAAGCCACTATCCATCATATTTAAGACCTCCTTAGACTCTTGCACCCTGCCAGAAATCTGGAAAGACGCAACCATCTCTGCAATATTTAAAAAAGAAAGTAGAAAAAGCCCCTCAAATTATCGTCCCGTCAGTCTCACAAGTATTGTATGCAAAGTAATGGAATCCATTGTAAGAGACAAGGTATACACACACTTGAAAGTAAACTTACTCTTCAGCCCCAAGCAATACGGATTCATTAGTGGAATTATTTTTATTATGGACAATGGAGGTGTGGTAGACACAATATATATATATATGGACTTTCAAAAGGCCTTCGACAAAGTCCCATACAGAAGACTAAGTGGCCAGGTCCTAGAATGAACAGAAAATTTCCTGAGAAACCGCAAACAGTAGGTCTGGGTCAACATTGCAACATCAATGCAGTCAGATGTTACAAGCGGTATTCCCCAAGGTAGTGTGCTAGGTCCCTTACTATTTGTTATCTATATAAATGATCTGCCAAATGTTGTCGATTCAGATGTGTCCATGTTTGCAGACGACACCAAGTTATCACGCCAAATCAAGGACCAGGACGACTGTGATAAACTGCAAACAGATTTAACAAACCTACAGACATGGTCAGAAGTATGGTTAATGAAATTTCACCCAATGAAATGCAAGGTAATGACATTATCCAGGACAGAATCAGATTTATATGACTACTGGATGAAATCTGAAAATGGAGCCAAGACATCCCTTGAACATGTGACAGAGGAAAAAGATATAGGCGTCATTATAGATTCGAAACTGACATTTGACAGCCATATTTTTGAAAAGGTTAACAAAGCTAATAAAATCATGGGCATCATCCATAGGACATTTGTTTACCTGGAACAGGAAAATTTCAAGCTACTATATAAGGCACTGGTTCGGCCACACCTTGAGTACGCTAATGCAGTATGGTTCCCATATCTGAAAAAAAATACATTAATGCCATAGCAGGTGTTCAGCGGAGAGCAACCAAGCTAGTACCATCCTTCAAAGATCTCACATACACTGAACGATTGAAAACATTGGACCTACCGACCATGGTATACAGGCGAGCAAGGGGAGATATGATAGAGACATACAACATGTTAACTGGAATTTATGACCCAGACGCTACCTCCCTATTTCAGATCCAACATGATTCAGTAACCCATGGTCATCACCTGAAGGTCTACCAAAAGAGGGGAGGAACGAACCTTAGGAAGAATTTATTTTCCTTGAGAGTTTGCTACCTATGGAATAGCCTGTCAGAATCTGTCATTTCAGCACCAGCAGTCATATCATTTGAAAAACGACTAGACAAGCTATGGCAATGTCAAGAGGCGGTCTATGACTGTACACAAAAACTGAGCAGAACAGATGGCACAGAGATTGATGTGACTGAAGAGGAAGGCTGAGAGAATTAATGTACATATATAGACAATTGTCATGATTGTATGAAATCATCACAGGCATGGGCTGCACACAGCAGCTCACGCCCATGATACATATTCATACAGCAGACAAATATATATATATATATATATATATATATATATATATATATATATATATATATATATATATATATATATATATATATATATATATATATATATATATATATATATATATATATATATATATATATATATATATATATATATATATATATATATATATATATATATATATATAAATATATATATATAAAACAGAAGTTATACAACCATTGTGAAGGATCCCATATATGGTCATATTAAATGCTACTGAATATATCTATAGCCAGCTTCATGTAAATACAAAAACAGAAGAGGGCATTATTCTAAAAATTTAAAAGTCGGACATAGCCGGAAATTTTGGGTCAACAAGTTTATTAGTGCATAGGAGCTGAGCATAGAGGTTTTACAAACCTGCGCTCAGAAACTTTACCCAGATTACCTAGAAAGTATAATGACTCACAGTTCAAGAAATATAGAAACAGGCTAAATAAGATAATTTGGACAGCAAAAATAAATGATTTTCATAATAAATTTAATGAACAAAAAGATAATATAAAGGACACATGGAAACTGATTAAATCACTATTAAATAAGAAAAACCCCCAGTACTGAAACATCACAGTTTATTTATAATAATACAGTCATTAACGACAAAAAAGAAATAGCAGACACATTTAATGAGTATTTTACTAACATTGGTCCTAATTTATCCAAAAAAATTCAACCCAGCTCGAACATATATGTAAAGGTCTTTCTAACAGGTAGATACCAACACTATTTTCTTAAATCCAACAGATACTCACGAAATCTACAAAATACTAATGCAAATTAACACAGCTGAAACTGCTAGAATCGATAATTTCAAATGGAAATTTTTTAAACACTAACAGAAATACTAACACCATTGGACCACATCTGTAATCTCTCACTTACACAGGGAGTATTTCCATCAAGATTAAAGGTTGCCTGTGTGACACCCATATACAAAGCTAAAGATGCATCTGACTTTACTAATTATCGGCCAGTCTCGGTACTTCCACTTTTCTCAAAACTCCTAGAAAACCTGTATTTTAGTAGAATTAATAAATTTTTAAACAAAAACTCAATCATATATCATTCTCAATATGGTTTCAGAGAAAAACACTCTACTATGCTTGCCATTGTGGATATGATTAAAAAAATATCAACCTCCCTTGAGAATAATGAACATACGCTAGGTGTATTCTTGGATCTTTCCAAAGCCTTCGATACAATTGATCATACAATTTTACTGCAAAAGCTTGCATGCTATGGAATAAGAGGTACTGCATTGAACTGGATACAGAGTTACCTGTCAAACAGGGAACAGTGTGTACAATTCAATGGGACTACCTCTGAATGCAAAAAATATAGTTTGTGGTGTTCCCCAAGGTTCAGTTCTTGGGCCCCTGCTGTTTCTCCTATATATGAATGACATTCTCAAAGTCTGCAAACATCTCTCACTAATACTTTTTGCAGACGATACAAATGCTTTCTGCAGCCACACAGATATAGAAATTCTATACAAAAATGTCAATAATGAAATGGCGAAATTAATAGACTGTTTTGAAGTAAACAAATTGTCCTTAAATGTATCAAAAACTAATTATGCACTATTCACAAAATCTAAGAAACTAAAAGAAATAGCTCTCCCAAACCTCTATGTCGACAACCAGATAATTCAAGAAGCACAATATGCTAAGTTTTTAGGAGTCTATCTGGACAAAAATTTAACATGGGAGAATCATATTGAAATTATTACTACCAGGGTAGCAAAAAGCATTGGCATCATTCGCAGACTGAAACCCTATCTGACACCTAATATTATTAAAAACCTATACTGCACAATGATACTTCCTCACATCACCTACTGCAATGCTATCTGGACTAATACATCTCAAGCTAGACTAAAAAAACTAAAATCTCCGCAAAAGCAATCTGTTAAACTATTTTCACAAACAGCAGGTGGCCATGAAATCTTTAAATCAGTACAGGTCTTAAAACTTGAGGACATTGGAAGGCTCCAATTATACACAATCTTAAGGGACTTCCACAATGGCAACTTACCCTCATCCTTATATAGCGCCTTTACGCTCTATACACAATTGCATCCTCACAGTACAAGGACAAGAAATAACCTCCACTCAACACACCACCAAACAAAAGCAGCACAACAAAAACCCTCATACAAAGCAATTCAGCTATGGAATAATACAGACACAAGCACACGCACAGACATCTAGTCTTTAAAGCAGAGTATCAAAAAGAAGATTATAGAAAACTACTAGACTCTGGAAAACACTCACCATCATGGCATGCTATTCTCATACTTGCACCCAGTCACCAGAACAAATAATAATAATAATAATAATAATAATAATAACAATAATAATAATAATAGCTGTCATAATGGTAACTACCACACTATTACCTCTACCAAATCAGCCTAAAAAAATTCTAATACTTTGTCAATGATAATAAGAATATGTAATATAGGATTATTAACTTAAGCAAGATAAGCACACATCCCTCTGTCATGTCTTTCCCTGTAAATCTGTTGTAAATTGTCATACGTCTATTAACTGTTGGACTGCTGCAAGCCACCGGACATTAATTCCAATTGGCAATGACTCTGGATTGGCTGAGTATTTTGGAAACAATTTGTCTGAAAGTTGCTGGTGGCTTAGCCACCGACAACTTTCGGTCAAATTGTTTTAGAGGTACTCAGCATACCGTGAGTTAGGCCCCATGGAAAATGTAGACTGCAGAGGCTTGGCAGGGAAGACAGTTAACTATATCTATATATAGGACTATGACATGTTAACCTTATGTAATCAGTATTCTTATGTCCTATATTGTTGTTATATGTTATATGTATGGGTCCACCGCCACATAGGCTCTGCCGTTGGTGGACTACCTGTTGTGAAACTGTAAATGTATATTCTATGTCAAAATAAATAATCCTGAACTTGAACTTGTGCATGTGTGAAAGCTAAACTGCTCAACTGGATCCTACATGCTGCAAGCCAATAGAGCACGCTTAAATCAGAATGAGGCAGATCCAACGTGCATCCTGTGTACTAATGCCCCAGAAGATCGCGAGCATTTTCTCTGAAGCTGCAGCAAATTCTCATCAGACAGGGAATTATGTAAACAGAATATGATAGAGATCCTCATGCAACATAATGAAGGTGTCCTAGTGCACAAGATTCAAATTACGAACGAAGTCTTTCTGCAGATCTTGTTAGATGCAACGTTCCTGATACATGACAAGTTGCCTGAACACCACATGCTGTTAGCTGCAGTAGAAGCAACATCAAGACAACATATTCATAAGATACACCAATTACGGTCCTTCCTTCTCACATTACTTACTTGGTAAATATTTACCAGAAAACCTCGAACGAGGGTGCTCTCAATTATACGGGAGGGACGTCCAGCAACGAACAAATCTAGGCGAACCACCAGTCAGCACTCATCATGATTCAAGATTAAAGAGTCAAGATTATTTATTTCCATATAGGCAAATAATTTAACAATTGAATACAGGCATACACCAAGGGCAAGGCCTATGATGCGGTGGACCCTTGACATATAACACAAATTTATAATATTATGTTTATACATATAACATTTATACACATGTACATGGATATTTTATGTTACAAATGATATCGAGTATGATACAAATACATGTATGAATTATGTTTACATTTAAACAAATTACGTGTAGAGACATGACTTATGACAGACCATTTTACATAAGGGGAAGGGTTGGGGCGCAGGGAGGTGGAGGGAATGGAGTGACCATCTTGCGAAGTATTATTACTATTCAGTGAAATTACGATTACATTTCTCATCATTATTACATGTATACTCATGCTGAATAATAATTATAACAACAACAATATTATTATTATTATTATTATTATTATTATTATTATTATTATTATTATTATTATTATTATTATTATTATTATCAATATTATCATTATAATGATTATTATTATCATGTATAATTCGATCCGGTCCCTCTGGTACAAATATATTATTTGAGATGAAGACAGCTTCTCAGTTAGACAGTTTACCTCGAGTGACTAGTATTTTTAATTGGGGTACCATTACTTTATTAAAGGGAAGTTACCAACTGTGTAGTATATAGTACTGCTAGAAAGTTGTAAGAATGATAACTGGAACAAGTTTAATCCTGTGTAACAATGTGATGTTTATTTAGTGCTTTGTGAAATATTCATGTGTATTAATTGTGGTCATTGTATTTGACCTTATTCCCACTAGAGCCATTTATGTGTAGAAGTACACGGTTATCAGATGAGTAGCACTACAGGACTAAGTTCCAAAACGTGCAAATGTTTTGTCTGTAATGTTACAGAATACATGCAGTCTAAGGTCACTGCATCAATGGCAGATACTTTGAATGACAGTCTGGTGAATGTTTCGCCATTAAACTGTATTATTCAGTGTATAAATACTGAAGCCCTGATGGCAGATCATTCAATAACTGTCTCTGAACTCAGTGAAATATCTGAGTGTAGTGGGGTATCTGTGACCCAAATTAATGCAGCCGTGAATCAGTCTGATATGTTAAATATGTTTGAGTCATTAAGCGCAACAAGAAAAACAAATGGATTTTTTAACAGATTGATATCACAGCAGGCGGGTAAAAGTGATAAGCGGATAGAATATGAGCCACCTGAGAAACAATGTCGTTTACAGTTACAGACCTCCCCTCAGGATACATATGATGAGGGGGAGGAGGAAGTGATGGAGGGCGAAACTCTAGACCATTTCTCAAGCATAACCAGCGAACTGAGTGCTGCAGTTAATGATGCTGACAGTGATAATGAGTTGGAAGTGACTCAGATTAATACGGTGCCAAATGATATGCAGGATTTTTATTGCCAGGATACCATTACAGGACCTGATACTAAGCTAAGCTTTGCTGATTCAATTAACATCTCTTTCCACTTTGCTGCTAATAAGGAAAGGTTAAACAAATTAAGAGAGCTTAGACAGGCATATGTTAGGCCACAGAATTGCAATAATCTGTCAACACCTAGAGTAAATCACGAGATATGGGATCGGGCTAATCTCTTCCCCACCCCCATACATTCCAGAGACATATAAATGGGCAATGTACAGAGATTGCTTGTTAAAGGCAGAGTGCCATTAATTTCAGTAACAGAATCTGTTATGAATCTTGCTGCAAACAAGTCTAAGATTGATTGTAAGGAGATTGTTGTTAACCTCACTGACTCAATGAAGCTAATTTCAGCTGGATTTACTGCTTTAAGTCAATATCGCAAGGATAACTTTAAGCCGGTTATCAATAAGAGATATAAACAGCTCTGTAAACCTGATCACAAAGTGACAAATATGTTATTTGAAGATGAACTGGCCAAACAATTGAAAGATATAAGTGAAGCGAGTAGACTTGGACAACAAATGAGACCAGGTTTCTCTGGTCAATTCAATAAGAATCAATATGGCAATCCTTCAACTAGCCACAATAACATGTTTGGTCGTGGGTCTTATGGAAGACCTTTTTAGGTTAAAAGAACCAACCATTCTACACCAACAAACCAAAGATGGGGAACGTAGGGGGATGGAAAAAGAAGTCTCAGATGTAGTGTTGCCTCATAACAATAATCTAGCTTCTTGTAGTTAAGAGGTGAGCTTTACTAGTAGTAAACCACTGGAAAATGTTATAAACACACCAGGAAACTTTGTGGCTGGAAAGACAGCAAAATGTTTATGAGAAGGGAAAAATATTACAAGTGATATTAAGATTTTGGAAACTAACCAGAGGTTGCATATTGAATTTTGTGTGATTCCAATACAGACACTGCCAAGGAAACAAATTAGATTTTCTGTAAAAGACAACCTTTTGATGAACAATGACATAAATACGCTTGAACAGTTACATGTCATTGAACAGGTGTTTGACAAGCAAGATGGTGAATTTATATCAAACATTTTTACTCGACCAAAGAAAGATGGCGGTTGCAGAGTTATTTTGAATCTTAAATCTTTAAATCAGTTTGTCCATAGTCCAGATTTTAAGATGGACACTCTAGGGTCTGCATTATTGTTAATGTCAAAAAATAGTTTTTCGCATCTATTGATGTAAAATATGCCTATTACACCATTCCCATTAATAAAAATGACCGAAAATATCTAAGATTTCTTTGGAAAAGCTGTAAGTACGAATTCTGTTGTTTAGCTAATGGTCTTACGAGTACACTGCGCATATTTACAAAATTGATGAAGTGCATATTTTTGACATTAAGAAAACAGGATCATGCAAACATGAACTATATCGATGATTCTTTATTGGTGTCAAATACATAATCTGAATGTAAACAAAGTATTGCAGAGACAGTGGATATTATGGACAAACTAGGATTCATTGTGCATCCTGATAAATCAATATTAGAACCTACCACAGAAATTAAATTTTTAGGATTCATATTAAATTCTAAGGAAATGTCAATAAAGTTAACTAATGACAAAGTGGTTAAAACCATTAACAAGCTTGATCAGCTGTTACAGAAAAGGCAATGTACTATTAGGGAGTTTGCTGAAATTATTGGAATATTAATAGCTTCTGAACCAGCTGTGAAACATGGACCTATGTATGTAAAACGACTGGAAATTCTGAAAAATGAAATACTGAGGAGTAGCTTAGGCAATTATGATGCAACATTTGTTCTGAATTTGGAATGTAGACTTAAAATGGTGGATTAGGAGCATTGCAATGTGTGAAAATCCAGTGACGGTTTCCAACCATGACATTGGGGTCGGACATATACTGGGCAATCGACTGGTGGACTATGGAATGAAGGAGAGCCATACAAACATATACATTATTTAGAATTATATGCAGCATTACTAACTCTTAAGTCATTTTGCAATAATATGCGTAATGTTCATATCAAAATATTCGTGGATAGCACTACAGCTATGATTTATACTAACAAACAGGGTGGAATGAAAGTGTTGTGTAATAACATTACTAGGGAAATATGGTTATCGGCTATCCCGAGAAATATTTGACTATCAGCTGCACACTTACCTGGTTCCATGAACACAGAAGCTGACTTGGCTTCACGGAAACATAATAGTGACACAGAATGGATGTTAAACGAATGTGTTTTTAAACAGCTGATGGCAGTTTTTGGGAAACCAGATATGGACCTATTTGCATCCAGGTTAAATAACATATTACCCAATTATGTGTCATGGAAGCCAGGCCCTGGCGCATTAGCTGTGGACGCTTTTGTCATGCATTGGGGGAAATCACTTAATTACATTTTCACTCCTTTTAGTATCATAGGTCATGTATTAAGAAAAGTGGAGGACGATGTAGCAGAAGCGATTTTAATAGCAATTATATGGCCAACACTGTTTTGGTTTCAGAGGCTTCTAAATTTCATCTCGGACTGCCCACGCATCCTTCCAGTGAGCAGGACATTGTTAATAATGCCAAACAACAGGAAAATGCATCACCCCTTGAAGCACAAGCTTCATCTGTCTGCTTTCAGAATATCGGGCAAGCACTCCGCAAGAGAGGCATATCATAAGAAGTTGTTGACATGCTTTTGCAGTCATGGCGCAGTTCCACACAATCCCAATATCTGGTATATATAAAAAGGTGGATGTGTTATTGTGAACAAAGGGAATTTGATCCCTTTTCACCATTTATAAACAATGTGTTGGATTTTCTCAAATTTGTTTATACAAGTCTGGATTAGGCTACAGTGGTCTAAATTCAGCAAGATCAGCATTATCTGCTTTGCTTAGTGTTGAGGCTAGTGAAAGTATCTGTAATGATCCTTTGATAAAGAGATTTTTGAAAGGTGTATATAATATTAAACAAGCACTACCGCAGTATATTGCAACATGGGATGTCAATTTAGTTCTTGACTATATTAGCAATGAACCAGATGTAAATATTCTATCATTGAAACAATTATCGTTAACCCGTGTGATGTTGCTTGGTCTTCTGTCGGGCCAGTGAGTTCAATCATTATATTTGATTGACATACATAATATAGAGTTTGTGAACACATTTGTAAAGGCTAGATTTGGAGATCTGCTGAAGCAATCAAAGCCTAGCAGGCACCAAACGGAACTTGTTTTCGAAAACTATTCTACTAATGAAAAATTGTGTGTTGTGACTTTATTCAAAGAATATATACATAGAACCAAGGGGTTGCGCAATAACTGTACAAGGTTGTTCATTAGCTATGTCGGTGATCATAAACCAGTATCAAAAGACACAATAGCTAGGTGGATAAAACTATTATTGGTTAATGCAGGTGTGAATGTTAACATTTTTAAGGCACATAGCATTCGGTCAGCATCAACAACTAATGCGACTTTGAAGAATGTGCCAGTAGCCACCATTATGAGGACGGCTGGTTGGTCAAGTAGATCAGTTTTCCGGAAATTCTATAGAATGCCAGTTACAGTTGATGTTACATTTGGAAATGCCGTTGTGGAAAACACGATATAACAGCAAGGGAAGTAAAGGTTTTTTCTAGGAATGAGAGATTAGATGCATGTATGTCATAACATCGCTCATTTACAGTTACAATATTTCGACTGCTTCAGTACAGAAATAAAATGGAATTACAATCAGATATCAATAAATTTTATTTAATTTATAAATTATTGTTGTCACCATTATTATTATTATTATTATTATTATTATTATTATTATTATTATTATTATTATTATTATTATTATTATTATTATTATTATTGTCGCATTATTATTATCATTATGTTTAATAATAACAATAACAATGACAATACCATTACTATTATTTATATGTATTATTATTATTATTATTATTATTATTATTATTATTATTATTATTATTATTATTCTGCGATATATCGCAGATTATTATAATTACTCAGGATCTTTCTTATTAATCCGCGATCTATCGCAGATTATTGTTTTTACTCAGGATCTTTCTTCTTCTTCTTCTTCTTCTTCTTCTTCTTCTTCTTCTTCTTCTTCTTCTTATTCTTATTCTTCTTCTTCTTCTACTTCTTCTTCTTCTTCTTCTTCTTCTTCTTCTTCTTCTTCTTCTTCTTATTATTATTATTATTATTATTATTATTATTATTATTGTTATTATTATTATTATTAATCTGCATGCAGAAACTGCACGCAGATTATTATTCTATGATCGGATCTTTCTTATTATTATTATTATTATTATTATTATTATTATTATTATTATTCTCGGTCACAATTTTTTCAAACGTATCTTCTCTCAGAGATTTGTTCAGATCATTTTGCAACCATATCGACCCAATAGAACCTCATTTGTAGTTTATTGCTATTGTTTATATCTTTGATCCAGGCAATTGTTTGCGAGAAGTAACCCTTTTCATGTCAAAAATCTTAACATTTTAAAATGCTTCGTTTCCTAGAGTTTTGATCCGATTTTCGCAAATCTTGCGTACTTTTTCGTTTTCCCAACTTTTTACCAAAAAATATAATTCGACGTGACCACGATTTTCTTAGAAAATTTTTCTCTTTTCCGAATTCTGGTCCCATCGGTTCGTGGTTAAGACTACCTGATTCGTAGTGCCGTCTACATTCTGAATCCATTTACAGAATCCAAATATGTCACGTGGTTGTCGAGATATTAATTATTCTTCTCGCAAATGTTTAGGACGTATCTCCTCCTATAGTTTTGATGCGATCAACTCCAGACTTGGTCAACTCCTAGCACATCTGGTAGAATCGATGGTGTGTGTTTTTAATTTGTATCTGCACAGTAGTTTTCGAGCTACCTGCCTTTGAATGAGCAAAACTGTCCTATAAGAAATGTATGGAGATTATCAATATCGATCATTGAAGTGCGACTACACTTAGAGTTTTGATAGGATCACTATCATACTTTCCTAGGATGTTACCCGTTTGCTCTCGAAGAGTTCCTCTCATTTCGGGGTAAAAGGTCAAATATCAAAGTTCAAAGTTGCTTTATTTCATGGTTTTTCTATACCTGTAAATAAAATCTAAACAGGCAGTCCATCAAAGGCATGGCCTATTAAGCGATGGACTCCTTACACACATTACAAAACATTTATACATTAACATATATATGACACACAAGACAGTGGCACAGTGACAGGATGCTAAAAAGCTACCTTGATATGCAAACTTATACAGGGACTTAACTACCTTTCTGGGATTATTAGCCAGTAAATTAACCTATTTGGGGATTTTATTAGCCATACAGATTTTCGGTTAGAAAGGATATGAGTCTCGCCGCAGACTTATAATGTACAATACATACATACATACATACATACATACATACATAGATCAAGGTCATTTCTTTGTGCTAAACGTTACCGGATTTCGTTTTTGGCAGGAATTAGCTCCCCTTGCGGAGTTGCAGAATGGCGGTTCGATCCCCCGACCGGGAGATGGTGATCAACAAATTAAACTAATGGGTGCATGACTGTCGGCTAAGTTAGCACATGGAAATTGAAGCCGCACGTTGCCAGTGCGTCAATAAAAAAAAATAAAAAATACATATACTGCCAGAGCCGTGCTGGAGTCAGAGTACAATAGGCGTAAAAGCCTAGGATTGAATTGTGGCAGGTGCATCCACAGATAGTCCCATATGAATCGTCAGTGTGTCAGTATATCAGACATGTGAAAGCTGGTCGGCCAATCCTTGACTTTTAGTCTTGGTGCGGTGGTCCAGTGGAAAGATGCCTGGTTGCTGATGCTATGCGGAGTTGCAGAATGGCGGTTTGATCCCCCGACCGGGAGATGGTGATCAACAAATTAAACTAATGGGTGCATGACTGTCGGCTAACTTAGCACATGGAAATCGAAGCCGCACGTTGCCAGTGCGTCAATAAAAAAAAAAATACATATACTGCTAGAGCCGTGCTGGAGTCAGAGTACAATAGGCGTAAAAGCCTAGGATTGAATTGTGGCGGGTGCATCCACAGATAGTCCCATATGAATCGTCAGTGTGTCAGTATATCGGACATGTGAAAACTGGTCGGCCAAACCTTGACATTTTAGTCTTGGTGCGGTGGTCCAGTGGAAAGATGTCTGGTTGCTGATGCTATGCAGAGTTGCAGAATGGCGGTTCGATCCCCCGACCGGGAGATGGTGATCAACACATTAAACTAATGGGTGCATGACTGTCGGCTAAGTTAGCACATGGAAGCCGCAGTGCGTCAATAAAATGAAAAAAAATACATACGTACGCACGTACGTACGTACATACATACATCAAGGTCATTTCTTTGTGCTAAACGTTACCGGATTTCGTTTTTGGCAGGAATTAGCTCCCCTTGCCCACAAAATGTCAGTGCACGGTCAAAATTTGGAACATCATTAGACAGCAGCAAACTACGTTGATTCGTGCAGAATAATTATAAAATCTCATTAAAACCTCTCTATAACAGCCAAAACACACATTTTCACTTTCAAATTTCAACTGCCGATAGCCGGCTTATTAGACCGCGGATCTGAAAAATAACGCTCATATTCTGAGTGTAGTTTTCTTAGGCATATCCATTCAACAATTTACGGAATCGAAATTGGGCCATCCCTTCATGCGATTTCCATGCAGTTTGTTGAGTCTGTGAACCACGTTGAAGCTAAAAGCCTGCAGTGATTCCTGCCACCTCGCTACCTGGCCCTCCTGATTTTTAAGGTTGCGGAGCCAGCGTAGGGAAGTGTGATCCATATGGAGAGTAAATGGGTGACCATACAGAAAGTGTTTATAATACTTGACAAAGTAGACCGCAGCCGGTAATTCTCGCTTGGTGGTTGCATAACGTTTCTCTGTCTTATTCAGAGTATGCGAACCATAACCCAGTACCTGCTCCGTTCCATCTTCCATGACCTGAGATAGAACTGCACCAATAACGTAAGCTGATGCATCAGTGTCCAGGATGAAATTGAGGTTAGGTTTAGGATGAGTGAGAATAGGAGCGGTCGTCAAGAGTTCCTTCAATGCCCTGAAGGAACCTTCACACTCACTAATCCACTCAAAGGGTCGATCATTTTCGGTGATCTTGAAGAGAGGTGATGCAATCTCACTGAAATGATGGATGTATCAACGATAGTATTGCCAGAAACCAAGAAAGCGCCTAGTTTCCATGACAGACTCATGGGGTCTGCCACTCTGCCATGGCTTTTGTTTGTGATGGTTGGGTTGCCACTCCATCACCAGATATAACGTGTCCCAGGAACTCGATGCTCTGTCTGAAGGGATGACATTTCTTTGGTTTGAGCTTCAAGTTGATCGTGCAGAATCTTGACAGCACGGTGTCTAAATTGGAAAGAGTTTGCTCAAACGTTGGACCAAAGATGATTACATCGTCAATGTAACACAGACAGATTTCCTATTGCAGGGTAGTTAATACCTGCTCAATGAGACGCTGGAATGTTCCAGGAGCATTGCACAAGTCGTAGGGAATCTTGCGGAACTGAAAAAGACAGTCTCTGCATATGAATGTGGTCTTCTCCATGTCAGCCTCATTCATGATTACCTGCCAGTACCCACTAGCTAAATCAAGGGTACAAAACCGCTTGGCTCTGGACAAGAAATCTAAGGCCTGATCTATCCGAGGTAACGGATAAGCGTACTTGATGCTAAGATCATTAAGGCGGTGGTAGGCTATACAAAACCGCAAAGATCCGTCCTTTTTGCCTGCTGGTACAATGGGACTGGCCCAGGGGGATGCTGATGGCTCAATTATTCTGGTCCGCAACATGTCCTCTACCTGTTGGTGTGCTTCCGCCTCCTTATGAATTGGGAGATGTCTTACGGGTTGATATATGGGTCGGTTGTTTCCGGTGTCAATGGGGTGTCGTACTAGATGAGTTTCTCCGAAGTCCATGTCTCCTGATGAGAAACTATCATGATATTTGTGAAGTAATTTCCGTATTTGTAATTTTTGGGATTGCATCAATCCAACTGTGGCACGCAAATATAGGTCATGTAAATGTTTGGGCAAATCATCAGACGTTGTTGTTGTTGTGTTTGCGATTGGGGCTGTTTCCAGTGATATCACATCCACCAAATGGCCACAACGGACTCCTGGTTCGAGTGTTATTGGGTCCTCAGTGCCATTGAATGCTCGAAAGGGTATATGATTTTTGTTGGTGGGGTCCACGATGATGCTGGGACTGGCGCATTGTGAGGCAAGCATGTATTCAGGGTCGGGTTCCAGCATGGCTGTGTGAGTGTTGTTTCCTAATTGTGTAGCAGTGGCCCACAAGATCCGTTCCTGTCCCGGCTCAACTGTGGCGGTGGTCGCTAATATCACCACACATGTATCATATGACGATTCCAGTCCAAGGCGTACCCATCGGCCGTGTATGTCTTGTTCCCGTTGTTTACAATGTGTGACGACTTTGCTGGCACTGAGGAAATCAGAACCAAGCAGGGCATCGTTTTGGATGGAGGCGATAACAACTCGCTGTATGAATTGCATCTCCTCTGTCTGTATTACGAGGTTTACTACGCCAGCCACAGGGGCATCTGCTCCCGTAGCTGTTTGTAAACAGATGTTTGTAGGCCTAAGGGGTGGCTTCTTATGAGGTAGGATGCTCTCATATAGGTGCTTGCTAAAGACGGTGATGGAAGCTCAAGTGTCCATGGTGGCACTAGTGGAAATTCCGCTAAACAGACAGGCACACTTGTATATCACTTTACGGTGAGCCTGTGGAAGAGTCTCCAATGATACCATTTGAGGCAGTGATGGTGGTACGGTATCATTTTGTATATAGTTGGCTTGTTTCCGGATAGCTTCCGTGAGTGCAGTTGGTGGCTGAGTATGGAACGGGCCGACTCGTCGTCGCTGCTGCTGTGATTACTTGGGCGATGACGGGGTCGGGGGTAGCAGTGGTGGTGGCGTTGTTGCTGATTCTGTGTAAGCTGTGTTGGTGTATGCTGCAGTGCAGATAGGATTCCCACATTCACGGAGGAGGGCTACCTGTGTGAGCCAATTTTTACAATGCGCCATGGGATGTTTAGTTGAGGCGCAGAAGAAGCAATGGCGTGGTGGGATGTTTCTTTTCTTTGTACGATATTTGTTCCTGCGGATCCATGATGTTGAACAAGTGCTTTCCTCGGGATCACTGCTGATGGTGCATGTTGGTGATGTGGCTGTAAGAGGCTGTGAGTTGCAAACCACCAAAGGCGGTGGGACGTGGTGCTTGCAAAAACGTGGTTTCAGCGGAGGTGCTACAACCTACCACTGCCGTTCTACATAGGAAAGAAGGTTGTGTAGATGCAGAAAGTGTTGTGTCACTTTTTCCGCAGGGGGAAGATGGCAGTGCTGTGGATGCAGTATGCATCGTAGGCACTGTCATAGAAGAAGCCGGGTGCGAGTGATTGTATGATGTTGTAGGAATATGTTGATGGGTAGGTGTGGGCGCCTCACGTAGTCATGTTGAAGTGACTCTGTAATCGGTGCCCGTGCTAGTTTGATGGATTCTCTGGCTGCGGGGTTCGACGGTCAGTGGTTGGGTTTGAACACCATTCGCTTCAATGGCCCGGCTGACCACATCCAAAGCATGTGTTTTGTGGCGGTGCTGATGCTGTGGTTGATTGCGGTCTAGTGGTGGATTGTGTTGTGACTGTGGTGCTGAGTGTTGTCAGGAGATTGGTGGGTGTTCTTCTTCTTCTTTTCGATCGCTGGTATCACACTTGTAGAGCCGTTCTCAAGATGAAATCTGTGGTTTTCTGCAGTTCTTCCACAGGCCCATACAGCTTTTCAAGAAAGGAGGTTGACAAAGGCCAGATCTCTTCTCTCAGCAGCTGATACGTACTGCAACATTGAAGTATGTGCTCTGTGGTCTGTTCTGCTTCTCCACAAGGACAAGCGGGTGATGTCGTAAGGTGGAACCGCCTGTACATGTGTTGGTTTGGTCTGTTATGTCCAGTTCTGAGACGAAAAATGGTCACTTGCTCTGGCCTCGAGAGATGATGGTAGGCATCTTCTGATTGAGGTGTTCTATAGAGTGACTTGATGATAGTCTTCATCTCTGTATGGGTAACCATGTTTTCTGTCTGATTCTCTTCTGCACCCACCTTTGCCATCTTGTCTGCTTCCGCATTTCCTTGGACTCCACAGTGTGAGGGGATCCACTGCAATGCTATCCGAAAGCATTTGATGGTTTGTAGTGCTTCTTCAAGTTGTGGCAGCTTACCTTTGGTGATAGCCTCAAGGACGGAGCGGGCATCAGATAAAAAGACAATCTGTGCAATAGGGTCTGCTGTTCTGCTGATGGTATTAGCTGCATCGACCAGTGCTTCGACTTCAGCTCTGTAGTTTGTGCAGTGTTTGCCTGTCGGTATTGCAGCTGACTCATGTTGTCCGTTTGGATACTGTATGTGCAGTCTGGCACCTTCGCTCCTAATTGCATCTTTGGCTGATCCATCTGTGTAGATCCTTATCCATGTCTCCTGAGGGTAGATTTCTTCCAGCATGGCTAGGGTCAGGACCGTCTTGCTCACATCACTGTGTTCATCTTTGGTTGTGAGATGAGGTACTGTGGTGCGAATAGCTATGCTCTCTAGTTTGTTTTCCGAGGGTGGAGGATCAAGGGTGTGGTTTGGGTCTTCTATTTGTGCTAGCAACATTTCTTGGTGTTTCCTTTGAAGTGCTTTTGTCTCTTTCACAAAACTTGATCTTTTAAGTCTTCCTGATGACAGCTGTGCTTGCCTGATCTTCATCGGGTGGTTGTTGAACGATTTGAACGTTGCAGCTTGGATCAGTGCTTTGCATTCCCTTCCTTTACTAAGTGGGGGGGGGGGATGCCTGCTGTCTGCTCCATTTTTTCTATTGGTGTTGATCTCATTCCACCAGTGATGATGCGCAGTGCTTGGTTTTGTACTCTGTCGAGGTTCTGTTGATGAGATTTAGCTGCTGTCATCCATGAGCTGGATCCATACTCAAGGTGTGGTCGTACGGCACCTAGGTAGATGGGCTTGAGGATCCTTTCATTGGCACCCCACTTTGTTCCTGCCAGCTTCCTCATGAAGTTTAGCTTTCTTCTGGCCCTTGCCTCTGCGTTCTGGATGTGCTCCTTCCATGTTAATCTTCTGTCATAGGTGACTCCCAGGTATGTCTGCTGGTCCTCGTACTCGAGTGGAGTACCGCCCAGTGTCAGATTGCCAACCTTGGTTTTGGTGGACAGTGAGAATAGCATGGCTGATGATTTTTCTTTGTTGATGGTAATACACCAGTGATTGGCCCAAGCTGTAATTCTGTCCAAGGCGAGCTGCATTCTGTACGTGGCAGTCGTTGTGTACTCCTCGGTGCACCAGAGTACGAGGTCATCTGCATAGAGGGCTGCTTGGATCCCATTGAGCAGCTCTGCTACAATATCATTAATGAATAGTATGAACAGAGTTGGTGATAATACTCCTCCTTATGGTACCCCTTGTCTCAGCAATACATTATGTCCAGATTGTCCATCCACAAGCACCCTAGCTCTGCGATTGTGTAGGTATGACTTGGTCCATCGGAACATGTTGCCACCGATGCCTGTGCGCCGGAGCTTCACGAGGAGGCCATCCTTCCACACCTTGTCAAATGCCTTCTGCAGATCAATAAAGGCAGCTAGCATCACCTTTTTGGCTTGAAATTGACACTTGATAAACGAGGAGAAGACGTTGAAGCATGGCAAGATGAAAAGCACCTTTTACTTGTCAACGATCCCACCGATCAGCCTACCTTCTACTCGCGCCGGTGGCACTCGACAACAACGCCGGACTTGGCATTTTGTACAGAAGACATTCACAGAAACCTCAGTAGAGTGGTCGGATCGCAGTTAGGAGGAAGCGACCACCGCCCAGTCCTCCTCTCTCTTTCTGGAAGTATTTCAACAAGTTCACCTCAACATCCAAGGTAGAACTACAAAAAGGCAAATTGGAGTCTGTTTGGTGAGTGCTGAGATCTGTTTAATTATCTCTTCTAATCTTTCGTGCATGTTTTGTCTATTGCTATTGTTGTGCTTGTTCCCGGATCCTTGGGCGTTGTTGTGGCCTCTGCGATGGGATTGGCCACGCCCTCTCCCTCTAGACGCATGATTTTGAATGGGGTTTTCTGATTGCCTGTGTTGTTCATTGTTGGTGGCATTTGTGGATGAAGGGTTTGATTTGGTTGCAGTTGCGATATTAGCATCCTTTACCTCATTAATTGGATGTAGTTGGCGACGATTATTTTTCTCCCGCTCCAAGAAGTTCTCGATCTGAACCACGGTAGCCGTGCGTTGTTGTAGGCCTCCGTGCTCTGTGAGAAACAGTTTTTCTTTGAGGGCGCGCTCTCCGCTCAACACGTTTATGAAAGTGTCGAGATGTAGATGTGTTACGCCTTAGATATATGTGCTGGGGTATGCGCGGGTAACAAGACGACAGATGCGACTCGCTAATTCCGGCAGTGTTTCTTCCGAGCATCGACGTGGGTTCTTTAGTTGAATCTGACTTGTTTCTCCAAGGGCGGTGTCACCGAATCTTTCTGACAACGCATTCTCCAATTCTGTGTACGATGGTGTGTAGTCTGTGCCTAAGTCTGCCAGAACTTGTAAAGCTTTTCTGGACAACTTTGCGGCTAAATATTCTCCCATCTGTTGAGTACTCCACCGGTTTGTCCTACTTATGATTTCGAATTGAACTTTATAATTAGCCCAATTAGTCTCCCCGCTAAATTCGTGGGGGTGGGGGGGGCGGAAGGGGGTGTTGTGGTGGGAGAATGATCCGACCATGTCCTTGTGGAGAAGCAATTGGCGCGAACCCAGTGGTGGTGCTGGCGAAGCTGGTGAGAATGCAGACGTTGGTCAGCGTGTAGGTGGTGGTGGTGGGGATGGCGGTGGTGGTGGTGGATGTAGTGATGGTGATGGTGTTGTTGCTCGTCGATGTCCCTGACGATGCTGATGCATTCGTGAAGGCGATTCTCGGTGATGATGAGTTGCACGGTATGTTGGTTCTGCCAAATACCGCCCTGATGCGGGTCCATAGACAGGTGTAGGTCTATAGACTGGTTGAGGCATGTTGTGTAGACGACGTGGATGTTCCTGAAGCTGTGAGACGTATTCCTCATACGAAGGCGGTGCAGGTGACTGATGTGAATGATGTGCGTGGTGTGTACATTGTCTGATGTATTGCTGGAATGGTGTAGCCATCTCCTCCGGTTTGTAACGCAGTCCTGTTGAATAATAAGGAGATGATGCGTGATAGGGTGATACGGGATATGGTACATGAGCATCCGGCCACTGATCACCCATTGATGACGTAGGTGAACATAATGGTCGTGAAGGTGGTAGTTGCCGTCTTTGACGCGGTCTTCCGTGACCCGGTATAGATGGTGGTAGTCTATCGTGGAGATCCGATAAGGTGATGTATTGAGTTCTCACCTGTGAGGCATCGCGGAATGTCCTCTCGCTGATCAGTGAGAACTCGTGTTGTGGTGGTGCTGGTCATTCCGCACCATTTAAATTTGTGACATTGCCGGTAAGCACACGAGCAGCACATCCATCATATGATGCTATCTCTAAATCGAGGGAATACTGACTGTCTGATGAAGGAGACTGAAAACCCGTGGTTCGTGAGTGTAGACATGGGCTCACTTCTCGTTTGAGCCCCACATCGGGCGCGACTTGTAGCTCACGGGGGTACATGCTGGTCCGCCGAAAAATATCCACCCACCGCACCACGTGATTTGGAAATTTGATTCTCACCTATCTTGATGCTGGATGCCTCTTTTGGATGCTTATGGAGGAAAATTAAGGCACTCTTTGCTGACTTTATTGTATACGGCTCTTGAAGCGTGTAGTGGTGGATAAAATTGAGGAGACCATGCAGATGATTAGTATCCCGTGCATCTAAGGCAATAATGTCAGCACAAGTTGGTGCTCAGCAATTGATGCGTCAGATTTTGAAGCCATTATTTGTGTCCTCTAACAACTAAAGAAGATTGTTGTTAAACAGCTTGTAATTGATTGTGGAGAGGACGCTTTCCTCGCATACACCGTGGCGTATTGTAAAGGGTACTGATATGCCTCTGCTCACTTTAACGGGCGACTGAGCTTCTAAGTAGACCCCCTTGATTGTGCACCAAGTGAAAAGTCGATTGTGGTGTTGTATATCCTTTGGAGTAATGAAAGGTGCCACACTACAACAAATGCCGTACAAGAATCGAGTATTACCATGTTAAGTTATTCGTGGTTATCTTTGTCTTCGTTAGTCACTTCCGATATAATCAGAGCAGCATTTATGAATGAGGATCTTTCTCTGAAGCCTTGCTGTAGTCTTAGCTGGATACTATCTTGATTTGGTTTTGTTCGACTTAATATTAGCAGAGACCTATAAAAGCATTATGTCTCTGATATTACTTTCACCAGTACCTGACTGATGGTCTATAGAACAGTGATTCCTCTATAATTAATTATTTGTTTGCTGTCGGTGCCCTTCAGTAACTGAAATCGATCCGCAAGTAGTTTGAGAGTTAAAAAAAAAAATTGGCCAAAACCCAATATGATCACCGGCGGCCAAATGGGCCGATCGGCTTATTTTAAACAAACATGGATGCTTCCTTCCAAATATAATTGAAATTATCCTAATGGTCCTCGAGAAGAAGACATTTTAAACTTCTTAATGCTCAGTATGGGGATATTTGGCGGGAAAACAATCCAAGATGGCCGCCAAACCGTTTATCGGACAGTTTCGAAAGTGACAACTTTGGAATCAGTATACACTAAAACCTATATAAAACCAATTTTACCTTCAATATCCATCAAATAAAGAAATCAAATATGGTTGGTCCATGGCCGCCATGTTTTTACGTATCAATTTCTTTTGAACACAATTGAATGGCCCTTAATCCCTAAATATATCTTCCTAATTTCGATCCAATCCGTTCAGCGGTTCTGGAGAAGTCATTTTCACGAAAAGTAGGTCATTCAAGATGGCCACCGAAACACTTTGGCAATCAAGTTTTCTTGAACAAACTTAATTCAGCCATTGCTCTAGATGATCTTGAATTAGTTTTAAATCGATCCCCAAACAGTTTTGGAGAAGGACCTTTCAAATTTGAGATCAGCAAACCCCAAAACCTATATAGAACCAATTTCCTCCATCAAATAAAAAGATCCAACATGGCCGCTATGACAAGTTGCGTGGTGGCTCATCCCCGCAAGACACAGTCCTATATACAGGCGGTCGTTCTTGTATCACGAACAAATAACAACAAGAGTGATTAAAATGCAAAAAATTAGAATCTTGATGTTTAACAGATGAAATAAAATAATTAAATGGACGATGAGTTAATTAAATAATAGAGTTATATATGGCCTGCCTGAAGCTTATCACTTGGTCTCATGCGATGTGGCGTACTGATGTAGTCGTATGCTTGCCAACGCTGTATATGCGACGCAGATTCACCACTGCGACGTAGACGTATCTATGCGACGTAAACGCGACGTAGACGTATCTCTGCGACGTAGACGCGATGTGGATGTACTTCTGCGACAGACGTGAAGTAGATGTTCCGATGCCACGTAAGACCCAAGCCAATCAGCGCCAGTGTCCGAGATGACATAACCAACTCCAGTATGAACTGAGAAATACAACTTAGAGTGTCTTTATATCGATGTTGGAAATCCATATCCTACAAACAATACAATCACACAATAGGACAACAATGTTCCAGCAAAAGTCATACGGGACGGAAAGGGGTACAGTCGTATATGTATATACATATAATATAACAATTATACACGAGTGCATACCTGAGACACGTCCGTAGGTGGTTTTCAGAATCAAAGATGAAGAATCAAACAAGTTCGCATCATAGCGACAATAGTACGAGAACACGAACAACAGTGTTCACTCTCAATGGTGCAGCAGTAACTATCTGACCATGAGGACAAATGAAGTTGACCAAATTCGGTAACATACATAACATGTGATGAACCTACAATTTGAATCACAAAGCTAATCCAACCAATAACTATGGAAGAATAATGATTCTAAGAATATTATGAACAATCATGAAACATATCCCTAGGGGAAAACTTACACTAGCCTATAACATAGTGACACTTAGAACAAGCCAGGAATTTGAAGAGCTCACCCGAACACATCAGGAATAACACACCTGAACAGGTAAATGTACAATTTACATATGAATGACCAATGAGAATATTTACAACCATAGTAATAGTGTAGCGGAACATGAACAACAACAAGTTGTAATAATCTGTAATCAGTCAATAATCAGACAGGGTGGGGAAGAACAAGAGAAGGAATATGGTGACATACCGACTTGTTACAGTCGACAAACACACTAAATTTTAATTGGTCCAATAGAGATAGTTATATTGATTAGAGACAGCGGGGCGGATACTCCACTAAGGTCTGCAATTGCCTTTCACACCAAGCGCGGGCGATTTAATCATGCGAATATGCGGACGAAAAAAATATTTGTCGTGCAGTGCTTGCTTGCACACCAAACACGAATTCCTCATCAAAAGCGTTATTCAAACTGAATTATATTCTAACATGTGATGTGATCCGAATTACGGTCTGGACATGTAGGCCTATCATCTCTCCGTGCCCGCTCGGCGCTACGCATTCACTTGGTTGTCTAGAATCCATCACATGACGTCGTAATGAACTACGTGACGTAGAATGCCATTATAATTAATGACGTCATGAATAACTTAGACAAGTACGACACGAACGCATAGTGGACCTTTTCCAGTTTCAGCTAGGCCCTGCCCACCTCTAGCTAAGCTCCACCCACACCTCGCTCGTGTTGGGATCGATCGATCCCTGAAATACCTGACTATCAATTTCCAGAAAACTATACAGGTAAGCTGTTACATACTTTGATCCTAATTTGACTGGGTGCTGTTGCTGCTTACAGCAGCAACAGCGCCCAATCAAATTAGTTTCAAAATATTAAACAACATTTATTAAATAGCAGACATACAATTTTTACAATGTGTTGGACGATTAAGAGTTAAAGACGGGCCAAATAGAATCATTTATGACGCAATAATGATGATTTCAGGATGCACGTCACTTAGTTGGCCATGACGTCATATAATCGAAGGATAAAATTGGAAAGCTCCATTGAAGACGGACTATGAGTTGTTGTAAGACGTGCATGTATACTATTTAATACATATTCTGTGAATCTTTTGAAACTAATTTGACTGGGTGCTATGGCAGCAACAGCACCCAGTCAAATTAGTTACAAAATTTTCAACGGCTTACCTTGATAGATTTCAAGAAATTGATAGTCAGGGCATTCACGGGGATCGATCGATCCAAACACTGTGAAGTGTTGGTAGATCTTAGCTAGAGGTGAGCGGGGCATAGCTAAAACTGGAAAGGACCATTACCTATAGGCATTGCCATTTTGCGCAAGGGATCGTGGTCATTCACGTTCCGCTATATAAAATATTTTTAAACGAGAGCTAGGTAGCTCGCCTCTATTTAGATTGGAATCGTAGATTTAGGATATATTGTTTAGATCTCTCGTACGCTTACCCTCACTATTGGGGCTAGTTGTACCTACCGCTGGTGGCCTGGGATAATTGCTAACTGTATATTTGCATCAGAAATAAAATGGTATTGTGATCTGTCCTACTGTATCCACCTACATCTCTTAATCTCCACTTCAACTCTCGTCCCGATCAAACTAGCCAAAATGGCTTCTGTAGTAATCTTGAGAAACTACCATTTACATCTAACAGGTAGACATTTTTGAAAAGCCTATCATTCGAATGGTAAAGTACCAAAAAACATTGGTCTCTTGGTCTGCAAATGGGAATAGAATATCTCTATGATAATGGGTGGATCTGATCTGTCACCCAATCAATGACATCACAATCAAAATACGTGATGAATGATGTAAATAGTTTCATCAGGAACATTGAATAGTCCATCAAGTTACAAATCTTATGTCTTTATGATTTAATCCCAGGGATTTAATCAATCAATCAATCAATCAATCAATCAATCAATCAATCAATCAATCAACTACTGCCAGAACATACTTTACTGGAATGCATCGCGCATACCACTTCCGGCTGGTAACCGCGATAGCTGATGCGCAAACATCATTACTTTACTATGGGGATCAGATACAGTGCACTTTAGGCAGTGCATATGAAACACTATGTTCATAATATTTTTGAAGTGATACATCATTGGAAAGATAAGCCAATTTCTATACATTTCTGTATTAGTTTTTATAGTTTTATACAATTTAATACAGTTGATAGCAATTTTAAAATATCCCCTATTGCCCACTTGATTTAATGTATCTAAGTCGAATGGTGTATTTTATATACGCAAATAACTCAATGAAAACTTTACAAAAATATAAAAATTAATGCATTTAAGTTTCGGCAATTGAATGCGCTTCACAATGATATATGATTTAAATAATATAATGATTTTAGTTTATCATAGGAACGGTTTAAACTGAAGTGTATTTTAGTGCAAAAATAACTCAACACAGGTCAGCGGCTTGTTGTCAGTAGTACCAGCCAGCAGTTTTGCTCTGAGTGTTGATTTAGGGGAATCCCGATATAATGACGTCAATGTGGGAACGGTATATTCGCCAGTGTATCAGTATATTCGACATGTGAAAGCTGGTTTGCTAAACCAAGATTCTTGTCTTGGTGTGGTGGTCCAGCGGAACGATGTCTGGGTTGTTGTTGCTATGCAGAATTGCAGGATGATGGTTCGATTCCGACCGGGAAAATGATGCTCAACAAAGTAAACTAACGGGTGTACTCTGTAGGCGGGGTTAGCAAGGAAATTGAAGTCATCACGTTGCCAGTGCATTAAAAAACTAAGCATACCTACCTATACCTACCTATCAAGCAAGCAAACAATCTTTATTGACAAATCCAACATGTGGACATACTAATTTGACTGGGCATTGTACGAATTGTATGACCTTACTATTTAATCAACATTGTGTTGAAAATTTGAAACTAATTTTCCTGGGCGTTGTATGTCTTTACCATTATCAATTGCATCCTATAAAAGCTTCACAGGCATCATAGTCAAAATGCTTAGTGAATGACGTATCTAGATCCATTGTGAATATTGAATAGTCTGTCAAGTGTGCACATTTTATGTTTTTGCTTTTTAATCAACATTCTGTTGAATATTTTGAAATTAATTTGACCGGGCACTGTTACGGGCATAGGCAGCAAAAGCACCCAGTCAAATTAGTTTCAGGATATTCAACAGCTTACCTGTATAGTTAGCTTGAAATTGGGATTCTGGGAAGTCGTGAATCAACGTATATGAATTGGTTCCAACACGCCGAAAGAACGGACAGAGCTTAGCTATAAATGGATCCCACCTTTGAAATTGTCATGAACAACTTGATCATTAAACGGCCATACCACTAATGTGTGGTCCATCCAACATAGACCACTTGTAATAAGTGACCACATATTTTAGCAAGAGCATTCAGATAGTTAGCTTTGCCCTGCCGGACGCATGTAGACCCAATGGCAATGCACCGATTCTCTTACGGAAAGAGGGTATAAGTTATCCAACCTTTCACACAAGTGTTGACATCATAATCAATTATGTCACATGTAGGCTGATGTCACAGTCAAAATACGCAATGAATGACGTGGCTATGGCTATCAAGAATGCTCAAAAGTCTGTAAGCTGTGCGAATTGTATGTCTACTATTTAATAATAAACATTCCGTTGAATATTTTGAAACTAGTTTAACTGTGCTGCTGCTATAAGCACCGACATCATCTAGTCAAATTAGTTTTAACATGTTCAACAGCTCACCTCTATAGTTACCTTGGCAATGGGATTCTGGGATGTCACGGTTGAAAGCATATACATTACAATGATGACGGCTATGAATATAGGCCTCATCATCTCTTATTGTATTTTAACCGCCTCATGGCATAACTGCTCAAACCGGCCCCTACAGTGATCTTGAGCAATGTCAAATTGCATGCCATGAGTGGTCAATTTTTGATAATTTATTACTGGAATGACTCTCGAGACAGTCATTCCAGATTCTAGTGGTAAATCTGCAAAAACAGTCTTCTCTTGGCCTGCAAATGGACATTCAATATCTAAATATTTTAACATTTGTCACCAAATTTAGACAGTAGAGGTTTAATATATAATGATGACAATACCAGGTACTGTGTCTGTTTCATTTCCCCCTTATGTATTATAGCATAAAACACTAGGTTGAACATTGAAGATAGTGTATACATTTCCATTGTTTAAGCCAAATCGGACCACTTGTTTCCGAGATATCCATAGATCCCGAATTTGATCCGATCTGGGCCCAGTTTTTTATGAGGCACACATGCCTGGAAATCCTCTTGCACGGCAAGTTCCCTGTCCGCGCTAAAATTTGAGCCAAAGCGTGTATAAGAAGTTTTCGAGATACAACTCCGGACACGCACTCGATCGCAATACCCCCTTCCCCTTACGTGCCGAGGGTAATTAGACGCATGTTTACAAGAATACACAATAACTTCACTGTGAAATAGAGATACCGAGATACTACCGGCAATAACAAAAATATTGTGTTAACCCTTTAATGGCACAGTCAGACAAAATAAAATCTGCAGTGGTCTGAAGGAATATCCATTTGAAATTTTACCACTGGAATGATTGGCTCGATATTAAACGAGCTAGTCATTCTAGAATGTCTAGGGTAATTAAAAAAAATGGCCCGCTATTGGCATATGAATCAATGGACATTCACTAAGCACAAATTGTAGATAAAATTTTCTTGACAAATCTTGACCATCAAAGGTTCAAATGATGTTGTTTAATGCGGCTACAAGTCGTATTGATTTCAGAGTATTCACCAGCCTACCAGTGTGCCTGCTTTGAAATTGAATTATGAAGCATACATGCAATGTCTAAACTAAAACATTTCTGGCGATAAAGTGATTTTGGACAAAGACAGTTTCTTTGTATACTGTCATTGTTTTTAAATGATATATTTACCAGCATTGTCAAGTGCTATATTGTTATATCATTATACCATTACTACAATTACAATACAATTTTGATTTATTTACAAAACCAGGTCACATTGTCACATATGGGATACTCAAATGAACAATATTTACATATTATCATTACAAACATTGTCCTCATCATTATTACAATCACTAGTACCGTTACTATCATTATTATTTAATATTATTATTTAGATTATTATCATGACATTATCATATCATTGACATCATTATGCCATTATAACAATATACAGGGTTCACCGTTCTTAGGGGCTTTGAAGCATAAATTCCCTGACATTGCACTGACTTTTCCCCTGATATTTATACGTTTTCAAGTCACATAGGTCTTGATGAATGTTCATTTGTAGGCCCAGAGATCATAATTTAGAAAATTTACCACTGGAGCCCATAACTTGCTAACCAAGAGTTATTTCAATGGTAAATTTTCAAAAATAGCCTTCTCTCCTGTAAAAGACCACTTGATAAGCACAAATATTTTGTTTTCCTAACAAATTATTAACTTTGAACGGTTACTTATCAAGTTATCATGTTCAACCATTTAGTAGTCAAGAAAAGCAAGAGTCCCGCTGAATCCGAGACCATCTGCAGGAGATTTTTTTGAAAATGTATCACTGGAATGACTGGTTCTGTTACCGAGTCAGTTATTCGAGTTATAAATTTTCAAATATGGTCTCTTGCCATATAAATGGAAACTGCCCAAGAGTTAGACCACTACAGTCTGGTTGTGGTTATAATAATGGTCACAGTGTCCATACATATTTGAAATCTAAGCATGCTAGATGCATTCAGATGGTGGGTCTATTGCCTGCGATTCTTCTTTTTGTCATGACAGTTTTTATAGCATAATTCTACACAGTAGTGGTTTTCTGATTTTTCATCACTTTTCCATGACTTATATGGAAAAGTACAGTTTTTACAGGTTTGCCAGGCCTGAAATTGTACTTTTAATATTCCCTGACTGTCCAGGTTTTCACGATCCATATATGAACCCTGTGGTCAAGATCAATAGATACATCCAGCTTTCCACTTGCTTCATGTTCAGTGATAGCTATACCGTACTGGAAACAGGCAATAGTTCTCCGTCAGCAACTTCCTTGCGTGCAACACCTGAAATATGGCACAACACATTCATACAGTGCATATCAGCAATTCTACTGACTTAATCATCATAATGTCATAGCACAATGAAACGTCAGTAAAATACTAAATCTAAATATAAAACTGCATTCCTCACCAGCATGATGTTCATATGTGCCTTCTGCAGAAATTCCATACTTTCTCCATACCTAATTTACCTATTTCCAGACTGATTTTATCAGTGTCCATTTAAAAAATGGTAAAATTCTGCAGAAAAATGACAGAATTAGCAGCCAAGATTGTCTATATTTTGAACATTATTTTATAATTTGCAAGAGAGTATCACACCTGACAATGTTTAAATTGTCCATACTTTGAAATAAATTACAAACCATTAGCAGAAAATGTTGAATTTTACATGTATCTCAATGACTTACAATGTATCAATTGAAAAATATCAATTTATCAGGAAAACAGTAGTTACTTTTGCAAACTACATCATCATCACATTGTTGCAAGGCTCTCATTTTTACATTACAACTATGGTAATATGCTGGGGGTGGGGCGTTGCAATTATAGAGGAGAGAGAAATTTGAGAGAGAGAATGTCTTCTGTAACATGCATTGTTTTCTGGCACCCGGTGGAGTTGAACCACTACAGTTAATGGCCCTTGGGACGGAGGAGCTGCGACTAACAAGCGCCTTGTAGATGTAATGCACGCGCCACAAGACACGTGAGAATAGATAGCGAGAGAGAACCAGACAGTGAATGAGTGTGTGTAGTGATAGTGAATTCTCCTAAGATATTAATACAACATTTGTCAAAAATCGTCTTCTCTTGGTCTGCAAATGGCCATTACCTGAAAAAATTAGATTTTTCCTGATCAAATCTGTCAAACAAAGGCTTTAATTACACTGTTGTTCAGTAAACAAAATAGATAACATAATAATAAGTACGGTTTGAAGACTTGATCACTACTGCTGTTGGCCAATTGCTCATCATAATTGCAAGGCCTGAATAACGATAGACTGCGAGTGGAAAACATGCAATATCTGTTATACGAAAACTGGTATGTGTATGTTTACTTAGCTACAATTGCTTCCTATCATAAAAGAGAATGCGTACATACCGGTGAAATGTTAATTCCAGTTCACTTTCCACACCTGTTCGTAAGAATTCCACGCAGTGTATGAAACACGCATGCTATTTTTGCGTTTAAGATAATAGCGAGCATCTTTCCTTTTGCCATCTTAACGCCGGCTGAGCGAATGCTGCCTGCTAGACAAGGTTGCAGCGCCACCTATGTCTCTAGCTAATATAGATAACTCTATGATTGGTCCACGGCGGCCATGTTTTTTACGGATCAGCTTCCCTTGATAAACTTTAATGGGCCATAGTGCCTTATAATATTTTCCAAACTTTGGCCTGATCTATTACGTGGTGCTGGAGAAGAAGTTGTTTGCACGAGAACTAGGTCATCCAAGATGGCCGGTGAATCGTTTGGTCAATCAAGTTCCATCGAACAAACCTTGTTCCAAGCTGTTGCCATAGATGATGCTTCACGAGTGGCGGCGGAGATTTTTAAAGACGTTTCTAAAAATCGGCGAAAATGCAAGATGGCCGCCGTCCAAATTGGCTGATCGGCTTCATTTCAACACACTTAGATCTCTATGCCCTAGGGATGCGTCATGCCGAATAGAATTGAGATCCGCCAAGTGGTTCAGGAGAAGAATTCCTTTAAAAAAAAAGTTGAGGGATTCAGGACGCAGGACGACGAGCGAACGATGGACGGCCGCCATGGCATAAGCTCATGTGGCCATTCTGGCCAGTTGAGATAATAATCTATAAAAATAGTATGCAAAACCTGGACAAGACAGAACTGTATAAACGCCAAGTCCAGGGTAAACAAAAAAATGGCATTCATCTGCCGGAATAAGATCGTCAGAGATCGGCGGGACGAGCGTACAAATCGGCCGTCTGTCCGTCCCATTTTGCGGTCATCTATCCGTCCAATTTGCTGATGTCACAATCAAAATGCCGTAGCTCCGTCACGAACATGGAAACGTCTGTCACGAATTGACAAATTTGATGAATTTACAATTTGCTATATATTCAAAGTGAATGTTTGAAACTAATTTGACCGCGAGCCGTTGTTGCCCTAGGCAGCTACAACTCGCAGTCAGAGTAGTTTCAAAATATTCAACAGGTTGTACTTGTATAGTTAAAAATTGGGATTCTGGAAGTCAGGCAGGGTTCAAAGTGTTAAAACACGCGCACCAAGTATATAAAGTGGCCGTACTTAGCTACATTTATGGGCGGGACATTGCTAGAAATGGATCGTTCAGGAGCTTTACGTGCCTATTTAGCCTTTACCAACATGAACAATCTATTTTGAGAATGAACTCGATTAGCATCACGTAAAGCATGTTAATGGCGTCCGCCTTGGCCTTGTTACTGATCTGTTCTCCTCATTCCCTCGCGGAAGATTCTCGTAATTTAACTGGTAAATAGTTATTATGGAGGAGAATTGTGAGAAATGGAACTGCTAGAAATATCTCAGCTCAGAGAAGATAAAAGAATTGCTCTATATTTTACTATGTGCTATATCACTGATACAGTCAAGTAGGCACTGGTAGCGCGACATTACAGATTAATTTCCTTGAGTGAACTAATACGATTTTAAATCTTGACAAACAGATTTGTCGTTTTCAGAAGGTTGTAATCAATAACATCCCTTTCTCACACCTTAAATATTCCTTTGATGAACGAAGAAACTAATTTAGCTTCGAGTCTGATTAACTACCCTCGAGGTCATATGCGATCGAGAATATTAGGTTAGGTAAAGTTCAGTCTCTAATAACGACAAGTACTGAATTATCTGTATTTGTATACTTTCAATGTGACATCAACGATACGTGTAGGAAGAGGGGTTTTGAGAGTAGTAGTAGTGACTCTGACAACGCACGAACTGTTTTCACCTTAAGTAAATGAAGAGCTAATCCGTTTCTAGGATTCAAACATATTTGGATTGTATGTGCATATTCTCGGTAAAACCGAACAGTTTAGTTGTGAGTTTGAAACCCCCCCAATATTTACAAATTATTGCGCACAAATTGTTATTTAGAGGTATGCAAAGTGGTTAATGTGCTAAATAATCAATCATTAGTTAACAGCGTTTGAAAACAGTATGTCTTGTATTCAGAAATGGAAAACAGTTATTCGAGTATGGTAGATTTGTATAAACATTTGATCCTGACCACGAGGCTGTTATTGAGCTGCATAAACTCGTGCCTACAACCACATGTTCGGAATGAATAATTGTTTGTGAAACCATGTTTGTAAATGTTTTCGTACCATTATTTCTAAAACATTTCACCATACCCCAAGAATGTTTCTGGAACTTTTTATCAAGTGTTAGCGATTGTTCTGAAATAAAGTTGAGAAATGTTCAACTTTTGCACCTTTGTTCCGAAACTTTCACTGGAGGGATCCGTTCTGCCACCCAGTTATCTGACGTGATAATTAAATACGCCATTTGTTAGCTGACGACACAATCAGACGATGTAGGTCCGGCAAGAAACAAACGGGTCCGGCAGTAAGCGGCTGAATAGTTAGTCTTTTTTTCGATTTACAGTTTAACTGTCTGCCTGTTGGATTTCTGCAGACTACACTTTCCACGATGTTTATATCTGGATATGCTGAATACTTTAAAAACAATTTCACTGAAAGTTGTTGGTGACTAATACACCCATAAACCTCAATCAAATTGTTTTCAAAATATTCAGCTGGTCCAGAGTCTTGTGGATTGCAGCAGTCAGTCAGTTAATAAACACTCTGCTGGATGATTTCAAATTAATTTGACTGGGAGCTGTTGCTACCATAAGCAGCAATGTCAGCTCTCAGTTGAATTAGTTTCAAAATAATCAATAGCGTATCTGAATAGTTGCGTTGAAATTAGGATTCTGGGGAATTCAGGGCTTCAATCACACATAGGCATACACCATGGGCGGAGCTTAGGTAAAGATGGGCGGGGCGGGGCGGGGCTAGAAATGGAATCCTTTAGTGTCTCTCAATCGTTTGCCAATCATGGAAGCAGGTGGCGTCGTGTGCTTAACCCTTTTCTGACGAAGCCGGCCAAAACCGGCCTCTGTACATAGTGGTCTTGAGGAATGCCATTTTGCTGGCCAAGAAAACACTATTTTGAAAATTTACTACTGAAATGACTGACTCGATAACCGAGCCAGTCATTCCAGCGGTAAATTGTCTAAAATAGTATTCTCTTGGCCTGCGAATCGATATTCAATAAGTAGATTTTTAAACCAAATTTAGCCAAGTTAGGGTTAGTCAGAAATAGCGGATATTATTGTTGTAAGAATGCAAAACAATTTCCTCAACAGCATTTCCGAAAAGATTGTACTTGGCGTATGCTGAACAGTTTCAGAAACAACTCCGATAATGCGGATTATACCGGGCCGGTACTGGACCAATACCGGGCCAATACCAGGGAAGGTTACTGGAACCGTCTTAAATAAATATTCCAAAAATAATATTTCCGAAAGAAGTTGAATGTACCAGGGATTTGAAACAATGCTTTGGAGCATTTTGGTGTATCAGAGTCTGAACCAATGCGTCGGAGATAAAACATTCTTTGTGTATGTACAGTGTTAGCCTTCCCTAACTGTCTTGCTGCTGCGAGCCATCAGACAATGATTTTGCGGACGACATATTCCATGGATTATATCACTTGACCTGCTGAATATTTTAAAAACAATTTGACTGAAAGTTGTTGGTGGCTCAGCCACCATCAACGTTCAGTCAAAGTGTTTTCAAAATATTTAGCAGGTCAAGTGGTATAATCCATGGAATATGTCGTCTGCAAAGCCTCGGCAGTCAGATGATTAACATAATTATTGTGTTTACGTATTAATAAGTACGGGCCATAAAATTACAATTATGCGCTTCTATTCAATCACGTTGGCCTCAGTCAGAATGCAAACTGTAATGTTTAGCATATAATAATTTTGATTTCCGTTTTGCAGGGACATGGGTATGTCTCAATACCGTCGATTCTGACATCTCTCTTCTACCACATTGTTCCAAGTCTGCATTCTGATGGAAGATTTCGGCAACATACTGTATCTGAAAGAAAACTGTGATTACACAAATAATCGGCATCACCGTTTTTGAGTGAGTGTCAAAATGAAAATAACTCGCTTCTTGAATACATCTGACGATAATACTAGCGAATCTACTTGTGTTAGTCACGGCATTCTGCTACCCGTTGAGTTCACTTTACCAATCACAGTAACACTGCTACTGTTTGTGCTTGCTAACGTGCTATTTAATGGACTTCTCTGCGCGGGATACAAGCACATTCGTGCAACTGGCCGCAAACCTGCCCACTTCATCCTGATGCACCTAACTTTAATCGACATGCTACAGGTGGTAACAATGATACTGACCATACTCCGGATATCGGATCTAGGTGTTTCTCAGAATTGGGTGTTTATGGTCGCATGTGATATCGCTCTCAGCATTCTCATGACGACATCACTTTGGACTGTGACGTTGATTAGTGTTGACCGATACCGCTCCATTAGTAGCTACGCCGTGTACAAGCAGACCATGACTCGGACACGTTTGCTGGCCATCTTCATCTCTTTCTGGATTGGTGCAAGTCTGCTCTCTGGTTTTCCACTTCTCGCGAGCTTTTTCTACCATAACCATTCTCAATTCTTACTCTGCCCGGATTTGGCCACGAAAATCATTTTATGTTTTCGGGAGTTTGGAGGGTTCATCATACCAATAGCAATCTTCGCATCGATGAACTACAGGACAGCACAGTTAGCGGAGCAGCTTCAGAGAAAGCGCCAGCAACTTAAGCAAGGACGTTCTAAATGTGCATCCCGCCGAGGAGCAACTCCTAACTGGCCGAGCCCAAACGCCACAAGAGAGCACCAACTCAGCTGGAAACGACGACATACAAGAGTTATTCTTACGGTGGGATTCTTAGCACACAGCCTTTGTTTTACACCATATTACATTGTCGTTCTACTTGGCATATTTGGCGCACCAAACAGTCTGACAGATGCCAATCATAACAAACTGATGATAAGTGTCGCGGTTTTAGCCATGTTTCACTCGGTGTTTGATCCACTTCTCTATGGCTTCACAAATACGGCCATAGCTAAATCGGTAACGGATATATTACATTCTGCGCTTCCTTGCACAACATGGATACGTGGGAGAACCGTTCAACCAATACAGAGGAGTGGAGCTTTATCTGGCTATAGTCACTATGGTGAATCGTTATTCTCCACCACTGTTCTTCTTAAAGCAACGGAATTTAACTTTGATCAAAGTCTCTCGAAATCTCAAATAAACGATTACAACCTAATGGTGGATCCGACACATCTAATGCCACAGGGTAATCAGTTTCTTACCGTGCAGTCATATACTCCTGATATGAATAGGGCGAGTGATCAACAAGACAAGATCATTACTAATAAATGACTGCTACAAAAATAATTAAATTAAATTTGTAACTTTTATGTGAAAGTAAACTTTCATTTTTAAACCTCTAGAACAAACAGTGATTGGATATGATGATCCAAGCATGCCGGATCCTCTCTATGTTTTTGAACGAGGGGATGCTGGTGTAATATGCGCCTTCCTTATGGGGAGGATAATCATGTGTTTTAAAGAACTATCTTTGAGGCCACCTCGCCTGGTTTTATAAGTATTTTCATTTACGTTTTATTAGGTTTGTAAAACTATGCATTTTTCGAAACATTGAGAAGCAATCTAGATATTTGATGTTAGAAGCTATCTATTATGCCATACAAATTCAGCAAAGGTTTTCATCGATTCCTTGCCACGGAAAATGTAGGTTTCACCTCTAGCATCAAGTTTCTAGATGGTTTAGATAACGAAATGTATAGAAAACAATTATAAATGACTTGCATTTTTAAAGATCAATATGGCCGCCACAAACTTCTCGAATCAAATCGCAACATTGGCAACATTTTCTGATTCAGGATGTTTCTAAGCTTCCAAAAATGTTAGCTTTTCTCAATTCTTTTTTAACGAAACTCAAAATTAGGACATAGTGAACCTGACAATTCTAATGTTTTATCGCAATAGCTTCTCAAAGGCTGCCATTAACGATCCACTAAATGACAACAGTTTTAAAAATCAGTACATAATTTTTTTAATGATCTACGTATTCGAATTCATAATGATGTTGAAATGTTTTCAAGTTGGTCAATAATACCACCTACAAAGATATCGTTATTGAGCTGGATTGAAGTAGCAAGAAATATGAGCGTACTGTTGCACGTGTCTTGCGGCAAACTGCTATCTGGAACCATCTCAAGGCGTTCTGAGCCATATGGAACGCTTGATTAGCAAGTGGACGCGGAAGAAACCGTGCACTAAACAGATTGGGTGAGTGTGAATGGGAAGACTATAAAGGACTGGACAATGTGATTCATCTAGGATATATTAGCAACATACTAATATTTGAATAATCGTCCTATTAAAGTCCCAATGGAAGCAGAACAAAGTAGATGTAAACTATTCTTCATAGTTACATAGGTCTAACATCATCCTTTATGTCTTTAATTCAGGAGCATACACATTCCGAAACAAACGTTGTTATCCGTGTGAGAAACGTGATTCAATCTGTGGAAGAGGGCTGTAAAGGTGATAGTCCATGAGATGACACAGTGATTTTTCACTTTGGCTGCACCCCTGGGGGGGGGGGTACTAAGGTTTTATGGTATTGTTGGAAAGCTTAGGGTGTTTACAATGCGATTTTAAATGTTGGACTTGCCACAACGTGTCAGTTTAGGTTTCCAACAATACAATTTGACCCGACCCTCGGTATTCAATTTTGAAATTTGACAATAACAGGTATGAGGTAAAGCATAAAAGGAAATATACAATTTAGCTTTCAATCCTAGAATCATTTGCAAATTTTTTGATTTGAGGGCTTTTGCTTACAGGCTTACTGGAATTCAAATTAGGTCATGGATTTCTGGACAATAAGCAAGTCGTTTGTAGTGCATGTAGTAAATTAAATCTAGTCACCACACATCAGGTCACATACCTGTTAATTACTATTAACTCAAACTAAAATGGCAAAATATACAATTCTATAAGCGGAGACTTCCATGTTTTCCTATTTATATTATTACTTCATAAAATAAGCTAATACTACAGTCAAACCCGTCAATACTGGAAACAATAAATGATCCATCAAAATGTGGCCAATATAGACGGATGCATAATATGTATCATTTGTTAAATTTGTTAGTTAACTCTCAGGCCAAATGATGACAGTTCTTGCAAAACATTATCTTGCTTATGTAAAAAACATTGCATTGTCCAACCTGTTCATAACGAACACCAACTTTTGGGGCCCAAAAAGGTGGCTCTTTATATAATCTTTGTTATAACACGCTAATTTCTATATCAAAGAAAATTACACATGCAACATAAAAGAGCATTAATGCCTTTATCAATGTTTCCAATACATTTATACTTAGTTTTTCTCTGTTTAAACCGGTATTGCTAGACTTGCAAATTATATCTATGCCATGATTACATTAGCAGCAATAAAACAAAAACTCAAATGGTGGTTTAAGTGTTTTGACATTAACAGTTATTGTCTGTATGTATAGATCAGTTAGTTAATCAATACATCTATGTCACGTGTTCAGTCGATGCCACTGTCAGATTCTGAATCCCCACTTTCATCTACATTCATTTTAAGTTCTCACAGGGTTCAGCACAACTACAACAGTCTGTAGATGGCATTTTATTTCTGAAACAGGAACAACCATTTCCAGAGCAACCTGCTTTACAACCACATTTAAGCAGTTCATGAATCGCCATTGGAGCTGGTAGATGATCCATTCAGTCTATTGAAATTCCAGCATTGGTTATCAACCATCCGTGGCCATGCACATGAACTAGGTATATCAGGCTTTGCTTCTAAGGAAGATCTCCATACTAGAACATAGTAATTGTGTCCTCCTGTGTGCTTCGGAAGGGCATCTTTGCAGGGTGGCAATTGAAGACTTTCTGCATTTTTACCACAAAAATCCTATATCTTGGTTCATCTACATCACAAACAAACCTTTTAGCATCCTGCAGAGTGTCCTCACTGATAGGAATTTAGTTTTCAATGTTAGCGATTGGTTCACAATTCACTGGGTTTGTAGCCACGATATCAAAAGCCCTCCTTCTTACTTTTATCTGAAAAATCACTGTTGGTGTCACATCCTGTAAACGAATGTAATCCTGGCAAAGCTTTGTGTACACTCGGTGATAGTTTTTGGGAAAGAGCATTGACATCAATAATACGAGTACATGACTTTGTTCCAGCATGTATATACAGTTTGGTGTTTATTTTCTGCTGAAAGTGTCATGCCAATACTAGCACATCGGTAGCTGATGGCCGGATAACAACACTTGAGTTTCCAGCATCTCTGACATGCAAACCACGTATCTGCCGCTTCTTGTGTAGACTCCAACTCCGGGACTTCATTTCAGGTGACAGTACCATTTATAACCTGTAACACATTTGTCAATGCACAAACTAAATGGAACTGGAGGCAAGTTTGAGTGCATACGTTTGCTTGAACTATCAAATAAAAGGGAATTCAACAAGGGCAGTTTTGTTTTCACCGCAGAAAAGGAACTTTTTCCATGTCTCGGGTATTTATTAGTTGTCAAAACTAATTTTTTTATTAGAATTTCCCCATCCGGAGCATGCCGATTCCTTTCAGCAGGTTTAATCAGGAACCTGAATATTAGTCAGCTACAATGTCAACCCCTGAATTATCTCCTGTAAGTACTAACACTTTGTCAAGAATTAAAAAAGCCAGGTCAGAAAATGTGCTGGGTAGATCTGATAATGCTCGGAGAATGGCTATGAGATCTATAATTCAAACTGAATACCTGGGTACCATCTCGGCAGGCGTTTGAACCTTTTCAATTGGTTTGGAGAACTTTGATTTCGAAGTCTTAGCAAATGATCCACCAACCTCTGCAACAGACCACGGTATTTGGGCCAAGACAATGTTTGAGAACTGTTTAAAGGTCAAACTTTCTAGCTTGTGCAATAACTAGCACACGTGCAAAGAGATTGCCATCAGCCTTCAATAAGATATTTTGATTTCCAACTATTATTGTCTTTGACTTGTTTAGGCTGCTGACAATTTTCAAGTTAAGTTTCTTTAGTGGTGCATAGCAACAGGTTTGTTGAAAATCCTGAATGTATAAAGGAGGATGCGGCCTCCTTGCCAGTGACATATGCCTGATTAATCTCTTCAGTCATAGATTCATTAACAACAACTCCAGATGTCAAACTAGCTCACCAGAACATTTGTATGGATTGCTGAGATTCTGAACAAGAGTCACAAACTTCTGAACATATGCATAAGCTCGCTACATCCTGTGTATTGTGCCTTCCGTGTTCTGATAAGTTTGTATTATCAACATACCACTCATCTGGAAACAATATTCTCGAATAGAAGCTCGCTCGTGTGCAGAGACAAGCCACATTTGATTGCTTCTTTATTCAAACGGAAGCCTATTATACCATCCCTGGTTTTGGTGGATCGATTCAATGATTGTTCAATGGGTTAGGCTCGGGGAAACTGAGCAAAGGCATTTGTCGCCCTCTGAACTGTGAACTCTCCACGTGAAATATAATTATATGCTTATGGGTGTGATTTATCCAAATCTTTCATTTCACACCAATAAACTTGAAGATATCTACCATACTTTGTGCGATTGTAAGCGAACATTCAATGTATCATATTGCGGAGGCGTGTAACTGTCAGTTGCCTTCGCGTGTATACTTAATGAAGTGAAGAAGGATTCCTACAACTTCAAGGTAAGAGTTCCAGAATGTCGCCATTGGTATGTTTAGCATTTTGCAACAGTCAGTGCATAAGTTATAGACATGATCAAACTCATCAGAATAGATAAGATTCTTAAAGTTTTCAGATGTCACAGCAGCATTCAACAAAGTACTAGAATCCTGCACGCCATTCATTTCAGGTAAATGTTGTTCAACGCGCCAGTATTTGAACGATTCCCAATGCCAGAGTGTGTGATAACTGCATCACTTAACCCCTTGAACTATGTACAGCCAGTATTTCAATTTCAAGGCAGTCATTAGTCTACTGGTAATCTATTGTATATTTTTATACTAAATTGATTGGAAGCCACACCTGCAAAAAGCTACCAGTCAAATTAGTGTCACCATATTCACTAGATTTTCTGTTTCATTGAGAAGATTTCGTTGTTAAGTGATCTGTCTGGGCGTAACGGTTAATTTGCACTCACTAACGCCTCTAAAGTGTAGAATTTATTATTGTAGAAAAGTACATTTTAGTGTCTTTCCATGTTTGTAAACCAAACAATTTGCATAAATATATATGTAACATGTAGAATTCTCTTACTGACATATATGTGCTTCTAAAATGACAGAATTCTGCTTTTGGAGGGTATGTGTCTTTAACGTTGGTTTCTATGGTAACGGACAACTTCTCTAATGTCCAACATGCGAATTCTTAAAGTACACATTCAGACCAACAAAATGATACCATAAAACGTTAGTCCCTCCCCCCTTGGGGTGCAGCCAAAATCATTTTAGGCTCTTTTATGGAATTTGCCTTATAGACTATGAAGTAAAAAGTGAAATTGAATTATTTATTGATCTATCCTGGGTAAGCTCCGCCAACATCTATATGTATGTGCTGGAATAGATAGTATCTAGAATGCACTCGAGGGAGAAGGACGCGCGCATAAGCGCTCTGTCTTACTCTTAACAATGCACTTAGTGACCCTGTGACCTAGATAGTGTATGCGTTGACGTCAAGCTCAAGGTAATCATAATCTGTCGTAATATGAAGGTGTGTGCTAAATCTGGTGATTCTGCATTCGTGCACGCCATAGTTATGGCCAAAATGTGTATTCCTGTATGCACTTCGTGACCCCGAGACCTAGATATTTAATGCTTTGTCCTGAAACTCATAGAACTTCTAGCGACGTGTAGCATGAATGGATGTGCCAAATTTGTGATCATACCTACCTATGTTCCAAATTTATGACTAAAATGTGTATCTCGCGATGCACTTAGTGAGCCCGTGACCTAGATATTTGAACTTTTGACCTAGCACAAAATTTTCCTTCTATCCAACTGCAAGATGAATTATGTTGCCGATTTGGCGATTCTACGTTCTTGGATTGCAGTTACTGACGAAAATCTATATTCCGGTATGCACTAAATGATACCTGTGACCTAGATTTTTTTACCCTTTGGATCCAAACTAAAATATCAACTCGTAATATGAATGTATGTGCTGAATTTGGTGATTCTAGCTACTTGCGTTCCAGATTTATGGGTAAAAATTAGTATTTTGTGATGCATTAGCAGGGACCTCGATAGTTGACCTTTTGAACCCAAACTACAAATTTTTCAAGCCACCCATAATATAAATTTATGTGCTAAATTTGGTGATTCTACCGCATAGGATACCCGAGATATACCTCGGATAAACGGACAGACACACGCACGCACGTACACGTGCGTACGCGCACGCACGCATAGATAGACGGCGCCAACCTAAATACTCACACTGGCCTTCGCTTTCGCCGGCGTGAGTAATAAGTGTAATGATGCTGAAAAGTATAATAATTGTGATGGTGATGACATTGATGAAACTGACAATATAGATAATACTGTTAATAACGATAACTGTATGGCAATGCCCACTCATACTGTAAAATTGATGTATATATGTTTCCTCATTGTAATAAGGCTGGGTGTAAATAAATTGAATTGAATTGAATTGAAATGCTATTTTTGGTGATTTTACATTCTCGGACTACGACTATTTCGTGCGGATAAACAAACAAACAAACAAACAAACAAACAAACAAACAAACAAGACAGACAGACAGACAGACAGACAGACAGACAGACAAACCGACTGACCGACCGACCGACCAACCGTCAGAGAGATCTCAGTTAGAGGATAATAAATGACGACATGACACATGACACATTGTTCACCAAGGATTTGCTACCGACATAAGGACCAGAACTAAACGAAAAATGCGGCAAGTGTCCGTTTTGAAAACAATGTTGTTGAAAACTGTTGCAGTGGCATTTTAAATTTGTACCCCACAAAATGGCGTACATCTTCGGAAGATCCCTCCAATAGAACCAGAGCTATTAAATGTCCTAAAAGCAACAACAACAACAGCAGCAGCAGCAGCAACAACAAGAACAACAACAACAAACGCGTCATGCTCGCATTAACCCATGGGATTACCGACGTGGGTAAAAAGACAAGCAGATAGTTAAAATGAAATGAATAATTACAAAACATTCTGGTTGTCAACATAATTACGAACTTTACCTATAATTAATTTAAATCATTAAATAAATGACCATAGGCTTTAGTGAATTGCCTTTGTCATGTTTAATTTAAATAACCCTTATATTGGCAAAAGCCAAAACGCTACAACAAGCGCTTTCAGCAACATTGTTTTAAAAACAGACACCTTGAACTTCACAGTCCGATTATAATGTATGCCAGACGCGGGTATCGGACACATTTGTCCTTGTTCATACATATATACAAAACATTAAATCTAATCGACTGATAAGAATATTAAATCATACGCGAATCAAATAAAGCATGCTACGCGATTTTGCATGATTTCCAACTTGTTTTATTACTAAGAACAGTCTTATTAGCATTTCTTGAAAATAATTACAAATTCCGTAACTTACGTCACCGAGGCAGTTAATTAGCGTAGTATATACGTGTTGAAATTGAGGTTTCCAGTTTTTGTTAAGCTCTGCCCACGTCTAGCTAAGCTCCACCCACACCTCGCTCGTGTTTGGATCGATCGATCCCTGAACTCCCTGAGTGACTATCAATTTCCAAATATTTTGGAACTAATTTGACTGGGTGCAGCAACAGCACCCAATCAAATTAGTTTCAAAATATTCAACAGAATATTTATTAAATAGGAAGCAAGTAAGTGGGGTGGGTGGGTGGGGTGGGGATGGGGTGCGAGGTGTGTGTGTGTGTGTGTGTGTGTGTGTGTGTGTGTGTGTGTGTGTGTGTGTGTGTGTGTGTGTGTGTGTGTGTGTGTGTGTGGTGTGTGTGTGTGTGTGTGTGTGTGTGTGTGTGTGTGTGTGTGTGTGTGTGTGTGTGTGTGTGTGTGTGTGTGTGTGGGTGTTGAGGTGTGTGGGGGGGGGCGGTTGTTGTCCAAAACTAACCTGACAAACATCAAAAACCTAAAAAATTATTAGGCCATAGGTTTTATAATTAAATGATTTGATCAACTGATCCACGCTAAGTTAGGCTAAATGCGTTTATAAAATGTATAATTACTATCATTATCTCTCTTATCTAGCATGATATTTATTATTTTCTTTAGGAATCGCCATGCTTTTCAACCGATTATAATCGTATGTGATATTTCACAAAACATAGTCATATAGCCCGCTTGCTTTCATCGAGAATACCGCCATGTTATGTAATTATGATCACACTAATGGAGTTACCAATTTTGCGATCATGTAAATTAGTATCGTTAAACATCTACGATAGAAACCAGATATTGCATGTTGTTGTGGGAAGGCGTTGGAAAAACACGTATGCCTACAAAGCGTTAAAAATTAGTTTGCAGGAGCATAGTTCATTGGAAAGTTTTGTGAGAGGACAAGCTAGAAACGTAAGTAATTATATTTCCGTATCCTATACATGTAGTTCATAAAATAATTTCCAGATGCATTCCTGTCTCGTGTAACTCTGCTCAGTTATAGGAAATATGTTCCAAGCGTTAATCAGACGGATTTATAGAAGCCACCTGCCCCTCAGCCAATCTGCGGTCCATTGTGCTCTTCAGCAGCGTACGGAAAATCCTATCCAATGTTACTCTATGCCGTATCCGATACAAGATCGATGACTTCACCGGGTGATTGCTAAAAGTGACTTCAAACGTGGACACAGTTGCGCAGACATTGTATGGGCTCAACGCATGGTTGTGTCGGTAGGCATGCCCAAACACTGGGATTTCCACAAAATGGGCATTGACATGTCACGGCCTTCGTCATAATTAAACGCTCAAAGATCCTGATGTACTACGCCAGGCCAGTTGCAATGAAGATGAGCCACGTCTAATAAAACTACTGCTTGCAGACGCCAAGCTGAGAGTACGAGTCAAGTCAGTGAAGTCTGTAGAGTTTGAGACATCAATCGGCTTCCACAGGGAGATGGTCTATCCCCTGTGCTTTTAACATGTTACCTTGCTACCGCATTGAAATCCTTGCCGGAAAGTTCCACAAGACCAACCCCCAGTGCCAAGACTGGGTATGCCGCTAGATATGGAATATGCTGACGATGTGGACTCCATAGACGAGGAAAAGAACCCCTTTGACGATCTTCTCTCAATAGATTCTAATCTCTTTATGAAGGAATCCAAAACAGAGTATACTCACATATACATATCTAGAAAACATGACACTAAAGAAAACGACGATCCACTTCGTCGCGACAAACCATGGAGGAAAAGTAAAATCCCAGACTCATTGCTTTGCAGTACTGCTGCCATTGCTGCACGCTGCGTCATGGGGAACATAGCTTTTCAATCCTTCTGGAAGCTATGGATTCGTAGTTCAAAGATGCCCTTCATAAAAAGACTACATTTATACAACGCAACCTGCGTATCCTTGATGCTGTATAACTGTAGCAGCTGGACAGCTCCAAAGGCAGTGCTAGCCAAACTCGATCCCTGCCACCGCAAACACCTACGCACCATTACTGGACACCAATGGCCAGACATCATAATTTCCAACGATGCACTATACAAGATGTGTAATACGTCGCCGCTGTCTGTAAAAGTCACCCGGCAAAGATGGCCCATGTTTGGTCATGTGCTAAGGATGCCAGAAGACAAACCAGCGCAGAGAGCTTTGGAGTTCGTCATCAAATACAAAGGAAGGAAAGGACGCCAATGCATAAATCTGCTAAGCGTGCTACGAGGTGAACTCAAGAAAGCAGGACTCGGTACACTCAAGTCAAGAATGGACCTGAGGAAGATAAGGATTTCGGGGGGGGGGGAACAATACACAGTAGGCAAAAGTGAAGAAAGACAGATTGCAGTTGCAGGATGTTTCTACTACTATTGTTGAAGAATACAGTAATTATACAATGGATCGTACAACGAAAGTGCTGAGCTACCCTCCTATCAGTCTTACAAGCTGCATATGCAAGACCATAGAGCGCATCGTCAACCCGCGGTTGCAGTGGTACCTGGAGTCGGAGACCATTATAGTTTCAGAGCAGGCTGATCAGAAGATCAAACAACACATCTTGCACAGGTCATAGAGGACACTTTTCAAGCCAAGAAGGTGATGCTAGCCGCCTTTATCGATCTGCAGAAGGCATTTGACAAGATGTGGACGGATGGCCTCCTCGTGAAGCTCCGGCGCACAGGCATCGGTGGCAATATGTTCCGATGGACTAAGTCATACCTACACAATCGCAGAGCTAGGGTGCTGGTGGATGAACAATCTGGACAGAATGTATTGCTGAGACAAGGGGTACCACAAGGCGGAGTATTATCACCAACTCTGTTCATACTCTTCATTAATGACATTGTAGCAGAGCTACCCAATGGGATCCAAGCAGCCCTCTATGCAGATGACATCGTACTCTGGTGCACCGAGGAGTACACAACGACTGCCATGTACAGAATGCAGCTCGCCTTGGACAGAATTGCAGCTTGGGCCAATCGCTGGTGTATTACCATCAACAAAGAAAAATCATCAGCCATGCTATTCTCACTGTCCACCAAAACCAAGGTTGGCAATATGACACTGGGCGGTACTCCACTCGAGTACGAGGACCAGCAGACATACCTGGGAGTCACCTATGACAGAAGATTAACATGGAAGGAGCACATCCAGAACGCAGAGGCAAAGGCCAGAAGAAAGCTAAACATCATGAGGAAGCTGGCAGGAATAAAGAGGGGTGCCAATGAAAGGATCCTCAAGACCATCTACCTAGGTGCCGTACGGCCACACCTTGAGTATGGATCCAGCTCATGGATGACAGCAGCTAAATCTCATCAACAGAACCTCGACAGAGTACAGAACCAGGCACTGCGCATCATCACCGGTGGAATGAGATCAACACCAATAGAAAAAATGGAGCAGACAGCAGGCATCCCCCCACTTAGTAAAGGAAGGGAATGCAAAGCACTGATCTAAGGTGCAAAGTTCAAATCGTTCAACAACCACCCGATGAAGATCAGGCAAGCACAGCTGTCATCAGGAAGACTTAAAAGATCAACTTTTGTGAAAGAGACAAAAGCACTTCAAAGGAAACACCAAGAAATGTTGCCAGTACAAATAGAAGACCCAAACCACACCCTTGATCCTCCACCCTGGGAAAACAAACTAGAGAGCATAGCTATTCGCACCACAGTACCTCATCTCACAACCAAAGATGAACACAGTGATGTAAGCAAGAAGGCCCTGACCCTAGCCATGCTGGAAAAAATGTACCCTCAGGAGACATGGATAAGGATCTACACAGATGGGTCAGCCAAAGATGCAATTAGGAGCGGAGGTGCCGGACTGCATAAACAGTAACTAAACGGACAATATGAGTCAGCTGCAATATCGACAGGCAAACACTGCACAAACTACAGAGCTGAAGTCGAAGCACTGGTCCATGCAGCTAATACCATCAGCAGAACAGCAGACCCTATTTCACAGATTGTCTTTTTATCTGATTCCCGCACTGTTCTTGAGACTATCATCAAAGGTAAGCTGCCACAACTTGAAGAAGCACTACAAACCATCAAATGCTTTCGGATAGCATTGCAGTGGATCCCCTCACACTGGAGTCCAAGGAAATGAGGAAGCAGACAAGATGGCAAAGGTGGGTTCAGAAGAGAATCAGACAGAAAACATGGTTACCCATACAGAGATGAAGACTATCATCAAGTCACTCTATAGAACACCTCAATCAGAAGATGCCTACCATCATCTCTCGAGGCCAGAGCAAGTGACCATTTTTCGTCTCAGAACTGGACATAACAGACTAAACCAACACATGTACAGGCGGTTCCACCTTACGACACCGCCCGCTTGTCCTTGTGGAGAAGCAGAACAGACCACAGAGCACATACTTCAATGTTGAAGTGCGTATCAGCGGCTGAGAGAAGAGATATGGCCTTTGTCAACCTCTTTTCTTGAAAAGCTGGTTGGGCCTGTGGAAGAACTGCAGATAACCACAGATTTCATCTTGAGAACGGCTCTCCAAGTGTGATACCAGCGATCGAAAAGAAGAAGAAGAAGAAGAAGAAGAAGAAGAAGAAGAAGAAGATACAATGGATCGAACTATATGAGCTTGATGAAAACAACCTTTATGTAGAACGATATTTTAAGCGAAAGTAAAATACCCCTGATAGAAATCTTCAGTAAATACTGTCGAAATCAAATCATAACCGTTATTACAGCACATTTGAAGCTAACATTCTAATATCATAGAAAAGATACTTTCTATTGCACATTTGCTTAATCTAAACCTCAAGTTATAAGTGCATAAATGAAAATATTTTAACTACTTACCTAATCACTGTTGTTGCAATGTACCGTACTGAATCCCGTTTTACGAGCCAATCCCGTTTTACTAACCGAATATGTTTGACTGGGATGATCAGCGTCTGTATGCAGTTTTAAGATCTATATTGTTTTGTTCGCTTACATACCAGATCCAAATCAGACCATAGTGTCACATTTATGGTGTAAATTAAAATAATCTTGAAGGCTTATAGTACGCAAAACCATAATTATTTTTTGTCTTGTTTCCTTACTCACTTTTCCCTTTTGCCAGTTCAATTGAGATACACATTTTTATGTTTCCTGATCATCTATAAACTGAAGTTATTGAAAGACATAACAATAAATTAAATCAAAGTCTAGTTCTAAAGAATTTGATTGATGATAAGATAGTTATCCGAAACCGCCGATGATCCGGAACTGTCGTAACCACTGTATCACTCGCATTGCCTACTAATTATTTTGATAATAATTTGACTAAAAGCGGTTGCTGTCATTGACTGCAACAATTTCCACGCACATAATTGTCAACGTATACACCTTTTCGGTAATTTCTCCTGGAAATTGATGCACTGAACAGTATTGAAATACGTACTGTCCACTGTCCAATGTACATTCACGAATACGCCATACGGGCTTATGCATCAAGAGCTGGCTGATAAATTACCAGTTGTTGTTTGAGAAATCTTGGCCTGCATAGCTCAACTAATCTGCAACTAATAACTACAATGAATAAAGAGTCACGGCATCTCATACCGGGTGAACTGCACACCAAGCAACAGGCTGCTCATATATCGTGCATATGTTTATATTGTAATGGGGCACGAGCGTTTTAATGATGCCAATAGTTAGAGAACATTTATTAATCGCTAAATGTCGATTTATGAGAAAATGTTATTAGATCACATCGATAATACCGCAGATCTGTCAAAATTCGATTTAATGGTGTGGCTTACGACCATGTTTAATATATATGGCGAATCCGAAATAATATTACAAGAATTGTGAACAAACGGTTGCAACATATTTATGCCTAAACATGATCGCAAGCCACACCATTATGTGGAATTTTGACAGATCTGGGATATTATTGATGTGATCTAATAACATTTTCTCACAAATTTGGCAATTCCGTAATAATATTACAAGAATTGTGAACACACGTTTGGAACATATTTACGCTACATTTGTCACCCAGAAAGACGAGCAAGCAGCCTTGTATGATCCCAGGTATCAAATAGAGCTCAGTTCCCACCCACGAAACCTGGCAAAATGTAGAGTCCTGGGTGCAGTAGTATAACAAATAGCAGCTCCTGATATCTAGGCTACTATACTACAATAACGATCGCTTAGGCTTTTGCTTGTTCCGTAAACAAAATGATGCCAGTGACTTATAATTTAGAAAACCGGTCCATGTGTACACGTGCATATACACAAACTAAGAACTACGCCAGTTTCTCTTAGTACAATAATATGGAATAAACTTCAGTTCACCTTACTCCGATCATAATTCAGGTACACATTTATTGCCCGTTTCCTGTTTCAGTTTTTATTCTCGAACATTGCGCTATTAAGATGTCACGGTGTACAGCTCTCTTAACAGTGGCATTAATACTCATTGTTGCGGTGCCGATGACGTCAGCACAACGCAGATTGGCCATGGCTCGTATGCTGAATTTCGGCATGGATAGTATCCTTTCAAAATAAATTAACGTAGGGGAAGGCGGGACAAAACGGGCCACATAAAAACTAACCTTTCTAAACCTATGGCCATTCAAATTATGTTTGACTACACTAAAAACGAGTTCGAAGACATATGCTTTCGATAAAAATTGCAAAATTATTTTTTGAAATAATGCCCCTTTTGACCCCACACATGAGAAAATACATAGTAGTAGTAGTAGTAGTAGTAGTAGTAGTAGTAGTAGTAGTAGTAGTAGTAGTAGTAGTAACTGCCGCCCACCGCTGCCGCCACTGCCGTCGCTGCCACAGTCATCGGCAGCGGCAACGGCGGTAGTATCGTTGGCGTCGGCGGCAGCGGAGCCGGCCGTAGTGGTAGTAGTAGTAGTAGTAGTAGTAGTAGTAGTAGTAGTAGTAGTAGTAGTAGTTGTAGTAGTAGTAGTAGTAGTAGTAGTAGTAGTAGTAGTAGTAGTAGTAGTAGTAGTAGTAGTAGTAGTAGTAGTAGTAGTAGTAGTAGTAGTAGTAGTAGTAGTAGTAGTAGTAGTAGTAGTCAATTCTATAAGCTGTGTTGAATTTGAGCTCTGCTATTATCACTCATCTTGTTGTCCCAGTCTTGATTTTTTGTTTATATTTGGTTTTGAAAACTGTTTAAGCTTATCAGGTCCTTGATGGCGTTCGTTACTTTTGTGTGTTTTTGCTGTGGGAGATCACCGTTCTTTGCCAAGGTTTTCAGCATTGTGCGCCGTCCTTGCTCACTGCAGACCGCCATTCCTGGCTGGCTCGTCGCCTTACTGCGTGTATGTTTCCCGTTTCTAATTCTGGGGTTTCCTGAATTTTTAATTTTGTGGTGTTTTTCTCGTCGGTGTTTATTGGCCCTTATTATAAGTGGTCTTTTCGACAGGCTATGCTGATCAGTTGGCTACCTGTTATATTGAAGCAACACGCTGCTCGTTCTATTGCTGGAGTTTATAGGCATGTCTATTTATAAATAACCACGTGTTTTAGGCGCCTTCTAAATTTGTCTAATTTGTAAAATGAAATCTTTTATTACATAAGCTACTGTCTCTGGAAATTATCCCGGGCCGTTTGCTAGTGAAAAATGTCTTCAGAATATAAAAGGGCATTGCGTTTAAAGATCATTACGAATGGATGGGACGTTGCAGCCATTGATGTTTATCATGGCCTGAAAGACGTTGTTGGTGCTGGCCCTTTGGTCCTTAAGGGACTTATCAACATTACTCGTAATGTCTGGAACGTCACGGTTGGTAATGATGACGTAAAGAATAAGCTGCTGGATAGTGAGCTCATAGTAAAGGGTGCGGTGTGTGTGGTGGAGGAAATTGAGTCGTACAAACTGGTAGTGAAAATTAAGACTTCATATGAAATTCCCAATGACAGTCTAATGGCTGAATGAACTCAGTATGGGCAAGTCTTGAAGATTGAAAGGGAGACATACCGTTTTTACAGGTCGCTTGAGAATGGAATAAGGAGGGTTTATTTTGATAAGCTAGATAAACCGCTGCCTAATAAACTTTCTATCGATGGCAAGTAAAGGAATGCCGGATTTGTTCAGGCACCAACCACCTGGCAGGAGACTGTCCAAGAAAGAACATGTGTCTAAATTGTGGGTCCACTGAACACTTTAAAAGACAGTGTCCAGAAAATAATAAGTCATGCAAACCAACATTGGATAAAGATTCCAATGTTACAACTGAAGAGCGGGCGAGCGAGCCTCAAAATCCACCACCACCCCCTCCAGCTGTTGTCAATGTTCTTGCTGACATTCATCCAGCAGCTAACCAAGGGCCGGTAACTGTAAGCAACAATCCGGTAATAAAAAACATCAGTGACGGCATTGATGTTTAGGAACCTAACATAAGTCTTACGCCAGATGACAGTAAGAAATCCAATGAACCAGTCAATGCCGTATCTGATGATGATGATGATGACGATGATGACAATTTAAGTGAAAAGGAATTCTGTCTGACACAGCCTTTGGCTCTTGGTCAACGGAAATTTCGATTACAATCTACAGATGATGTCGCTGGCTTTCCTCTAAGCCCGTTTCCTTTAAGTCAGTTTTCAGAAATTGCAAATGATGCTGAGATTCCCAAAGCTACTAGTGCAGGGGATACATTGCCAGCGATAGACGTTGTAGACGAGGCGATTAAAGGCAGCATCGTTAATTTTAAACGCCGTAAAACAGATTCCATTTCTGAATCCGAGGCAGAGGCAAGTGATATAGATGACAGTATGCCTGTTGCTGGGTCAGAATATTCTGTTAAGACCCAGAGCTCCCAAATATTTGATGAGATGGTTATGTTTCGATCCGAAGATGGCGAGGTATTAGTACCCTATATAGCAACAAAAGGTGTACATTATAGATATTTGAGATGTGATTCAGACATTTCAAAATATAGTTATTTGAAAACTGTTGAACTGAATAATCACGATTTCAATGGTAAAATAGGGGGGGGGGGGGTGATGGGCTAAAAAGAAAGGCAAGGCGAGTAAGAAACCTAAATCCAGTTAGGATAAATATGGCAGTCTTGGTTATTCTTCGCCTGTTTATGATTATTTGTTCCTTAAATTGCAGAGGTTTGAATACGGATTTTAAACAAAGACGTCTACTTGAAGAACTTGAAAAACCAAATGTTGACGTTGCCTTCCTTCAAGAAACTAAAATCCAGAAGCCTGAAGTTACTGATGGAAGGTGAAATATACTACTCATTATCACCTGACAACAGTTCTGGAGTCGCTATACTGATTTTCCCTCGCTGTCTGAAATCGGCCTACGTTATATCATCTTCATCTGATACAAGAGGGCGTTGGGTTAACATTACACTTGATGTTTTCGATTCAGCTGTACTAATATCCTATACGCTTATGCCACTTCTTTACATGGCTAATCGCCAGGCTTTTTTCACTAACTTATCATCAGTTATTAAGGAAAGCACGTCTGAAAACGTAGTTTTAGCCGGTGATTCTAATTGTGTTATTGAGCCAAATATGGATAGACAGTCACAAGCTGCATATAATGATACATCACATCTTGAGCTAAAGCAGATCTGTGACAGAGAACATTTACTTGATAGCTACCGGATATTATGTCCTAATGGTAAAGAGTATACACTGCTTTCAAATAATGGGCAGGTAGCATCCAGATTAGATAGGATTTATATACAACAGTCACTTAAGGGTAATTTGACTCAAATACAAATTTATCCAGTAGCATTTTCTGACCATCATATGGTGTGTATCACCTTGGATAGTGCTGCCTGGATTAAACGAGGCATAGGCTACTGGAAGTTTAATAACGCCCTCTTGTCTGATATTAAATACCAACAGAATGTAGAAGAATTTTAAAAATATTGGCTACTGAAGAGAGACATTTATGAAACTTTAATTCAGTGGTGGGATGATGGTAAGTCTGGATTGGCACACATAACACGACAGTACTAGATTAAAAAAGCACGAGATAGGCGAAAACACAGGAAAGCCTTAGAAAAACATTTAAATTGAGTTTCCTGTAAAATCAACGTCGGAGAAGAAGGTTTAAACATCCTTATGGTTGAATTGAAGGAAAAAAATAACTGAATTAGATCAATATACATATGAAAGGGCCAAAATTAGATCAAGAGCAAAGATGCAATCAGAATGAAAAAATCAAACAAATATTTTTGTAATTTAAAAAATGCAAGGGGCCTTGAGAAAATAACCAGATCTCTAAAATCAAGTACTGGTCGCGTCGCATATACTAATGAAGATATGATGGAAGTAGTTTGTCAGTTTTATAAATCGTTGTATGCATCTGAAGGGAACGATGCTATGACAACTTCAATCTTCCTAGATAATACAGAGAACACGTTGCCAGATGCATCTCGCGAAAGCTGTGATACATCTTTATCTTTAGATAACTTGTCCTAATCGCTGCAAAGCATGAAGGCTGGCAAATGTCCAGGATGTGACGGGTTGACTGTAGAATTTTATCGCACATTTTGGCATTTGGCTGGTCCTCCATTTCATCAAGTTGTAAAGGAAAATTTTAAAAATAGCCATCTTTTCCTACAATGTCGCAAGCATATGTCCGCATTTTATACAAGAGGGGTGAGATTAGAGAAATTACAGAGCTATATCTCTACTGTGCGTAGATTATTAAATAATTTCAAGAGCTTTGCCAATGAAACTGAGTGAAGTATTACATGAGGATATTGACCCGGATCAAACTTGTGGGATTCCAGGAAGAAGTATTTTTACAAATGCTTTCCTTATAAGAGATTTGAATACATTAGTTAAAATAGATGAAATCCCAGCAGCCATTATTGGGCTTTTGAGCACAATGGGCCGCAGATTGGCTGTGACCCAGGTGGCTTCTTGGGCTTGGGTAGTGCGATAAGGGTGTCTTGGCCGACAGCGTCGATGGGAAGCGGGTGCATAAAAGCTGAATTGATTAGGTGCCTGATCGGTTTTGAGATAATGTCGCTTGCATATTTGAATAGTTAATTGCTCATACCATCAGGTCCAGATGCACGTCCACTTTTCAGGGCTTTAAGTGCCTTCTCAACTTCTGCTGTTTTAATTGGTGTTAGTAATGATCTGGGGTCTCCGGAGAACGGGTGCAAGGGCTCATCATCGTTGTCAGTGAACTGTTCTTTGAACCATTCTCGGATCGCCTCAGCTTTTCCCTGGTCAGTCCAGATAAAGTGTCCTTCAGAGTTGTGTACAGTGAGTGGTTGTGTGTAGTCAGCAACTCTCAGGGCCTCGGGCTACCCGAAACATTTTGTGACAGTCAATCGTGGCAGTGAATTCATCTGCTAGGGAGTCTGCCTGTTGAATAGCAACATCCCTTAAGCGTTCGCTAATGTGGCGCAGAATAATAATGCACTTCCGGTGTAGTTTGGTGTGGTCTTCACTTTAGCCACTTTGATAGATGCACAGCCGTAACGTGTTCTACTCTGCTGACAGTTTTACTACTAGAGGGTCGTCAGTATACATAGTTTGGTTGTTTTTAAGAATACCTATGGCGCTGGTAGCGGATGATTCCATAGATTTCAATATTTTGGTTAGGGCTTCATTTGGATCGGAGCTGACATCGATGTTAGCTATCTGCTCCCCGAGGGCTTTTTTGCATGACATTTGAGTGTCAGTGTCGCTGATGAGCTTGGTTAGGTTTTAGGTGACTTTACCCTCTTGCCTGGTATGGTGTTTATATATTAGGTAAAGATAGTTCATCTGAAGGCGTGTAATGACTAGCTTATGGTCAGAATTGAGGTCTGTGCCTCCATACGAATGAGTGTTACGGAGTAAGGGTTTTGCTTCTGTCTTGCATAGTATGAAGTCTATTTGGTTGAAGACAGCTGTTGTAGCGTTAGAACCTTATGGGGCTTTGCGATCAGTAATGTGTCCAGTCCATGTTTCCCGGTGATGGGATGGGTGTTTGAAAGCCGTATTTGTAACAAATAGGGCATTAGAACTAAGGAATGCCACCAGTGCATCTCCATTGCTGTTGCGTGTGCCCTCTCCATAGGATGCCATGCATAAGCCAAGTCCTGAACTTTTGTCCGCAATTCCGAGTTTACTCCTCAATAGCATACGGAAAATCCTATCCAATCTTACTCTATGCCACATCCGAGACAAGATCGATTACTTCACCGGATCATGTCAAAGTGGCGTCAAACGTGGACGCAGTTGCACAGACATTGTATGGACTCAACGCATGCTTGTCTCGGTAGTCATGTCCAAACACTGGGACTTCCACAAAATGTCACAGACCTTCATCACAATTAAATGCTCAAAGATTCTAGATGTACTACCCAGGCCAATTGCAATGAAGATGAGCTATGCCTAGTGAGACTACCACTTGCAGACACCAAGCTGAGAGTACGAGTCAAGTCAGTGAAGTCTGTAGAATTTGAGACATCAATCGGCTCCCCACAGGGAGATAATCTATCTCTGGTGCTTTTCACCTGCTACCTTGCTGCCGCATTGAAATCAGTGCCGGAAAGTTCCACAAGACCAACCCCCAGTGCCAAGACTGGGTATGTCACTAGATATGGAATTTGCTGACGATGTGGACTTCATAGACGAGGAAAAGAACACATTTGACGAGAGAAGATCTTCTCTCAATAGTTTCTAATCTCTTTATGAAGGAATCCAAAACAGAGTTCACCGACATATACCTATCAACAAAGCATGAAACTATAGAAAATGACGACCCACTTCATGGCGGCGAACCATGGAGGAAAAGTACAATCCTGGGCTCACTGCTTTGCAGTACTGCTGGCATTTTTGCACGCTGCGTCATGGGAACATAGCTTTTCAGTCCTTCTGGAAGCTATGGATTCGTAGATCAAAGATGCCCTTGATTAAAAGGCTGCGTTTATACAATGCAACCTGCGTATCCTTGATGCTGTATAACTGTAACAGCTGGGCAGCTCCAAAGGCAGCTCTAGACAAACTCGATGCCTGCCACCGCAAACACATACACACCATCACTGGCCACCGATGGCCAGACAGCATAATTTCCAACGATGCACTATACAAGATGTGTAATTCATCGCCGCTGTCTGTAAAGGTCGCCCAGCTAATATGGTCCATGTTTGGCCATGTGCTAAGGATGCCAGAAGAGTCACCAGCACAGAGAGCCTTGGAATTTGCCCTACTCGGGGCCAGCAAATACAAAGCCAGGAGAGGACGTCATTGCATAAATCTACTAAGCGTGCTACGAGGTGACCTCAAGAAAGCAGGACTCCGCGCACTCGAGTTAAGAATGGTCCTAAGGAAGCTAAGGATTTCGGCTGAGGACAAGACACAGTGGACAAAAGCGAAGAAGGACTGATTGCAGCTGTAGGATGTTTCTACTACTACAGCCGCAGAATACAGTAATCATACATACATTATTGGGCTTGATAATGAAAGACATTCGATCGCCTTGAATAGAATCTCCTTTTTGAAACATTAAAATGTATTGAATTAGGAGAGCATTTTATAAAATGTTTAAGGATATTGTATGCTAACGTTAATAGCAGATACTTGGTGAATAACTGTTTAACTGAACCCGTTAACTTAGCAAGCGGAGTGCGACAGGGATGTTCACTTTCACCTCTCTTATTTGTGATTGCAATGGAAACTTTAGAGGCAACGTTGAGGCAAGATAGTTCATTTACAGGAATAGTGTATCTGATATTGCGAGACCATTAAAAGTTTTTCAGTACTCGGATAACACTACTTTTTTTGTTGGGCAAAATAAAGACTCCCTCACTTGTTAATATACTACACAATTTCCGGACAGCGTCTGGCCTCAAAATCAACAGAGAAAAGTCTGTCGGAATATTTCTTTGGTTCATGGCGTAACAGAACAGACCAACCTATGGGTATTAAATGGTCAGATGATCATATAAAGATTTTAGCATTTTATTTCATTGGGAAAATGGACGCTTTGTTAAATTGGACACATGCGCTT